>KB672868.1:2122607-2153955 GCA_000349145.1 Anopheles dirus | reverse complement strand
CTCTCTCTCTCTCTCTCTCTCTCTCTCTCTCTCTCTCTCTCTCTCTCTCACTCACTTCAGGAAAAGCTACGAAACATTTTCTGCTGCGGTTCTTAACATTTTTGTTCTCTCTACATGCATTTGTTTAATTTTGTAAATTTGACATTGAACTTTGGAGGAATAGTTTCATTCTTTACCATAATGTATGTGTGTTTGCGTGATTGGTTTACTTATGGCACTGGGATGCGGCACCCGAGATACAGCCCAGACAGGCACACGCTCCACATTAAATATGAATTTAGTAGACTCCGCTATGGAAAGCACCAATTAGTATTGTCGAAACTATTTGTGAGTGAATGGATGACTATTACTAGCAGCAAACTGCCGGAGCGTCCTGCCATGCCATCCACTAGAATTATGAGCACACCACCATAGGCAGGATTGTCAAACCTTGCTAGGGGGAAGACGATCTAGATGGGATTTTTGAATCTAATTCTGAATCTACAATATAATACCGAAATCAGTTTGAAGATTATCTCAATTCAGGGGGAATGTCTCAATGTGGCTCTGAGAACTCTGTATGCCGGTACGTGCCCATCCCGAGTGTGACCGGAAGCGAACCATACCAGTGTTGTGTTGTTCAGAGTTTACATACTATTTAATGCCAGCGGGGGAGGGTTTGTTTTGTTTTGTTTTTGGATACAATTACGGTGAGACAGGTGGGGGAATATTATGATGCGAGCTGTCGCGTTCGGGTAAGAGTGTACGTATAATTATGTTCTTGCTCCTCTACTGTCTTCTGTGGCGAATAACACGATCACCACACAAGCACACGCCAGTGCCACATTATTCACACATTATCGGTGACTTTTGTGCGCGGCGAACAGGATGCCTTTTTTGCATTTTACGCAGCCACACTGCCCATCCTTCACTCCTATCTGTCGCACTAAACCGTAAAGGCGCGCCCCCACAGCAGCGGCCACGTGTTCGTATTCGTCTCCCTATACACGTCTCCCTTTTTTATATATAAAATATGATTGCAATGATGATCAAGTATAAGTTTACGTTGTAGTGTTGATTTTCCTTGTTATTGTGTTTTCGTACGTTTTACATGGCGGCTGCCGCTGTCTTTTTGATCGCGCGCGCAGAACGTGGCAGGGCCGCCCGGAGCAGTGTTAGCGCAGAGGATGCACACACCGTGTACACCTTGTTTTCGGGCAAATGATAATTTCGCTTTGCAAACGTGGTTACAGGAGCGAACGCATCTGCCTGGGCCAGTGCGCGCCAGATCCTCTCTGCATCTCACTCTACTGCCTTTGGCTGTGGCATGACGCATACCCGCGCGGCCACGTTTCACTCGTATCAAACCCATTTTTCCTCTCGCCTAGATATCCTTTTCTGTCGGGTGTGCCCCTGTTAACATGCGCGGACCCCCACGCGCACGCTCGCGTAACGCATTCGAAGCAAAAAGACAGCCGAACCCTAAATCAGTTAAGGGGGATCACAGAACAATTACAAACATTTCTAATTCTTGATTTACTGTTATTTACCGCATGCTGCTGCTGTTAGCATCTTCATTCGACTTCTGCATCTTCTCCCTTCCGCACATTGATATCAAATCGTTTTAACTATACACACTTTGTTGTCTGTCTCTTCCCTGCGCTACTGCTAACTGCTGTTCGTCCTTGTGTTGCAATCGACTTACACACCGTCTCCTTCCATCTTATCTTTTGCCGTCTCCTCTCATCATCATCATCATCATCATGCTTATGTTTATTACCACTAGCAGTTTCAATTTTAACATTAATATTATATTTCTAAGACTTGTCCGGTTTGTTGTGTTTGTGGAGCGGGTGGGGGGGGGGCTTGCCTCATTCGTTTCATACTCGGACGCAATACCTTTATTAGCGTTGGTCCTTTCGGTCCAGTCTGTCACCCATCACCACACACACACACGCCCACAGCGCAGTAGTACTCCAATTGCCCACCACGCACACCGTGTGTCATCGTCTTCTTCTGTCCTTTGCTCACGTCTATTCTTAATGTTTATGCTAAAAAGTTGGTGCTGTGGTGTATGTGTGCGTGTGTGTGTATGTGTGTGAGCTAGTGGGGAGGTCTTTTCTTCCGTACCTTCACGTCAAAACATGCGTAGAACGACAATAATGTAGCTTCTGCGAGGGTGGAGGGAATGAAAAATCGCTTGTTTATCGCGCATTGATCTTGCCTAAACGCCTATGTGTGGTGGTGGGGCTGAGCTGCCCAGTTGGACGCAACATAAAAACCCTCTCTAATCCAAAGACGTCCATATCAAGTCGTTCCGGATCCTGACAGCGCCTACGAAACGGACTATTAATACTTGGGGGGGTCGTCAATCTATCGTCACTAGAGTTCGCTGACCAAACAAGAACAACAGAAAAGCTGTGTGTGCCTGTGTAGAGTAGGGTAGAGTTGTTTTGTTATGGATCTTGTCACATTTTCGCACACACCGTCGATCACCAATATCGGAATGAACGGTGGGGGAACACGGACGCATGCATTTCGTTGTCGGCGTTTGAGCACACCGAACAAGCCAATACTTCCGCGCCCTTTCAACATTCGAGCGGGCGCGCCTCATACGCAGCTCTGTAATATACAGAACGAAGTACTTAAGGTTCTATATTCCAACAAAAACCATAACAAGCGAGGGGAAGAAGAAAAATGCTTCATCTGCTTCGTAGGCGCTAACGATACAGGCAGGCAGGTGGTAGCAGATAGCTGATCCGTGGACAGGACACACACTCTGGAGATGGATGCGACTACGGACTTTTGTTAACTGGATGGGTTTGGGTCACACGCTGGCAGAACAAAACAGCATACAGACACACACACGCACACACACACACATCCACGCACATGAATATTAGCTCCGCGCGCGTGCGCTTTTAGTTGATAATCTGCAAGTTTCTCCATGAGAACCAAATAGTGGCACAACCGGATATTCCTTTCAAAATGTCCCTTCTTCTTGCGATTTATCCACCTAGTAGTGTATATAATTGGGTGTTTTTTCTCCTCGTTTGCCCATTCTCTCTCCCCTACACCGTACTCCGCGGTTTTGCGGTACACGCAATCAGACGTTGCGTTTTACGACGCCTCGTACGATCGAATCATCTGTTATCTCCTCCTAATTCCCTACATGGTTCTGCGCGCGCCACTTACGCATCCCTCCGACCGACAACTAAACGGCCATTGAGAATTTATAAATAACAAACCAACAGAAGCGCACGCCTCAATTCCCAATGCCATCAGAGTTCTGCTGCACAGCAATTGCAAAAAGCGAAGTGAACATTTTTTTTTTTGTTTTTTTAGTTATTTAGATATTTTTTAAGGGAAAATTATAATAGAACAGAAAGGGAGAAGGAACAGAAAATCAAATGCGCCGGAAATGAGACAGTGTATCGCATCTTTTGAGCCTGCCAAGAACGCCCCTTCCTGGGTGGGGAAAGTGTAGCAGCAATCGTGCGATTACTTAAGCGTACTGCACAGAGCGCAAAATACGATACGAAAGAAAGGGTAAGAACATAGACGACCTTCTACAAAACATACAAGCTAGGGTAGTGTGTGGTGTAGGAAAAAATGGTTAATTTGCTTGGCCAGATTCAGGTACCAATTGGGTTAAAAATATCGTTTCTCAAGCCAGAGCTTACGGTTTGGAACAGTTTTCGATCGAGTTTCGCAAACACTATTGATATGTTTTGTGGGAAAGAAGGAAAGTAGTAGAATGGGAAGAAATGAAAATAAAATCATAGCAAAGAGATTTGGGCATATAATACATAGATATTTTTGTACTTTTTTACGTATCGCTTCGCCGACAACGCTGTGTTCGTACAAACAGTGATGGCATGGGGAAGGATGGCGCCGCAGGGAAGAACCAATGATTGCTCCGTGCTAAGCACAGACCGAACGAAGATCAGCCAAACAACAAGAGTCTAAACTGCTGCGGGTGTACTACTTTCGCAAACATACAGGCATAGCAGTGTCCAGTATGGGATGTAGACGAAAGAGAATACCGCACCGTAAATATAATTGTATAGATAATGTAGATATACGAAACAAAATATTCTTACAATCGGATTGCTAACTAAGGACGTCCTGTTGGTTGAGCAGAGCGAGCACACCACACACCCGGAATGCACACATTTCAGACGAGCTGGACGCCAAAGAACAACCACCACGACCAGTTTGTCAAGCGCGCATCAAACACACCCCAAGATAGGGGTGGCAATCGAACCTCTGACTGCATGAAATTCGTAACCATAATCCGTGACCGAGGGCTTGGGTTAGAATTTTCAAATACGTCGTGTTTCGTCGTCTCGAATGATCCGCGATCTCTCTCTCGGTCCGAGGAAAAGGTGGTCGTCTGAAATGTATATGGTCCGGTTGTGTCGCCGTCAAACCGCGTGTTGTTCCTCGCGTAGTATACGGTACACGTGCGTGTTTTTATGGACCTTTGGCGATGCTGGAATAGGAACGCTTTAGTTCCCGGTTCCTATAGTGTTGCGGGCTTCTTATTTGACTAAAAATGCTTCTTCTGCTGCTCGCCATACACCACACCTGCACCGTATCATGCGCGAGGGCAAACACGAACGAGACCCGCCGGCGGCTCCAGAGCAAAAACCGACGCATTTCTAGTCGCAATCAGTTGAGATCTTCGTGGACAAGTGTGCAAGGCATCTTCGACCAATGGCAGACACGACGCCGCGGAGGGCTGAGTGTGACCGGGTCGTTGCCGTTTATTTAAATAAAGTATAATGAAAGTATTGCAATCAGAGAACTAAGACTATGGGAGAGGAACAAAAAGGGGGAAAAATAGGGTTTTTATCACACTTTCAAACATTTTTTAGATAGAATAGGACACACGGGCTGGCAGAATGGCGGTAGAGAATGAATGAGGTCTGGTTCATTTGTCGAAATGAGGAGGGGATTTTAACAGTGACGGCCAAATTGATAAGACCATAACATTTAAGACCAGACCAAAACTTTAAGTACCCGATTTAAATGGAGCGAAATAACAAAAAGTTAAGCCGCAAAATCGTGCGGAGTGATTTTGTGTGAAGAATCTTTTTGAAGTGTAATCTTTAGGACTATTGACAAGGCAGGAGCACGTTATTCGAGCTAACCACAAGATTGAATTTCAGCAATTTCACCTTTTTTGGTGTCGTTTGCTTGCCTAAGATGGAATGGTCTTATCATTTTGGCCGCGTGATACTGTATATGTGAAGATCTAAGTCCCAACAAGCGTATCCGCATGAAATTGCACTTGAAGAACTATGAGCTAAATATTATTGCAAACACTAATACATCCCCTACGTTGTGACCGATTTGAGAATACAATATTCTTCTTCTAGAATGAACCACACTGCTCCGCTCTATCCACACGGCCCAGTCCCTTCGCGCCTCTTTATAGGGCCGCACCAATTTTCCACCACCGGCATCAAATAATTACAATCGATAGTTTTGATTCGTTCTCATGAGAACTAGCGCAGCGCCGCATTGGGTCCCTGTGTTGTCCCCGTCGTCTGTTGGTGCCCCAACTGAACACCGGCACCGGACTTTTCCCAAAACACACCTACTTCTGTGAGCTTCGCAAACTCTTCTCGCATCCACTAGAGGGACGCCGGAGGACTCTTTCTCTCACCTTCTCTCTGTTTCTGCGTGTATAGTGTGTGTACAGTGTTGTAGATTCTTAACCTAGAGTTACTCCCTTTCACAATTTTCCCTGCCTGTTTGTTTTCGAGTAGTTTTTTTTCTTAACACGGACGCACAACACACAGGACACCAAGCAATTAGTAATAACAACACTTAGTGCCAATGTATGTGATTGCGATTTCTTGTGGTGGTGGTTGTGGTGGTGTTGATGTTGGTGGTGATGATGATGATGGTTTCTTCTTGTATTTGGTTGATTGATTTCTGCAAATCGTTTGCCATAGTTACTACCAAAGATCGACACAAAGCGCTCCCATCATCGCCTTCCGGGTGGTGTATTTCTTCCAATATATCTTCAACTTGCGCGAAGCAGGATATAGCTCCACATAATTGCACCTCCGCCACTGCTAAAAGGCTCATGTGTTGGCCTTTCCGTCAGTTCGGCGGTTCGCGTGCTTAAATTCTGTTGCTGCTGCTGCTCTAATATGAATCACTTCCCTCTGATGGCCTCACCACTCACACACGATATTACCTAGGTAAAACATACGATTAGTGTTGTTTGAGTTTTGTACTTGCAATTGTTTGCCTTCACTACTGTCTTCCTACCCACACGAACGTCTGCTTCACATCTCCGGTTCGCCACCATGGGATGCAGCAGTGGCCTGTGCAATTTTCTTCAGCTCCACCACACGCCCACAACACACACACATACACATCGTGCGCGGATGTTCCAGGCGCATCGAAAGTGCGTTATGATCTCCTATGGTTGAATCCCAAATTCGATTAATTTCGTGATCTCTGCCGTTCTTAGGCGAAAATTTAGATAGCGTACTACGAAAACAAGTAGAAACAAGAGTCAATGAACCAAACTGAACTGAACCAAAATAATTCCATTATCATTGTCAAGAGTATTGCAGAAATCATACGAGAACTATGAACGCATATGTCGATCTTATCGGAAATATGGCTACGGAAAGTACAAAAACAAACATAGCGAAATGGCTAGTGAACGATTGAGCGTGAAATTCAGTACTAGATACAATGGATATATGAAAACTATTAAAAAGACGGGTATGCGCTTACAGGGTTTACCACAGCCGCTGACACATACTGCACACTTTTTGAAACAAGCGGCATACTCACTTCGAAGCCGCGGTGTGTTGACACACCGCGGTGGCTTCGAAGTGAGTATGCCGCTTGTTTCAAAAAGTATGCAGTATGTGTCAGCGGCTGTGGTAAACCCTGTAACTGAAAACAGAAATGAATTATAAATCCAATATCATCAAGACCTAGTACAGAGTGTTTTCAATTGAAAATCGCCCATGCGTTCGTTTCCTACTCTGTGTGACTTGAATGCGGACGTTTCCAAGGATTCCAAAAACTCTTGGTAACCATAGAAACCATCGCTTTCAAATCCTAAAGAATCGAAATGAGCAAGGATGCGTTTATCTTGGAAAACGCTGCAACACTATGGCGGTGACACTTTGATATCGCTTAACAGTCGATACATTTGACTATTTGCAATTCCGAATGTGACATTTCACCAGAGTGTCGGCAGTTTTTCGTACTGCTGAACAAAAATTACAATGAAATGCGAATAAATTTGAGATATCATAGGCAATTCGTGAGACCTAGAAGAATTCGAAAGATAAATTGCAACGGAAATCTGTCCAAAGGAAGCAAAAGGCACAGTGTATCTAGTAAGAAACTTCACACTATCGAGAAACAAATAGAAAAGCTGCATTGAGACGAGTTGTTGTAACTTCTTATTGGTAAAGAAAATGATGATGTGCACGATTCGTCAACGATTACGCACCGTACACACTACTGGTCCAGTGGAAAAAGTTCGATCGTGTGGCTTCACATATTAGCATCATCAATCTCGCTGCAGATCTATACCATTGCCGTCGATACGGAGTAGAACACATGTAATAGACATCACTAGCTTCTTGTTGTCCTTCCCTCGCTATCATTCTCTCTTTCTCTCTTTTCTTATCTCGTGACGTTTTCCTCTAAACAGGATCGGGAAGGGTCTTCCCGTTGCTCCCTCTGTCGCGTCAACATCATGTATGTTTTCGATTTATGTGGTTTTATTGGGATTTTGTACAATTGAAACTGTTTAGTCCGTCTCCGTCAGATATATAAACACCCGCGCACACACACACACACACGCGCACACACAATCGAACCGCGAGTTACGCCTTGTTCTGTTCTTCTATACTACACGGTGGTGGCGGTGGCGTACGCGGGAGAGAGGTGATCGCCACCTCTCGCATTATCTTAGAAAATCTGTTTCTTAAAATTCAAATTTATATCACCAGTTTCTTAAAAAGAGAACAAAAACAACAATCCATTACGCCAATCTCGTGTTTACACGCCCAGCACAAACAAGCATCAATTTTCGCGCGAGCGCATTCCACCATAGGACACAGTGCTACTAGTACGTACTATAGCCAGCCCCGAAAAAAAGAAAATGAAAAGGCTACCCACTTTTAGAAGGTAGTGTACACGTTGTTGGTCAAAATCTCGTTGAAAAATGTGTGAAACGGGAGAAAGTGTAGTTTTGGAAAGGAATGAAGAAAAACAAATCAATATAAGTAAAAGCTACACTTTAGCGATAATAGTACGATGGAAGTTATTGCAGACAACTTAAAGTTAGAATGGTTTGTAATTCATTGAAGGAAAAAGATGGTGACCACCAATGAGCATTTACGCTTGCGTGGTGCTTGACAGTCATCTGTAAATTGGCAATAGTAATTCCGATTCCAAATACTTTGCGAATTGAACATTTATATATGCACAGTGGTCGGCGACAATCACGGGGTGGTTCGAATAAAAAATAGCGTTAGAAATTCAGCTGAGAAACCAATGTTCGGCCAGACAGATAATAGCGACCGTCGTATCACATGCTTGGCACCAAAATCAATCCTGGTGTACGGAAGTACACCCGCTCGAGTACAACTATAATAAAACGCACTACACATATAGGAATATCTTATGAGAAAGATAAAAAAATCAACAATGATTTCGCGCTTGCCTCCTGAGTACGGCGCTTATACGTCCAGGGAAACGCGTTCGCATACACACCCACACATACACCTCCCACATGCATCCCCTCCTCTCGAGCCTGTTTCGCGAGAGGAGGTGTGACACCCAACGAAGGAAATCGGCTTTCCCTCCCTGCTGGCAAATATGTACACAGACACAACGGGCACAGGGGGACAACAACAACCAGCGAGTGTGCGCTGGGAGGTAGTTTTCATCAGCTGAAAAAAAAACATATTTTCCACCCATCAGCAATCCATCAGTCAGTGGTAAAATACGTTCCCTTCTTGCATGTCGCACATCCCCCACTTGTGCCTGGATGGGTTCTACTCGCTACCCACACAGTGCGTGTGTGTGTGTATTTGGGTGTCTTCTTGATCACTTCCCTGGCCTTAACTGAAAACCCCATTTCGTCACGAAAATGCACCAGGGTGCAGCGGCAGCGACCGACTCTACCTGTATAAAAAAACTGTGGTGTCCAATCGTATCCTAACGGTACCTAACGCGTCCTTTTTTGCTGCTGTTTGCTAACTTCCACTGCTAGTGGCACTACCTAATTCCCTTTACTGATTGCGTCCTAAATAATTATCCTCGTCGTCCTTTTTTATCGTAATGGATCGTTCAAAGTAAAAATAATAACCTTCATCATTATATACCAAAAATAGAACGCTCGAAACAAAAAAAAAACACATACTCTTAAGGATTCCTTTACATACGTACAAGTATAAGACTACTCCTTCCCGTTCTTCTCGTCTGTTTCTGTAGCTTTGCAACTCCTACCTCGTAGGTGGTCCTCTCCTGGGCTGCTGTCGATGAATTGTCCTCGCAGCACACGCTTGCAGCCTTTCGCGTAGGATCAACACAGGCGCTGATTACGATATTTCTTGGTCACGATCGTCACATACGCGTATCTCGTTCTAATGGCGGATGTGGTGGCGGCGACACAGGCGACGATTGCGACGTCTACTCAACACACACCGTAATGACATTTCGACTCATTCAATCAGGACGAAGCAGGAAAGTGGCAGCGCACAGCAACTCGGAAAAGGTCACACACATACGTCTGGGAGTCCTGGGAAAACAATTCTCGTTTCGTTCCCTTTCGCTTGTCTTCCAAAGGGTCAAGCCCGTTTTTAAAAGCCAGACACGACGAACCTCTTCCGTGAGACGCTGGGGGAAAAACGTTCCTTAAGACGACGGGTCCGGAGCACGTTGAACGTTCTTGTTTCTTGTTCCTGGAGCCGTCTCACTTCGCTTTCTCCTAGTGCCGTGACCTTCCTTTCCCGAATCACACTGCTGCCATTACCATCGGAACTGCTGCTTGCATCTGCTGCTGCTGCTTCACACGCCCTGAAGGAAGCGCGTTCGACCACACTCAATGCTGCTGCTGCTGTTGCTGCTGGCTTCTCCTGCGTCGCTTGCGTTTCCGTTGATGTGTCGGTAATTTTCCGTCGTCTGCTGGTGTCGTTTGCTGCTGCTGTTTGTCGCTGCTCCCAACCGTTGACGTGACACTCGTTGTGACCGCATCACTTCCATCTTCCTCCTCTTTACATGTCGTAACCGCGGGCTCAAAACTGACGCTGCTGCTACGGCTGCTCACGCTGCTGCTGCTGTTGTCTGGTATGGCGGCGATCGTGGGTTGTTAAGCCTGCACGTTCAGAACCGTTTTCAGGTTGTTAGTGAAGATCGCGGCGTGGCGATTGTTTGCCTTGGCCGCAGCCGACGCGCACGACTTCATCGCCTTCGTTCGCAGCCGAGTCTGCTGCTGATTGAACTGGTGATGGTGATAATGCTGCTGCTGCGACTGTTGCGACTGCTGCTTCAGCACACCGTTGATGGAGGAGGAGGATCCTGCCGCCCCCTTTTTGTTGCCGGCGCCACCAGGCGTGGCCGCCATCATCATCATCGACGAGAAGGAACTGCTGCTGCAGCCGCTGCCGCCGCCACCGACGGTCGTCCAGTGGACGGGTGGCTTCGGCAGCGCGGTGGGTGCGGGCGCATCGTAGCACTTGCTGCCGGCAAAGTGGGAAAAGTTCGGCGGGGAACCTGATACAGGCCCGCCGCCGGCCACACCTCCCACCGGCGACGACATCATCACCGGGAAGCTGCTGCTGCCGTTGCTGTTAGCCGCCCCATTGCCGCTCGGACTGGAGCGTTGATTAAAGCTGTTTGAGCTGCTGTTGCTGCTGTTGCTGCTATGGCGACCACCACCGGCTACTCGTCCACCAGTCGGTGACGACGATGGTTGCCTCTGCTGCTGCTGCTGTTGTACTATCGGTATTGCGCTGGACGAGGTGACAATGCTACGGAAGTAGTTCGCGCTGGGTGACCGTTGGCCACGTCCTCCTCCGGCTCCATTGTTGTTCCCACCGCCGCGCTGCTTACCACCGCTACCACCGTTGCCACCCGAGTTTCCACCATACTGCTGCTGTTGCTGCTGCTGTTGATTCTGCTGCGCCGACGGGCTCAGTTGCTGGGGGCTGTGGTTGTGGAAGTATCGCTCGGCGTGGCTGCCACTACCAGCGTTCCGGCCGTTTCGATTGTGCGAGTTTGTCATCGCGTCCAATTCACTCGATCTATCTCGCTCTATTTTGCACTATCAAAACGACGGTATGGAGTAGTGTCTGTCTCCCTCTCGCTCTTTTTCACAGCTCTCGATTTGGTGCCTCGGTTTTGCACTTTCACTTTCACGCCGTCGTGGCCCTGTTTTTTCTGCTGTTGTTGCTTTACTCCTTCGCTGGGCCGTTAACACCAAACTATTTACACAAACTTCTGCATGGACAACACACACACGAGTGCGCGAGCATTCGTAAATGAAAAATTGAAAAATTAATCTCGGGCGCCCTTTCGCTAGCTTCTTTTCTTTCTCTTTCGACGTCGTCGTTCCGTTTTTCTAATTCACTCTTTCGATTACACACAAAAGAGATGAACAGAAACGCGCTTCGTTTTTATTGCTATTCTTTTGCTTTCGTACCAGAGTCTTTCAGTCACTTATCGCAGTCAGTCACTTCAAACGCAGAGGCTCACCACACGACGTACACACTTGCACTCCGAATGCAATAACGGGCTTCTCGCTGCGGGAAGTTGAACTTTGAGGAAAATTTGTTGATATTAAACTGAAATGCAAGTTGTACACGACGAAACTTCACGTTTTTGCTGCCTTCGCTCGCATGGCCTGCTAGCTTGATCTTTCGTGTTAATGAGAGCAGCGTTTCGATGCGCGTGTGGGGAGTATCCCTTCATTAACCCTTTTCGAATGGTGGCAAAAATGCACTGGTGGTTCTGGTTCACACGCAGTCACACACATACACTCACGCCCAGGACAACCCCAAACACGAAACGCAAACTGCACACGCTGATGAAGATAAGGTACACTTTTTTCCTTGACTGTGTTTTCTCGCTTCGTCCGCGGAAAATCGCACAAAAAAAGCCCTACGAAAACCTTACCGAAGGTGTGCTGAATTCGAAAGCTGTTTCACTACCGCTTGCTTGCTATCACAGAATATATTGAATGGAATAAGTAAAAGCCGCTACACGCACGGGTCGGTCTAGCTAGAGCCAAGCGTTGTCGCGGTGTTGTTCGCAGAGTTCCTCCTTTCCCTTTGCTGGGGCTTTCTCTTCGCGGTACAACATCAGGCAAGCAAATGCACGCGCACACATCCAACACACCACACTGCAGCTGCTTCTTTGCGTTTGCTTCGCGTTGTCCTCCTCGTCTTTGTTGCTTGTTGTTTTTGCCCAGCGGTTGCTATGTGCTGCAGCTGCCGTCGCTAGCTTGCTCACTCTCTCGCTCGCTCGCTCGCTCGCTCGCTCGCTCGCTCGCTCGCCTTATCTCATTCTATCGTCTCACTGCTCACACTACGGGGTTGTTTTTGACCCCGTTTGCCTGTGCAACCGTCGTCGCCACGCTTTGTGTACCTGCGCATTCGTGTGTTGGTGAGACCACGAATTCAACACCCCGTGAAAGGACACGCACACACACACCGTGAAGTTAGCCCAACAATGGGAAAATCGGTTTTCAACCCCACACAGCAGTCCTCTTTTTCGTGCTTGTTTTCGCTTTCCACACCGTTGTGTTTGCCCTTTTAAGGGTCGCTGCTTCACGCCAACGGACAGGGGTGATCACCCGTCTTGTGGTGGGCCACTTTTGCTGGGAGGCGCGATCGAAACAACGTAAAAATAGTACGAACTTCTCGTATATAGTAATTATTGTTCTAACATCTAAAAAATAACACTTCACAAATTTCCCGCACGCATACACACGCGCACACACACACTCTTGTTCTATTCTTTCGCTGTGCGTCGTGTTTTGTGTTCGTCACGTCGCAACTCGCTGCATACGAAAACGGTCCTGCTTTTTCGTGAGGGACTCGTTAACGATGCTGAGGCTCTTTCGACGCTCGCTATTAAGACGGCATCAAATTGCGTGCGGTACTGTCGGTTCACGACATTCGCTTTTTTCTTACAATTATTATTGGTGTATAAATGGGCCGTTGTCACACTCTGTAAATGAGAAAGAGAGACACGAAAATGGAATGATAGACATTAACCTTTTTTGCGTTGAATAACAAACTAATGCCCGTGTACAAAATCAGAAGAAAAAGGCGTATGACACAACGATCCAATTTATGTAACGAAAAATGAGGCAAAATGTGTGGTTTCTGGGTGCAAAATTGTTTCCTGCCCCTGTGGTTGAACCCAGCAGTGTATCCGCACGTACACAACCACGCAAGAGGCCTGCTGAGTCGCATACGTACGTGTGTGACGTCGTACAAACGAATCCACAAGATGGCGGCCGTCCGTACGATAATACAACGCAATACACATTTTCGCCTTCACTACTGACTATTGTGCAAAAACCTTGCTGCGAGGAGGGAGATATCCCCATTTGCTAGTAAAAATCTGTATGTTTGTGTGCGTGTGTTGTAATAGAGCCTCACAACGGGTGGGGAAATCGAACCACTCGCGAAAGCAAAAAAACACTAGTCACGTAGACCATCAACCACCACCACAACCAACCGTTCGATTTCGTGAGGGGGGAAAGTCCAGGGTCATGGGAGGGAGGTATAAGTACGCTATCACAAAAGTCTCCAATTCCACATTCTTCAATAAATTCAATAGTTCCTACGTAATATTTCTGATTTTTCCGCAGCACTCTTACACACACACACACACGCATTTACATATTGTTCCAGCCATGCGTCATTGGAGCAGTGTTCGAGTTTATACACAAAGGACGGAGGAGGTTAGCTTCGCGGAATGTAGAAATTTCCAGACGAGGTACACTTTGATCATTTAGTGTACCAAGACACTTACGGAAAAGGGGTATCTTTCCACTTCGCAAACGGCTATCCGGGTTTTCCCCGCACTCGTGCGCTTTTCCTTCCGAGCCAGACTTCTTCCTCTCTTCCTGCGGATCGATTGCATCAGATCCGGAAAATGTTTCGCACTCCCACACTGCACTTTTCTTCTAGCAATCTCTAACTCCTCCAGCAGCACGACCTCTTTCTTCGACTTCTTCTTCTTACTAACCTGTTCTTGTTGTTGTTCTTAGCAGCCGTCAAATGTGTCAAATCATGCGAGCAGTTTCGAGCACGGCCAGCCGGCCTCCACTGCGCCCAGGTGACCGCCAGAAGCGACCAAAGAGCGAGCAGCGGACGCGAAAGAGCGAGATGAAAGAAAATGAATTTTCTAACAAACGTACGTCCACAGGAATCGGTGGCGGTATTTTTGGATCAAAGAATAGCCAAGTTTTTAGTCATTATACTGTTAGATAAATTTCGCGAAAACGCGAAAGTTGCCGCATTTTTCAGAGCACTTTTAAAAATTCGCTCGTTTGTATCGCGAAATGAGCTCTCGTGTAATTTAGGGCGCACTCAGACCAATCGAGATCGCAGCGAGACGTCTCGTCGATATGTCAAAGTCTCGCCTGTTTTTGCACGCGCCGTCTAAACGCGCACCGCGTAGCATCCCACAAGCACCGGTGCTCCACGCTTTTTATTTTACTATACTTGATTGTGTTGGCCACCGATACTCACTGCTTGTTTTCTTGCATCGATTTTGATTGCACTCGCATTAGAATCCAACCGCTCGTTCAAATCGATTGGTCTGAGTGCGCCCTTTGAATTTTGTGAGGTATCGCGCATGGTACCGCGCTTCTGTTCTGTACGTATTGAGAAGCAGGCGAGAAACCTCGTCGTTTGGCGATAGGTCTTCTCGCATCATCGTTCTCAGGTCGTCATATGGACGTTTAAAAGCCGCTTGACACCCGGCCACCTATCTGTCAAACGATGTTTTGTTTGCTGTTCGAATTTCGAAATTTCGTTGTTCAAGCGATCGGTTATGAATAAATGATATGCGAAAGTCTATTTTACTTTTTACATGAAGAAACACATGTGAAGTGTGGTGTGAAAGAAACCATGACGTATTAAATTAATCAATTGGCTAAGGAACGTGTGAAACTAGACTACACATTATTTGGTTTTGGCTGATGGATCCATGTAAGTATAACTAGTGTTGTTTGCAGTCAGTGCAAGTTGTTATTGTTCCAATTACTGAATTACTACTACTGTGGAATCTGTGGCCAATTACTACTGTGGAATCTTGAGTGGACAGTGTTGAGTTTAACGGCGACCCGAGGTCGGCAGGACGAGGACGATGTGGATCCTAAGCCCGACTATGTTCGCATGTCCAACGATATAAAGAACATTTCAAATTCATATAGCTCTAGGAACTGTTCTAGAATGGTTGAAAAATTCTGTAATTTGCTCATTCATTAATCCATTACAGTGCGTTTTTACAATCACTACAACCTTTACATTACTACTTTTAGGCGAGGACTCTGAAACGCGATGTGATAAGTTGGTGTGATACCTTCTCCCTTGTTTCGCCGCAGAATATTCATCTCTACAAGTTCACTATGATAAATTTTAAAAAGGTAAACTCCTGCATGTTTCTGTCCTCCACTATCCGACGGGCCTGCTGTTAAAATGTGTACTTTTTCAGGTAGCTTCTCGGAAGTGTTCTCCACGAGTGGTTCGTGAGGTTCTCCACACGGAGCGAGGTATTATAAGGAACTTCAGTGGGAAGCTGAAGCCTTGAGCCTTGCGCAGGTCAATTTTGACTGCAATTTTTGATGCGGTACAATTCCTCCTGCTTCTATGTCTCCCTCCAGACCATTTTCGATGAATGCTGCTAGTTGGTTCGTCTAAACCCAGTCGAACTGCTAACTGTTCATCGAACAGTGTAACATCCGATCCATCATCGAAGGAGGCAAATGCGTTTACTTTACACTTCCTGCGGGGCCTCGTAGAACCCTCCACTGGTGCAATGCGGAATAATGTTACTATTCGCGGACGACGAAATTACTCGATGTTTACCATTGCTTGGGCCTACGACTTCTCGTTCATCATATAGTAACGGATGATGTGTTAGGGAGCATCCGTTGTTTCCGCATCTCTTCGTGTCCTTACAAAACCCACTACGCCGGCTTTCCTGAGCCAAATCAAGCCTCGCGCCGATACACTCAGATCATGCAAACGGTCTCCTGACCGACCGACCGACGTGAAGAATCGTACACTTTCACATTCGCTGCTAATTTCTTCATTTCTCTCTGCAGACACTCAAAATTCGCTTCGAGGGATGCTTTTTTTCTTCTGCTATCAACGTAGCTATCCCCGACCGACGATATAGACGAGCGGTGTCTTTTGGAGCTGATGCGTGATAAGGACTGTGTGTGCTATGGTGTCGGCACCCGGTTGTCTCGAACCAGCCTTCGAACTAACCGTTGACAATGCGCCGTCGCGTTAGCCGAACGGTCTTTTCTAAACTTGTGTTCAAGAAGGATTACAACACTGAGCCATCACATCATCGAACATCATCGAGCCAGCAGAACACAGGCTTAAAATAATTATGAAGCGAATAGGCTTTTTAGATAGTTGTTAAAGAGCGGAGCCCAGGTGCGGGATCGAGCGAAGGTTCGATCCCGGATCTCTCGCACCCGAACTTCTCTTTTTAACAGTTAATTCCAACACTCCGGTCTGGCTTCGGCTTGTGGTGTCCTGGCACTCCGGGCTCAGGAATAATTCCACCACCTTCAGATGCTTCTAAGAAATACTTATTTATTTTTTAACTCTCCTTCTCCTCTGGATTTCGGAATATATCTGGTGATCTGCTTCTGGTTGCGCTCCTTTTATATTCGGCGATGCGGTTTTTCAGAGCCTGCTTGTAAAGTATTTCGTTTTCACCGCCTGCTATTGGCGCTGAGTAACAATAGTAGTGGAGAAGGATGGTTATACCAAGCAAGCAAACACATTACCACTATCCTATTGAAATTTATCTCAATACACAAGTGCAAAACAGTGACATTTTAATGTTAATTGTTACACAATATCGATGCTTTCAACAACGATCGTGTTGCACATCACATTCGTTCATGAAAAGGGGCATTAGCAATCGACAGAGATAATTTTCATGTTCTTTACTTTCAATCGTCCAATGCAATAAAACAGATGTTATGGATGTGGTGAATACTGATTGATGTATGGATCGACGCCGAGGGTGGTTATTTCGAATGATTCGAATAAATAGCATAGTAAGCTACTCTTCCTATAAAAAAATTGTCAATATTATCACCCCGCAACAGTGCTTGCACTAACCTAAAATAACATAACGGGCTGGCAAGTCTAATGCGCTGCACAGTAATATGGTCATCGTACAGCTCATGAAGCTCGTCATTGTAGTGGCTCCTCCATTGTCCTTTCACACATACGGGGCCAACTATCGTGCTGAGCATCTACCTCTCGAACGCGATTAAGAGGACAGTCCATGTCTCTGTTTTATATAGTCCCAGCTTCGTCCGTCGCGACAGGTTCGCTGAATGGAAAAGTTTCTTCAGACTGTAGAATGGCCGGTCGGCTGCCAACATCCGTGCGCGTAATTCAACATCAATATCGTTATCAGAGCAAACTTTCGATCCAAGGTAGGAGAAGTTTTGGACGACTTCAAAGGTGCGATCACCTATCTGTACGTCACCATTACGTAGGCTATTGACACTTGTTAGTAGGGCCGCTGGTGATGCTACTATCAACTTGGTTTTTGCCTCGTTCACCTGCAGACTGAGGTTTTTTGCCGCCTCCTCAATCCTTTGATGGGCATCCCCCACATACAACAGCCGCAAACCAATGATGTCTTACAATGAAATCGATGAAGTTTCGAAGAAAAAAGTTATCCATGGAGTGAAATCAATGATTTATTAACAACCCTGCCCCAAAACACTCGTGTATTTTGTGTTGCTTCTTTTCTGATGAAAGATCTGAATTTATTACTTCATTATTTACCAATATATATATATACTTTTATATATACTCGTATTATTTATTATATATATAAACTATTGTTTTGTTTGTTTTATTATTCTTAACTTTATCGCCACCTCAGTTGACGCCACTTAACATACTTTCACTCGAACATTCCACATTCTCTCGCACATGCCTCTCCAGCGCACTCCAACCCCGTGCCACACCATCAGCCGCAGTGTGTGCATCATCATTCTTAGAATCGAGCAAAATTTTGCGTATGTTTCATTAGCCACGCTTCCACATTATCGCTCGCACGCAATAAGATCTCATCTTTCTGCAAGATTTGTATTCCGATCTTATCATTTTGTTTACCTATGTTACATATGTCACAGAGTCCGCTGTGGAACAGGAAGGAGCGCAGCGTTAGAAGAACACTAGGATCCGGATTATTTCAGTAACAAAAGAAGAACCAAAACGCTACGCGCCCTTCTACTGAATCGATCTACAGCCATAATGTTGTGACGAAACTGCTCCCCTATCGGATTCCTCCCCCCTCACTTAACGCTATTGTACATAACCTTCTTTTTTGTTTGGTGAGGTGTCTGTCCCTGCTCACCTCCCCGTGTTTAATGCGATTCCCATCCAGTCGGCTGTACTGTATTATTCGTATTTCTCTTAGAGTGCACTTGTTTGATTGCTGTGTTTGAGTTAAAAGTATGGGTTGGGTGTGTGCGGCGTTTCGAGTCGTGCTTTCACAATGTTCACGCGCGACAGGAAAGTGAACAACGAAACGCTTAAACGTCTGCAGGCTGGTAATGAATCGACAGATGATAATATATTGAGCGCGCAAAACACACACGTTGGATCCTTCTATATGCAGAGGTTCGTCAATTACTATTGTGAAATGTTACTTCTATTTCACAATGGCAAATGACAGCAGTTTGCACATCAGAAACGAGAACCAAATTCGTTGCATTTGATGTTGCTGTTACATAAGGGCCACTTCCTCTTGTCTCTTAGTTTATGTGCTCAAAATTGAAAAAAATCCTACAATCCTGTGTGAGATTGCCTTGTTGAAAAAATGAAGCAAATAAACTGTGTCACGTGATAAAGAACGGGGATACGAAACGAGAGCAGAACAAAATGTACATTTGCTATCAGTCTACAGAGCGATAAAGAAAAGTAACTCAACCTTTCTACCTCCACCGCGCCTCAGATTTCGCTGAACACCGTCAAGTGTCTGACCTTATCTACTCCATTCGGACATCCACGCCCATGATGGAGATCGCTCGAAACATGGAAGGAGTTTTTGTTTATCCGCTTCGCTTTATTGGCATGCGAAAAATTGTGAAGATCGGCATTCCTCAGATTTTTGAGAAGAAGGAATATACAATGTTGTACGAATGGAATAGTTCTGTCGTACTCTCCGGCTCAGTTGTCCTGCATGAATTATTCCTTTCTTTCTCCATTGTCGAGTAATGTTGGTTAAAAACACAAACTAATTGCGCTTCAAAATTATCTTCTCACAATTTTTGCTGGACAGTTCGGTTTTTTGTGTAACAACATAATAGTATCGAATTCCGCATCTCTTTTGTTACATGTGCGTGTGTCGCGGGCATAGGAGGAAAGGTTTTGGTGTGAATCTGAGTGGCGCGCAAGTGAGGTGACATATACCGTACCCAAAACGAATCCTTACAATGCTTTGCTAAGGTGCTAATAACGCACTCCTACTTCCCACGAGGGGCTGGATTTTGTCCCTTTTGCAAATTCAAAACAGTATCTTTCGCTATTTCTTACGCTTATTTCTAGCTGCCCCACATACACTGATGCTACAAATCGCGCTTCACACACACTCACGCACACAGCTTTCGAGAGTATCTGCTCATTCATACAAACGCGAGCGCGTACACACACACACATGCATTGACGCACACTTAAGTCTAGGAACGTAAACGATTAATCGAACCGAACGTATCTTTAGAAGGAGAATCGGGGCGGCGAATCACTCTTGCGCCGTTTGCCGTCAAAGTTTTAGCTGTCGGATACCGCTAATGGCTGCTAGAGAGATCGTCATCATCCTATCTGCGCAACTCCCATCCGATGGTCGTCTTTAATGTCGCACGGCTTCAGACAACAGGAGAACAGTGCTTGATGGTCATACGTGACGACGACCCTTCCGCAGCGAACGCAGCATACCCGACAGCAACAGCATATTGTTCCGCTGCTCTTAACCGTCCTCCTTCGGTGGCGTGAACCAGCCGTTCTTTTCGTGGATTTGCACGAGCGATTTGAAACTCTGCTGCGCTCTAGCTAGGCTGTACTGACCCTGCGAAAGAGACTGAACCTCGATTAGTGGCTGTGCGCTGTGCAGGTGTTCGTAGATACACTATCCCTGGGTGTATTGCAGCTACACCCTACACAGCTACACATGTATTGCAGCTACGAGACGTGAGACAATCGGAACAAGATTGAGTTCGGCATTATGCCATTGAGAAGAAGAACAGCACCAAAAATGTTGATTAATACACATAAATGAATGTATCTATGTACATCTATGTAGTTTTGAGCTGGATTCTGAATAAAAGTTAGCCAACTTTAACGCCCCAGCGTCGGTGGCAACTTGTGAAAGTAATTGAAATCAAACATGGACATATCATTAATAAAACTTGCAACCAAGCCCTGTGAAATGCAGAGTGTACTATGATCGAATCAAATTTAAAAAAAATGAGTTTAAGTTCCGTCCGGAAAACAATCAGGATATGATCCCAAAGAAGGATCAGCTACATTCCAGTCCAACCTTAGGAATACCATCCCTGTGGATTCATTCAGAATTGAAACCTAAATTTACAATGAATAGATGCTGAAATTCGAGAGCAGGATTAGATATGATTTACGGATCAAATGCGGGTCTTTGCCCAGAGTTGCCATAGGGATGTGGATTCTAATACTGAATCTAGCTCATTCCAGAATTTGGATTATATTATGATTGACAGGACACAGTTATCCATATCAGAAGAAAGCAACCCGCCTTTAAATTTCCAACGCTAGCGCGTACGTGTTTACCGATTTGACTTATAGCAGCGCATATTTCCGGTTTCCAGCATATCGGATACAAAACTTTATATAAATAACAAAGCATAGTTAATTTATTGCATTAATTCAGGTATGATATGACCCAACTCCATGTGAGTCTCGGACTTGGAGGAAGTTTGCCCAATTACCGGAAACACCAGATTCCAAGTAGAAACAACCATGTTACACTAGTTCCTACGATTAGTACTCGTTGTATGTGCAAAAAATACAAACCATAAATATAGAATGGTACTGCCAGTTAACACATCACCCTTGTAAAGGTCATGTCTAAAATCCTTGACATTATTAAGCTTCATGAATAACCCACTCACTAAAGAGTTAGTATTATGTTTGGGCAACATTTAACAATGAGTCTTCAAACATAAGGTTCGCTTATCAAGAACTCTGATGTGACTCTGTGCGTATTCAATATTAGGAAAATTGCGAAAATTATCGAAAACACAGTGACGATAATTCACACTGATCGAAACACAGTCACTGCACAGCAAAAATATCAACAAATGAACGACGAATTGCGCACCGTGCCAAACAACACACAAGCACACAGATACACACACTTGAGGGATGATCTCGGCTGTATTAAATTTCTCACCTTCGTAGGACCGAACTGTATTCGTGCCTTGCCCTTGACTAGTGTTGCCGCTATTTGCATGATGACGGCCTCCACGGTGTAAGCCGAGCTCCAGCCTTGCTTCGTGAGCAGTTCCATGCAGATGGCACCACCTATCAGAACGTAACCACCTGAAACATCACACACACACAATGTGCGAAAGACGGTAGATGATGAGTAGGGTCGATACAGCTGGAGTGGACACTGAGGTTTATGTGCCTTACCAGATATGATCGGGTGCACGACGCGCACGAACGGTGGCTCGAACGGGTACGTCTCCTTGAAGATGATGTTCAGCAGTATGCTGTCTTTGCCCTCACGCTCCTTCAGCAGGACCAAATCGTTGTGCAGCGGGCTGTCCGGGTCGACTGACATCAGCCGGATGTTCCACTCGTAGATCGAATCGTTCACCAGCTCTATCGAGTACATGTTGTTCTTGAACGAATCCGACCGATAGATGTCGCGCAGCTCCTTCATCAGTCGATCCGTCGCCTGCACCGAACCGGACACGGAACCCTGTTGTGCATGCAGCAGTATGGAGTGGAGAACGCGAAGAGTAAACGAGGGTGTTCGGTTGCAGGTTGCATCAGGTGCGATACCGGCATACTTACCTTCAGATAATCTTGCCGCTGCGTCTGTCGTAATCTTTCCAGCGTCGCTAGGTGTTCTACCTCCATTTCGTCTTTCTAGAAATGGGAATAATGAGAGGAAATGCTATATTCCCTGGGTCGATGACGATCATGCTTGATACGATCGCCGGTGTGTGTGTCACGGGATATGTAATAACAAAACTGACACACCCGAAACATACACACAACCTCTCATCCGGTGTGTCAACAATCCACTGGGCCTCCCTCCAGCGTAACACAATATATAGGGCATTCTGATAAGAATCTGCGACCCCCGTGCGCAAACCAAAAGCAATGGAAGTTTGCCGATTTCGAAGCCAAAACTTTCCCATCGATGTTACAACCGGTGAAGGGATGAACAATGTGCATTTGGCACGCCAACATGGCCCCCGGTCTGTGATTAGAATGCGCGCACAACACATAAGCAACAGTGCTCCCCCTCCCCATTCTTGAAGGTTGACTCGCATCAACCACCGCAACGCATCATGCTGACGTGGCACACCCGTTATTATTTGCGTCTTGTGTGCAATGATAGCCGTGCGTTAAAGCAATATGCTTCTTCTTTCAGTGGCGTACCTTTGCCGTGCTACGGCCGTCGTCCATCTCGAGGGGCAAATCCTCTTCGCCTTCGCTTTCCTGGTCGCTTTCGCCGACCACATCCTCGATATCATCACAGTCGGAGTCGATCTCATCGATCGCCTGTTGCTGCTGCTGTTGCAGCTGAAGTTGCTGGTGCTGTTGCTGCTGATGCTGCTGGTGCTGCTGCTGTTGTAGCTGTTGCTGGTGCGGAAGAAGCTGCTGAGGTGGCATGCCGTGCTGCTGAAGATGGGCGGCTGGATGTAGGTGTGCCCCGGCGGCACCACCGTTCGGCTGGAAGGCTTTCTTCAGCGTTTCCAGATCGGGAGGTAGTGGAACCGTGTGCTGCCGGCAGAGCTCGCGCAGCAGTATGTGTACCTGTAACAGAGAAAACGCTCGAATTAGTGTGATCCTTCCTTATGACATCGAGGAGCCGGCGATGTCTTACCTGATTTATAACGTGATTATCTAGACCATTCGTGTTCGTAAGTATTTGTACGGCATTGCTAATACTTGTGTCCTCGCTTTCGGCGAACCATACTGGTGGCGTGGATGGGTATGTTTCCTGGAAGAACGTTGAAGCAGATGCAAACAGTATGAGCTAGATTAATATTAGCTGTTTATAATGTGAATTGATTAGGAAATTGAGAGCGCGTTAACCTCGATGTTTCCGGAATGCTCTCGACGCTGCCTTTCCCAGATGCGACGATCGAAGCATCGCCACTCCAGCCCCCATGTATATCCTTTTCTTCATCATCTCCCGACGTATAATCAATACTGGTTGTCGGTATTAATCTTTGCGTGTGATACATTCACTAGACACAAAGAAAAGGACGACATGCATCTTTTCTCCTTACTACAGGCGAAGAATCCCCTGCTGCATAAAGAAGGGTCAACAACACGAACAGAACGTGACGAATTGCTGCTGGGAAACCAAAAATTTCTGGTGATATAACGGAAATGTTTGAATGCTTTTCCTCTCAAAAATACATTCATACATATTCGAATCCGGTTTCGAGTGAAAACAAAATTCAATGCTTTAATCTCGTATAACAAAGAGGAATTCAAACCGAGTGCAAAATAGATGCACCTTTCTCGCTTATCAGATAAATCTTATCGAGTGTTGAGTAATTGAAACAGTGCCCTAATAGTGGCATTGACACAATTAATAAAAATGGCCACAAAACACACTTGGTTCGAAGAGTCGTTTGGTTTCCCTGACCATGAACCCTTATGGGGTTTTAATCTCCGAAACAAGAAAGGCAAGAGCAGCTGCTCAACGCCTGATAACGAATGCAATTTGTGAAAATGGTGTCATCGCCACATCCTCTAGAAGACAAATGTACCGAAATGATGAAATGCGTGTCGTGCGTTGCGTGGAAAATGTATTTCACCGACCACAACAGATAATACTAGCAATAGAGCAAGCTTTGATTGGAACACATTTGAAGGCCTAGCAAACCAAAGGAAAATTATGGAAAGATTCTTTGCTCGATGCACTTAAAGTTCCTACTCTCACTCGTCCATGCTCGCGGCCAGCAAGAAGCGTTTATACTGCCGCCAGAACGCAGCATACATGCTTGACCTTCTGGCTCCTCCCTTCGTCTCAGCAACACGAAAGTCCCTGTTCCATACACGTTCTTGTTTTCACGCCTGCCGCGCTATTGCATCATGGCCTGCCCCGCGGAGAGAGCCTTTGCGCTGCGTGCCACGGAATGGAGATATGGAGCTATAAAATTGACCTAAATTTTGCACCACTTTCCTTCCGAGCACTTCTCCTCCGGTGCAGGCTGAAACGTTCTTCCAATTTTCCTCACTCTCCCTCTCTTTCTCTCTCTCTCTCACACTGTCGTGAAAAACACACGTGCGCAAACATAGGCAAAATAACTTTGACCCTTTAGTAGAGCAAAATTACAAACTATGCCCGACATCTGCGTTCACAGTTTGCGGGAAAATCATATCCAAACAATTCACATTTCGCGCACTTCTTTTGAGAACGGAATAGGGATTGATGTTGGGTGTTTTCAACAAACTTGAGTGATGGGCAAAAGGTTCAAAGAAGTTCAATCGTAATAAAAATTGTGTTTTGTTTTCCGATTCGCTTGAAACTACGCACGTTGAAACTACGGCGCACCGAATATAAGTTTCATAGTCGGGCCTTAGATGCAAGTAAACCACATTTAAGATTTCATACTATGCTGCTTAACACTATAACTACAGCGCGTTCATATAGGATTTTTTGTTTAATCTTCAGAGGCGAATAAAATAAATCAAAAATTTCTGCTTTAGAATCCAGAACATTTACAAAAATGTTTGGTATTTTTTCGGTCACCCAGTTATGGGAAACTATTCCTAAAAAGGTGTCAATAAGTAATCAATCGATAAATCATTTAATTGATGATTTTTTGTATTGATGTGATGTGATTTTTTATTAGTTTTGAAAACAGCTTTGTCATGTTACTTCTTAATGGCTTCCAGCTTGTATTTGTGGTTTAACATATATTGAAATTACCATTTCGTTAAATAATACAATGATTGAAACAGTATAAACCTTTACCACCAAGCGAGACGCTTAGTACAAGTATACTTCTAAAACCATGTTTTAAGTGTTGTTACAAGAGTTAGCAGTGTTCACTATTAAAGAACGAAAATGAAAATTGCTGTATCTTTGAAAATGTGAAAAATTGTGCCTTTCATTTTTAACAAACTGAATGTTAAGGTCTGTTAGGAATGTTAGGGAAACAGGATTTCGTCTGTTCCTTAAAATCAAGTAGTAAGTAGAGTAAGAGGAGAAACAAACAAAACAATAAGCGAAAAACCAACAGCAGTGACAGGATTTAATTTTCGTTAAAGTATTAGAATATCTTCCCAAATGATGAAGTCATTGACGTTTGAAAATGATTGCTCACGGAAAAAGTACATATAGCACAAACCACAGGAATATCTGCGTTAAAAATGTTAAAATATATGCATAGTCTGTTCCTTAGAGGAAATTGAATTGTCGTTTTACATACAACTTTACCAGATACAATAAGACCATGCATTTCACTAATGCTGTGCTCTGGGAATAGTATCAACATCATACAATTTGAGTTTTACAAATTTGTCGAAGATTCCCCATCATAAGAACGCTCCAATCATCCCAATTTGAATTCTGAAGCTTAAGTGAAAGTTTGGCACGCAGTTTTGAAAACAATCTCGCAATGCAATCGCTAACGAAATTGGCATTCTAAGGAAAAAGGCTACCTATTTCCAGTAGTTCCGAACATGAATCCTGGAACGGAGTGAGACGTTGAATACTGGTATAAAATCAAAACAAAAAGCAGCAAGAACATAAACATTGCACAGACTTAGCAGCGAAATCAGAGCTGTTCCAGTGGAAAACAAAGGAAATGCAAAGTACGACGCGAATGGGATGCATTAAACCACCTAGAGGACAGACGAGACCAGGGAGAGGGGGGGGGGCGATGGAAAGCAAGGATAATTTATCGAAAAAAGGGATTTCCTTTGGTCTCCCGTACCACCCGCTTACCGTTATGTTGGCATGGATTACGTATTGCTTGCCGTTGCGCCCGATGAAGCGACAGCACAGCTCGTCCACTGTCGCGCTGAGGATCTGGAACCGTTCGTGGTTCTTCGGGAAGACCTGCTCGAGCGTTTTTATTTCCAGCTTCAGCGTGTTCAGACACGCCATCGCGCCAGCCCGGGGTGTGTGGAAGGTGTGTACGAGGGTGGAGGCGGAGGCGGTGGTAGTGGTGGTGCAGCGTCTCCTCTCACCACACCCCGTACCCGGACCCGGAAAGGGACACACACGTCACACACGGAAGAAAACGGAGCTGCAAGCAGCAATCGATGCACTTCCTCTCGGGAGGCACGGTACAGCGGCAGCCAGCGGAAGGAAAGGTTGTTGTTTGCTTGCAGGATTCGTTGAGGTGTGGATGGGTTTCGCTGTGTTGAGCCACTTCCGGGGTTAGATGGTAATCCGCGAAGTCACTACTGGATTTGTTTAACACTTAAGCATACACTCACGCACACACCGTTCACTGACAAAAACAATTTGCTTTTGCTTATGTCGAAACAGGCCCTTTGGTGAGTTTGACAGGTTGTTCCCGTCACACAACCAATGCGCTTATGGCCACTGACACACGCAGACGCACGCACACCCGGGTGCACACTTGCCAGGACACGTACACACACACACAGCAACAGCAGCAGCAGATGACGTTTCTCGTTCTCGGCGTGTGAAAACAACGTTCTGCGGCTGCTCCACCTCCACTACTCTCGCTCTTGTGGGCGTGCTGTACGATCGTGTTGTGTTATTGTTTATAATGCTCACTAACAGCACAGAACCGCAGAAAAATCAGGACACACGGGGCACTATACAGAACGTGATAAAGAGTAGACGCACAATGTGCACACATGAAAAAAACACATAAACCGTATTAAAAACAGACTACAGCAGGCCGAGCTCAGGACTTCAAAGGACACTCCGTTCGTTTGCACACGAATCCAGACGGGGTGGCGATGAGTACGAGGTTCAATTCTTTCTCACAATCTCACACACACACACTTCATGCGACTGTCGTGGTCCCGAGATATGCGTTATTAGTTGGTAGTATGACATTTTACTCAACACAATAATTTGCCAGTTTATTCGAAAGTAATATTTTGTTCATCCCCTACGCACACACGCAAACCTACGAGCACGTCAGCGGACGTGTTGTTAACGACAGTTTCGTGCCTACTTTTGTAGCAAAAAAAAACCTACCCACACACCTTCGCAATTGCACGAAAGGGTAGCTGTGCCATTTGCCGTGCGTTGTCGTCGGAAAAAAGAAAAAAAATCTAAAAAATATGACCATTAGATATCCTCAACTCACGAATTCGTATTAATTATCATATTTTCCCAATTCGGAAAACGTACAACAATTTAAGGAAACCTGTTCTACGAATAAACTCAGTACTTTTCCATACTTAAAAAAATCAACGCTTCCGCATCTATTCGCTAAAAAAGCGGCGCAATCGGTGTCAAATGGGTTTAACAATCCTTTCATGGGTCATTTAAAACTAAAAGCGGGTATGAGTTGATGATAATTTATCATGATAAATAATAGCACAGCAATTACAAATACAAATCTGCTCAGAACAGATAACCGTCATACGTTTGACTAATCGGAAAAATAATTTATCGTTAAAAACCACCTTCAAATATTAAGAAATAAAGGTTAAATGTTTCTCCAATAAGAAGACTAAGAAAATTATCTCAACTTTTGTAATTATGGCCATATTACGGCCGATTATGAAACTCAAATGGGGATGATTCTAACAATAACTAAATATTTAAAGAGAAATTAATTTATGTGAACTTTTAAGAAACTTGATTGATTGGGAAAATGTAATCATAATGAAATTCGTGTTTAGTTTTTAGTTTTGCTTCACGTTTACCACTACATAGCACCGATTATACGTTATTTCCGTTCGACTTTTCCGTTTATGTTTCATAATCGACCCTATTGAGCGCTTCGTTGTGAATTTTGGTTCAATAGTTTTGTCACAATTGCTGATTTTTCTTCGTGAAAATGTTGTACACAGCTGTTGTTGTTGTTTCATAATCCGTACACTTATGCTACACGAGCATAGTCTACACTTTGGCGCATTCAACACACCATTTGGGTGAAGAAAAATAGAATGGCTCGTTTCAATGTTACCGTGAAGTAGATAGAAAATGTCCCTTCACCTATTTATTAGAAAAAAGGAAAATAAAAGCGACACTCGCATCAACTCATCTGCTAGCTGAGATGATTATTCCGTCTCACTGCTGTGTGTCGCCCAACTAAAACCCCGGAAAGAACAATGACGGTTTTCGTTGTCTGTTTTTTTTTTCAGAGCGCTCCACCGATACACTTCGAGGATATGTGTGGTTTCGGCTCGTCGGTTCGATTCGCCGTGCAGGAAACTGTGCGTTCAACAAGATGCACAAATACACCGACAGATACACACACGCGCGCGCACATACACACGAGGCAAACTGCGGCCCGAGGAGCCTCTCGCACAACGTCACACAAGGTAGCAAAAAACCGTATGGGTCTTTGGCTGCTTCTTCCTGCTGCCGCAAACTATTGCTACTAGCTTACCCGGTAGCCAGCGCCAGTTTATCCGGGTTGCACGTTTCTACTTGTGGTTCTTTATGCCGTTTTCGCTGTTTCTTCGGCACAAGTACACACACACACGCACACACAAACGCACGTATCAAGTACGTTGCAATTTTGCCTGTCATATTGGTGGAACAACATAAATGCTCATTTTGCTGATGCTGCTGCTGGTGCTACGCTAGCCCGGCGACTTCTTTCAAACACCTGCCTGCTTTCGCTTGCTTCGCAAACACCAACACCACGCCCAACACCGCGCACGGAACGATGTCATGGGTTTCCATCTGAGAAAATAATATTATCCCCCCGGAGACACCCACGATGGGCCCATTTTCTTGTTGTGTTGTGCAAAAGGTGCTACTGCTGCGCCTCTGTATCGAAATAGATGGGAAACCGATACACCACAACAAAAGAAAGAGGGGCCGTCGCCGATAGGAGCACTATTGCGCTGTGGCTCTGGCCCGATCCTGACGCGAGAAAATCCCTGCGTGGAGACCAACTTTCCGGTCCAACAGCAGTCAGAGGGCACACAACAATCCAATAGGGAAAAAACCGGTGCCCTCGATTTACCGATCTGACAACGACGACGGGATGGCAAGATCCAGCCGCGTATTACGCGTGTGTATGCGTTCCGTGCCTCTTTCGCACCACTACCATCGATGGTGGCAGGAAAAAAGGCACATTCGAGAGCCATTATACACTCCTCGCAAAAGACGGTTTCCTCGGAACGCTTCGATCGAAACCACCATTACGGGGCCAAAAGATACAGTACAAAAAAAAAAGTTCTACAATACTACAGTGACGAATTTTGAAGAAAAAAAACGGTGCACACTTTGCGACGACTTTGTTCTATTTCGCTGCCCATCCTTCCGTAACCGCTTCTCGTTTCCACCGGGATGGCGATGGCATACTCCCCGTACACTAACTAATACTAAGGCAACACAAAAGGGCTCCGCTGCTACAGTGTGTGGTGGTGCCCCCACGTTGGAAAAGCTAGCTGCGGCTCCGTACCCGCGCCCTTCCGCCCCAATTGTGCAAGCGACAGAGGAAATGGCACCATATTTTTCACGAATTCGACCGAACGCTCCGCAGCCAGATGAAAGGCGAACGAAAACGGGTTGATTACACATGCTTGGAGGCGGGAAGGGACGGTGGCGGTGTGTGCACTTTTCTCAAATCCCTTCTCTTGTGCCTTGGGCCCGGGGAGGAACTTCCTTCCCACACCGACATTCGACGAGACACCGTATATTGTCTGGTTTTTTTCGCTGCCTGCTACACGGTGGTGGGCCCCAAAATGGACCATCGCCATCGACACGGGTACGACGACGACGAGACACTCGGAAGATTAATTACGTTAACGCAGTGGAGGTTTCACGCACGAATTGTTAATCGTTCGCTTGTCTCACCCCTCAAACACGGACTAACTCACGCGAACGCTACACGGGCTGAAAAGCGTGCAATTCCCGTGAATCACGCACGGAGAAATTCTCGCTAAAATACTCGTTCCGTTTCGACTCTTTTCAGACACAGTACGTCTCCCGCACACACACATACGCGCGCACACGACAGCAATGTAGCGTTGGACATAACAATACGGAGGGGGATGGAATCCGATCCAATCCGGTCCGAGGAAGCAGTGTTCCCAGCTTGCCTATAGCTTGATGTATTCATATTTCAAGTAAAATAAGTGCATTAACCACAATTTAAATCAAATTTGTATATTCCCAGTTGAATTATTCACATTAATAGATTATTTTCCTGCAGGCTGAGCATTATTGTATGACTTGAAATAATCGGAATTTGTTGCACTCTCGAAGGAATGCTGAAGCCGGGCTTACACGAAATATAATTTTTAGATTTTAGATTTAGATTTTAGATGACAGTTGTCCTGTCACTGATTTGTGTGTGGGCACGTTTTTTTGGAAGGATATACGAATAAAAAATCAAAGAAGAGAAAATATCGGTTCCCGGTCGTGCTTTGTTTAGGATGTATCATCTCTACGGTTGAGCAAGCGTGAATCTGGAACGTGGAGCGGGAAAGTAGCTAAATCAGGAGGTATGTTGTAAAAAACAAACATTTCCTTTTGTTGCTGTAAAATACACATTTTCCCTATCTTCACATTTTAGGTCATTAGGTCATTCCAAAGCATTTTCTACTTTATGCAACAGAATGAATGTTCGATTGCATAAATATGCTTACATCGAGCATTAGGCACCGCTCTGGCACCTCTCGAACAAGACATCAGAACGAACAAACCCATACAATCATATGGGAGTGCTCGGTCA
>KB672868.1:2088551-2122248 GCA_000349145.1 Anopheles dirus | reverse complement strand
CCAGAGCACCCTATCGAACTTGTCTTGTTTGTTTGTTTGGTTCGAGAGGTGCCAGAGCGGTGCCTTAGGGGCTGCTCTAGAATAAGTCTGATGAGACAAACGACAAGAACAAACGTATGACGCTGTATGGAGGTGCTCTAGAAAAGTCTGTCAAACATCGACGAACTTTTGTCGTCATACAAATCTGGTTGTTTTTGTCGGTGACACACCTTGGCGCTATCAATCTTGGTAAAAAACATGCATGTGACACACCTTTCAAGTTGAACCTTGGTTGTAAAAATTTTCTGATTATGAATTTTGGATACAATTGTTGTAAAAATGTATGCATTTTGCTGTAGATTTCCACAAAATAATTTTGTATAAACATTATAAGCCTGCATACTACGGTAAATCTCTATTAAACCGATTTTTTTGTTTCCACTGGGTGTAACCGCGACCTAATTTTGTTTGACAGCTTGTCGAACGACAATTTGTTGGCCGACAAATGCTAGAGCACTCGTAAAACTTGTCGTTGTCGTTTGTTTCATGAAACTTATTCTAGAGCAGCCCCTTAACCAGAGTACGCACAAGGTTTGGATATCTTCTCTCATTTATTCAAACGACTGGCGCCAACCCGAACCACATCGATCTAGGAGGTTAGTAATGGCTACAATAATTAGGCTAATTGGGAAACAATTTATGAAACAGTCATTTAAAATCTTCTTTTGCCATTTGAATTGCCACCGGCAATTTGCTCACAAAAATACACGCACCATCCATAGCAAAACGAAACCGTTGAAACCGGTGTTCGATACAAACATCAAAGGGAGGGAAACGCATGCGCTGATAGGGTAAGTTCGATAGGAACAATATTTCACCATGAGCAAGTTGCTACCGTGTGGTAAACAGTCAGTAGAGTTTGTGATCTGCCACGCTAAAGAAAGCTCCCATTCGCTCCCCCCGTCGACGGTGTTGAATCCCTACAAGTGCTGTTGCCATATCGAAAAGGTAAGTTTTTTTTAAACGACAGATACGGCTTCGTGATGTAAGCAATGAGGAGACCAGCCATTGTAAAACTTTAGTATAAATTTATATTGAGCAATAGTACCTTATCACTTTGCTTCATATCGCTTGCTTTTCATCCCCGCTCCCATGTCCTTTCTGTAGTTGCATGCATCGACAGAAGTATGGGGAATAATCCGATACCCTCGCACGTGAGCACGTGTACGTTTGTCTACACCGTGATTATATCGGTGTACTGCAAATTATCGATCGTACTCATAATACCTACTATGAAGAGCTCCTCTGTGTTATGTCGCTATTACTAAATGTACCGATGTTGAAGATGTTTGCAACGATTACAACGATTAATACATAGTCTAATAACACTTGTTGTTGCTGACTGAAAAAAAGAAAAAAATGAATGCTTGTGCATCCAAATTCTTAATAAGAAAATCCGCTCCTGTATGCGCTGTTGAGACACCTTTTGATAAAATTTAAATAAAATGTATATTGCAGTGTATTGCCACAATTAGTAAACTAGAGCATCCTAGACACACCCTCAAACTTAATGAATAAGTCAAATGTATATAACCTTCGTTGGAAAGTCTAAATTTGATCTCGATAGATGGCGTAGAATAACTCTCAGGACATCCAAACATTTGCTGAAGAATTGAAGCTAAGCAAAAGCGATGCGCCTAGTATTTTTCATCAATTTTCCTACATTCTCCCATAACCGAATTGGCTGTGCTGATCCTCCGTGCTATAAAGAAAGTAAAAATGTATATGAAAAAAAAATCATGTCACATTCCAACAGGTGTTACGCGGTGTTTTTAGCACGTCCTCTACTGTGCGCCATTATCACGGCTGTCAGAGTTGTCAGCAAGAGGCTCGCGAGAAACAACAACAATAACAACAGTAATCAACTGAAAAACACCCCCACACTCCAGCAGTTGATAAAACCTGTTCTCCGTTGTGCAAATAATGTGACCAAATTTTCCCACTTTGTGCCATTCTCGGTCGCGCGTGTTGAAGAATCCTGCGAAGTTTTTCGGACGTCCGAACTTGGCTTGCTTCCTCGTAACCCGGTGGTGTCGCCGCCCGTGCTGATAGCGGGAGAAAACGAGTTTTTTTGTTCCGGTTTTGCAGCTTCCAGTCGCCCAGCGGGCATTTGCTGTTCAAATAAGTACGCAGTAGGCCAGAGACTGTCGACAGCAGAGGTAGCGCCGGTTAGAAGTGCGTGAGTGCGTGCGAGCAAAACCATGACGATTAATAATATATTGTGGTTCCGCCATGGGCTCCGATTGCACGACAACCCGAGCCTGCTGGAAGCCTTGAAGAGTGATTGCGTCAATCAGTCCAGCGAGACGGTGAAACTGTTTCCGATCTTCATATTCGACGGTGAAAGCGCTGGTAGGTTTTCTGCTTCCGCTACTGCAGCCTGGACGTTTAATCAGAATGATTTTGGCCATGTGCGTGTGTGCGTATTTTTCTCCCCCACTCCAATCCAACATTAGGAACGCGAATCGTCGGGTACAACCGGATGAAGTTTCTGCTGGAATCGCTGGCTGACCTTGACCGCCAGTTTCGGGAGCTTGGCGGGCAGCTGCTGGTGTTCCGGGGCGACAGTGTGACCGTGCTGCGCCGTCTGTTCGAGGAGCTGGACATTAAAAAGCTGTGCTTCGAGCAGGACTGCGAACCAATCTGGAAGGAGCGCGATGATCGGGTGACGAAGCTGTGCCAGACCATGGACGTGCGGTGTGTGGAGAACGTGTCGCACACGCTCTGGAACCCGAACGAGGTGATACAGACGAACGGCGGTATTCCGCCGCTCACGTATCAGATGTTTCTGGTAAGCGTGTTGGGAAGTGCGGCGTGCCCGACCATCCGCTGTCCGTTTACTGAACGATTTCCTTCAATTTGCAGCACACGGTCAACATAATCGGGGAGCCACCGCGCCCGGTAGGGGCACCAAACTTCGAGTACATCGAGTTCGGGCGCATCCCGCCCATACTCTCCTCCGAGCTGCGACTCAGCCAACAAATTCCCACCCCGGAAGAGTTTGGTATCTTCTACGAAGGTAACGCAAACATTTCGTTCCAGAAGTGGATCGGCGGCGAGACACGCGCGCTCGAAGCACTGGGCGCTCGCCTGAAGCAGGAGGAGGAAGCGTTCCGCGAGGGGTACTACCTGCCGACCCAGGCAAACCCGGAAATTCTCGGTCCGGCAACGTCCATGAGCGCGGCGCTCCGTTTCGGCTGCCTGTCCGTGCGCATGTTCTACTGGTGCGTGCACGATCTGTTCGAGCGGGTCCAGACGCACAGTCAGTTCAAGAACCCGGGCGGACAGCACATCACCGGGCAGCTGATCTGGCGCGAATACTTCTACACGATGTCGGTGCAGAATCCGCACTACGGCGAGATGGAGCGCAATCCGATCTGCTTGAACATTCCGTGGTACACGCCGGAGGATGATTCGCTCGTCCGGTGGAAGGAGGGTCGGACCGGCTTTCCGATGATCGATGCCGCGATGCGGCAGCTGCTGGCCGAGGGATGGCTGCATCACATACTGCGCAACATTACCGCAACGTAAGTGGGGTAAATTATGTCGTATGTTCTACTGATTAGTGAAGTAGTACCCATTTTGCAGTTATGGGTAAGAAATACATTAACTTTTTGGCCGACAAATTGCCAGAAAATGGACAGATTGCCACTAAAACTCAGTGATCGGTGGTCGAAAAGCTATTCACCAAAAAACTATTCACCACTAAGAACATAGTTTCATGTGTCATCCAAACCATTAATTGAAACTATATTCTAGCATGGAAATTGCGGAGGTTATCAGAGAATAGGACCAATATGTAATCATTTGTGTTCCGGTGATAACGCTGACAACGTTGAGATAAGAGTGTGTGCTATCTCCCTCTCTCTTCTTTCGGACTTGGTCTCGGTCGAACGAACACCATACGCAGACTGTAACCAGACTGTAACTGTAATGATCAGTTAAATTGTTGTAAAGTTCGCTAGCGATCACAATTGGATTATCTTGCATATCGTGCTTCTATATTCAAGTTTGATCACGCCGGAATCACCGGATGAAACTACCTATGGAAATGTATATTTTATTGACAACAGCGCTTTCCTCGCATGCAGTTGAATGTTTATTCAACTATGAATCTTTAGTTTGATTTGCTCAACATCTGGTCGTCTTTGCATACCGGAGAGTGATTCTTTCGAGCGTGTGCATCGATTGGCAAAAGGTTGTTTCCGGTGGCACTGTGGTTATGTGTGCTAATTTCCTCTTCTGCAAGTCTCTCTATTAAAATTCGCATACAAAATCGTTGATGACACTTCGAGAGGCTGTTGATCGTGGAGGAATTGCTCCAGGAACGTCTCTGCTAGCTCTCGATGCTAGCTCTCCATGAGATCAACTCCCAACAAACGAGCTCCAACAATTAAAATTGCTTTAATTATCGAGGAAATACAATGTTAGTCACATCACGAGAGGTAATGGAAATAAGCATGATGCTCTCGTTTGTTTCCGAGGTTTTGAAATCAAATCTTTGTTTTTTTAAACAGAAAATAGACGACATTTCTATTTGTCGAACGACATTTTCTATTTTCTAAATATAATTCATCACATGTTTGCTCGAGATAAACAACTATGGATGTGCTAGAATGTGTAAATTCATGAATGTATGGACATTAATGATTAAAGTTGAATAAGTTCCACTCCTGAATAAATGGAAGACTCATAAATTTAAATCACGCTAAAAAATTATAAGTCACAACACTACTTGTTGGAATAACATTAACAACACTTTCATTTCAAACCAAAAACTTCTCCACCCTCCTTCCCGATAGCTTTCTCACACGCGGTGGCCTCTGGCTCAGCTGGGAAGCGGGACTGCAGCACTTTCTCAAACATCTGCTCGATGCCGACTGGTCCGTGTGCGCCGGTAACTGGATGTGGGTGTCGTCGTCCGCGTTCGAGCGGCTGCTTGATTCGTCCAAGTGCACCTGTCCGATCGCGCTCGCCCGCCGGCTCGACCCAAAGGGTGACTACGTGAAGCGCTACCTGCCCGAGCTGGCCAACTATCCTGTGCAGTACATGTAAGCTGCGGACTGCTCAATTCGACAAATCGAGCCTCTAACAATCACACCTCTCTTTCTCTCTCTCTCTCTCTCTCTCTCTCTCTCTCTCTCTCTCTCTCCTTTCAGTCACGAACCATGGAAAGCTTCCGCGGAGGAGCAGGCCACGTTCGGGTGCGTCATCGGGGAACACTACCCGTCGCCGATGGTCGATCTGGCTGTGGTTTCAAAGCGCAACGCGCACACCATGGCTTCGCTGCGGGACAAGCTGGTCGACGGTGGTTCGACGCCGCCCCACTGTCGCCCGTCCGACATCGACGAGATTCGACAGTTCTTCTGGCTGGCGGACGATGCCACTCCGGATGCCTAAAACGGCGCATTTCCACCACGTCCAGGGACTATACAGGGATTCGCACGACACGTGCGAGTAATTCGTGTTTCTATTTGTTTTATGCACACGCATAAGAGAGTTTGTTTTCTTTGGTTTGTTTAGTTGATATCGTTTCTTTGGTAATCTTAATATCACGATCGGTGCTACTGGGAATATTTGTCTAGTAAGGAACAAAAAAAAGTAAAACATATTATAATAATCGTCTTTGTTTTTGATTTTCTATTTCGGCACTTGCCGATTTTATACACGTTATTATTTCGTGTGCGTGTAAGTCACGTCCAGCGTTATAAATGCACTATGGACGATCGTCCGCGATAGAAAGACAACGATGGATAAAGTAGTTTTGGTGTGTAGAGTGTTGTTTCGTGGATTCAGAGAACACGGCGTTCTCAACGTAAGCCGTATACCAAATGTGTAATCGTAGAAAAATAAACATATGCATTATAAATCTGATCTGAATATGTAAATTTCAATCTGCCAACCAGAATCTACAAACGAGCGACTGACCTTCCGGTTAAAAGATGTGAATCTTCGAAAAAGCTTGTTTCTGTTTCATCGTGGTTTGATTTTAAAAAACTTCGATAGGAAGAAGGGGAAGGGAGACAAGAACCAATTCTTTCAAAAATCCCGGACGGTAATTCCCGGTAATAAAAGACAGGTTTTTTCACCAAACTTACCAGTTTCAAGATGTTGTGGGGTGTAGAAGCGTGATATATTTTTAGAAAAATTCTCGAAAAAACACGAAGAACCAAACCGAAGCAAGCAAAGAAACACACTGCGAATGTTTTTTTTTTCGATTTTATAATGCGTTTTTAATTGTTTCATTTTTTTCACCGTGTTGGTTTGCTTTTAAATATTGTACACACATACTGAACAAGAACATCAGTTTCATTCGTTAATATTGTTTGTATTTTTTTCGTTTCCACTTTTCTTGGCGTGTCTACTCCCGCTCTCTCTCTCTGTTTCGCTCTTGCCCGCTACGACTACTACTTTTCTGTTTTCGCATTTGCATTCGCATACTCTACATTTTCCTCGCTTGATTTGCTGTTCTGATGCGTTCGATTTCTAGGATTCAACAACATGAGCTACCACCTTCCTCTTTTTCCTACTATTTTTTCATTAAATATTCAGTTTAGTTTTCATTTTGCGGTGTTCGTGTACTGTTTTTTTCTGTCACTCCCCCCTTACTTTTAATATTATATTTCGCCTGCCCCTTCGCCCGTTCACTTTCTTTTCTACTCGTGCTTTCATCTTGTTGTTTTTCTATAGCTCATTTGTTCGACTTTTCTTGTTCGGTAATATAGCGACGTTCGCGATAACCAAGCCGAAAACGATACAACACGAGCGTTTTGGAAAGATTTAAGAACCACAATTTAGCAAGAGCAGCTAGAGAGCAAGATCGCGGCCGAACGGGACTTGATCGCGTACGCATTAGTTGCTCCGGATAAACTGTTGTACCTTTGTGTTTGCTGCTGTGCGAGTGAAAAAGTTGAGTAAATATGTGTTTTGTTTTGTATATATAGATGATGAAAGGTCTTTGCACGTGTGTACATAATGTCTATTGTGTTCATTTGCGCTTCTTTGCTGCTTAAACTTTTTTACGATGGTTTTCCTCACAGTTTTAGGTTTCTTGTTGTGTTGTTTATATATTGTTCCGCAATCTGGCTGATTCACGGGTTTGAAGGTGTGAAAAGCATGGTATAAATAGTCACAATGTTGGCAGAAAGGACGGCTTCTTCAGTATGTGCGAATGAAGATTGGACAAGCAAAGAGAAGAACTCAAAAAGAAAGGATAAGTACTGGATGTCTCGGCAATAGTTTTACTTTTAAACCAGTGCCCAGTTTAAATAGACAAGAAATCAAATGTAATGAAAGATCCTTACATGATGTGCTGCTGTAATGCTGCTCTAGCTTAATAGCTCTGTCTCTTTATTTCAATTTGCTACGGGGTAGGATAATTATCGCACGTGAAAGCCGAAATGAGTGGTGAATTCATGTTACCATGCGTGTAAATATTGTCTTAAACGATCGCACCGGCACCGGGGGAGGGCCATCTATTGATACGGCTAGGGAAGGCTAAGAGCCTTCTTTTTGCTGTTCGTAAACGCCTGCTCTAATGCGCTTCCTTCTACGCATGTGGCCTCGCCAAACCAAGGAACCATTACATTGTTCTTCCAATTGCTAGTCTCGCCAGAGTTTGGTCTACCGCGCGCTACTGTGGTTGGGACCTTTTTTCCTCGTTTGTTCGTTTTCGTTTTTTTAAACACTGATACGCTTTGTCGTTGAACACTTTTGTTTTGCATTCTTAATTGCTTTTTGGAAACGGGTTTAACGCGTTCAGTTGTCCGCCTTCTCGTACATGGCATTCTGTGGTAGTAAAATGTTGCCATGCAACTGTCTCGGCCTTCTTTGGGCTTTGTTGTTTTTGCTATATTCCATACAGAGTTGTATTACAAACGGAAAACGCATTACGGCTGCGAAAATAAACAAACAATAAAGCTTGCGCAACAAAAACAAACCGAAGCGAACATATAACTTACCTGTATCAATGACTAATACTATATGAAACGTTGTAAAACAGATTTAACGAAAAGAAGCGCCACCTTTGGTCGCAAAGTTAGTTCCATTCCATTTGCGCCATTCGTGTCATTTTTCTTTCGTTGTTTCGCTTCGCCGGTGCCGCCCATGTCCAGATTATTTTCAAATGGTGTTTTATTGAACTCCTTGCTTTCTGTCTCATGCGCTCACCTCCCCTCTCTCCCTCTCTCCTTCTCTCTCTCTCTCTCGCTCTCTCCCCGTTCGTGTTTAGTTTCCGATCCTACTCCCATATATAATACCTCCCATGGCATTTTTATCTCGTTGCGTTTACTATTATAACGTGCTTTTCGGCAAGTGGAAAATAGGCTCTGCAAATTTACGCACGGGGAGGCGATTCTGTTGCTGCACAATGGGATGCTACTACGTTGTCCATTTGCGGAGTTTATCACTAGAATGGACTCACCCGATGTCCTCCCACCAGCCGATGAAGGATGGAATTGAAGAGCGCGCGGGTTGGGTGTCAGTGTCAGAGCAATTAATTGTTCCGGGTGATAGAATTGTTCCTATATAAAGTACGTATTGCGCAATGTCTGTTTTGCTCCTGTGGTTTTGCAGCCTCCGTCCGTTGTTCTAAGTGTATGCGGGTGTGTGTGTGTCTGTGCGTGGGTGGTCGACTCCACATGTTTGGAACGACTACTAATACCATCGATTTGTTTGTTGTACCAGCTGCATATTGCTCAACTGCTGTGGCGTGACATAATTTGGTTAGGTAGGTTGTATAATTCTTTTTTCCATTATTCCTTCACATACGCACATACACACACACACACACACACGCATTGCATCGCAATCCTTTCCTTTGTTTTTTTTCTCTTTCTGGAACGGTTTATTCTGGGCCTTACCTGTTACTGTAATGCCATTTGTTTGTATCGTTAGACTACTTTTTCTATTGCGAATGTTATACTGCGCGCGCCTCTAGCATTTGTTTTTGTTGTGGTCGTATGTGTTTACGTGTGTTGCTCTTGCACGTTGCGTGAATTTAATAATTGTCTACAGGTTTTGCTGTTTTTGCCTTACACTATTACACTTGTGTCTTGCACTATTATTCTGACTCTTTGCTGGCGTTCCTAATGCACCGTTCTCCTGCACCACTCTCTCTCCACACACCTCTTCTTACTGTCTAGCATATTTTTGTCCCGTGTTTTTGCTTGTTTGTTTGTTTGTTTTAACACCACCATAACACCCTCTACTCCTGCCCACTTGTTTCTACTCGTACCGCGTCTTTTGTTTTTTTTTTTTGCGTTAGCCGGTCGAGAGAAGGAAATTATAGAAAAAAAACAATTATCAAAACAAAACTTAAAAGGAAGAAAAACAAGAAAAAATAAACACTTCACTGTTGCTCCTTTGTTCATCCGGAGAATCTGAAACACACCTTGTTATACACACGCACCCCAAGCAGCGATAATCACAGGTCCGTGCGAGAAGGTGTGGATTGAAGGTGGTTCCAAATGGCACAGAGAACCCGGCTTCTTTCAGCAAGCACCACCCCGCACGAAACCAAGAGCACCAGCAGCAGTGATGCCGGCGGCCCTGTCCCTCTCTCCATCTCTCCCCCCTCTCTCTCTTTCTCTCTCACAGCTCACAGCAGACGATGATGACGACGGTTTGTGATCGGTGGCAGTTGGCGCTACCGGAACCGATCTAGTCACTTTCGGCGCGCATACCGCGCACCTCACCGAGGTGGCGCTGCTTGTCCAGCTCCTCTTTGGTTTTGTCCTCCAGCTCACGGATGTCCTGCATGGTTAGCCCGTGCCAGCTGTCCATCCAGCAGAACACTTGCCTACAAAGGGATAACAGCGCTGTAGGTAGGTCCCAAAATGGGAGAGGGAGAACAATCCATACTCACCGGTGGAATATGGTGAACAGCCTCCGTTCCGACTTCTGGATGAAGCTCTCTATTCTGGACTGCAGTCCGAACCATTTGAACTCGCACGTGACCAACTTGTAGCAGGTCATCACCGGCGACACTTTCTTCTTCCATTCCGGGCCGACCAGCGGACCGCGGCCAGTCTTCTTCGACTTGAACCTGAAAACGACAAACGAAGGTGAATATGTGCACACACAATAAAAAAAACCGACGCCTCACAGCAGAGGGCGAGGACTTACTTGGTGGGATCCTCCGTCTCTTTGTAGTCCGTCTGCGAGACGGGATCGTTTGCGATGTCGATGTGCACTACGTCGCGCTGCTTTAGCTTCTCCGGCGTCAGCTCGTGAGCCTTTAGGATTGGTTGGTCGGTTCGGAAGGATTACGGGTTTAAGATCACGCGGTTGTGGAGTTTTGTGACCGAAACAACATAAGGGAGTTGTTGGGTCAGTAGCGCGCGAGCGAGGAAGAAAAAGAAACTACATTAGATTCGAAAAGCAATCACTTACAGCAGCTACGTAGGATGGATTAGCGTTGTGTGGGTGCTGGAGCACCCACTAGCGCAGGACTTTTTACAGCTTCGGGTGTAGTTTTGTGCCTGTGTGCAATAAAACATACATGCCGCTTTTTAAGCCAAAGGTTAAGCAAACGCAAAAATGTCACTTCAAATCCGCATAGGAAGGTTGCTTAAGCTGTTGTTTGCTTTACAACATGTCTGTACAGTCGATATGTTCTTCAAATCTTTTCTAAGTTTGCCAGTCGAAGCTCTCACGCTCGACCCTCGTGATCCTTTGAAATCACCAGAAAGATAAGAAGCCAAAAAAATTCGAAAAAATGTGAAATGTCGCCGACAAGTGTTTGAAAGAACCAACTCCCTGAGGAGTCCTAAAAAGAAGAGATTCGAATCAATCAGATTCAATCAAAGAGTTTCAAAAATCTGAAAAGAATCACCCCCATAAAGGAGTCATGTGAAAAAATTGAACTTTCGAGAGAGAAAAAGGAAATCACATAAGCAACTGATGTGCCCGTATCCTAAACAATAGTATCTTGAGTTGCATGAATTCATTGCCACTACGTGTTTTCCTTTAAATGCAGTAACTGCACATCTTGTTTACATCCACTTTGGATACAACATTTAAACCAGAGGTCGCATGCATGTTTTTTGCTTTGAAAATTATCAGTTTTTCGGCCACTCTAGGCACAACTTTTACCAAACTATAGAACACCTTGAATAAACGAGTTTTACTGTGGTCGTCCCACGGCATTTGCGTGAAGCTTTTTGTGTTTCTTAGAATAAGACCTTTACGAACGACATGAAGATACGGTTTGCGGGCTTTATGTAAAAAAAAACAACAACAGAAGGCGTATGGAGACAACACTCACATTAGGCTGATCGCCGGCATCGCCGACGTGTAATGATTCAATACAGATGATGAAATTATCCTTCATGTAGCCGGGATTCTGAAGCCGGGACACCGGTGCCGTGGTGTGTATGCAGGGTATTGGTGGTGGTGGTGTTGGTGTTGTAGCCAACGATGCAGGGATGATGGTTTTGCCAAGGACGTGATTCGCATTTTGTGGGGTGGGGGTGGGAGCGTTGGGGAAGGTTCGTTTCAGCGTGGGAATCACATCACATTGCGTAGTAGTAGGGGTTTGGCGAAGCGTCCATGTTTGGATGTGTGTGTGTGTGTATGTTTAAATGTGTGTAGGTGTATACGTTGGCCAAACACGAAAGGTTAATCCGACCGGTTCCATTGTGGTAGGTGTAAGGCAACCACCGATCATGGCGTCGGGACATTGGACATTCCCAGCCCGGGATAGAGGGAGAGCAACACGTGCAATGTGCACGCGAGGGAGGCCATGCATTTCAGGTAAGGGATGGTCGTCGTCACGGTGATATGTAATCGTTGCAGCGAAGGTGTGTTTTTTGCCGTGTTTCATACGACAGAGAAAAGCCCGACGTAGAACGTTCACAAACAGCGCCCAACGGCGATGGTGGGTGGGGTGAGTTTTCCAATTTTACATCAGGAGTTGCGATTTATGCACGATCGTCGTTCGTGTTTGTTTGATTGCGTTGTGGTGTTGTGAGTTTCGTTGCGCCCAGTATCCGAACGGTACCAATCCGGAGTAAAAGTCGCGCAGCATGTAAAGAGACAACAAGAAAACCAAGCCGCAAACCGAAACGACACGAAAACAAAAACATGGAAAAAGCCAGAAAAGGAAACGCAAACGAACAAACATAACACGTGAAAACGAAAATACAAAACGTTTACATTAACGAATGCAAAACGGATGAGGAATGTGTGATCGAGAACCGACGCAAGGATATAAGGTGAGGGCAGCATGATGTAGAAAATATAAAAAAAAAAACAAATGAAAGCAAAGAAAAAGAAACAAAACAAAACATCCATTAGTTCACACCAGATCCATTTTCCCGGGCTCACTTACATTCTCCAGATCGTCGTCACCATCGATACTGTGTGTGTCGATCGTGATGGTCATCTTCTCCTTCATCCAATTGGGGTTCTAAGGGGATTTTGTTTCAACGAAAAGTCATTCACCGAACAATGAGCCTAGTAATACTGTTTTCCTTAAACTTAAACGAAATATTTTGCTTCGTTGACTGCTGCTATGCGCAACTGGAACGTGTTTCCAACAACAAACCTACACGTGTCAACGCCCTTTACCGTAGAGAGTCGTTAGCTTGCCGAGAGGCTTAAAATAGAACCGAACCTAATTGGAAACATTATCCTTTTCTTCTCGTTCTCAACTAGCACATAGTTTTCGATGCGAAACGAACGAAAAAAAGGATAATATTTTGCGCATGAAGGATAACGACGACGATACGACCGACAGGTAACGCACACACAACGCACAGTCCGCTTGGAATCGAAATCGATTCGAAAATACACTTTAGGAGGTCAATTTCCGGCACAGCGCGGTCATGTCCATTCGTACCGGCAAAAAAAAAAATGATTTCACACGCATCATCATCATTATCACCATGAAGGGCGTCCAATTCCATAGGAAATTAAAAATTCTTGCCTAGTAGTCCTACCGAACGAAAGCAGGATGCGCTTACGTAGGTAAATTTTTGGACATGACCGTGTGTTTCTCTCGATTGATTTCGATCCATTTGCCACTCGTATGCGCTGGTTTTGCGGTCTCTCCTCATGTAAGGACACTGCGTCAGTGAAATCGATACGATCCGTCGCTCGGCAGTTTCGTCGTTCCGAGGCTCGCCTGCTTCCGGAGCGTCTCATCGCCGTGGACGCAACAGCCGGGTGACTTACGGTTATGACTGTCCGGCAGTACGGATATGCATTCCAGGCTTCCTCGTGCACTTCAAGCGATCCCTTAGGGGCGAGCAGGCGAATGAAGGCAGGCACCTTCGAGGCCAGATGATAGATTTTGTACGTGTACTGGCCGGAGTTGTACTTGCCACCTAGCGCCCGGATAGTGAGGAAATAGAGAATGAGAGAGAGAGAGAGAGAGAGAGAGAGAGAGAGAGAGAGAGAGAGAGAGAGAGAGAGAGATCAATATTAATACAAACAGAGAGTACGTATCGAACGCCGCTTTGCCGTAGACTTACCGAGCAGTGGATAGTTGTCGAATGGTTCATTTTTCAGCACCTCAATACCTTCCCCGCCGCCGGTTTCATTTTTGGATACTTCCGCCACGCAGTACAGCTGTGCCACTTGGTACTGTGAAATAAAAAGGAAAGGAGAGTTAACAAATTTTGGTAGATGTTCGCCTTCCGTCAATCATAATGTTCCAGCAGTTCAGCAACATGAACGAGATGCAAGTTCTCATTCCATGTGATTTTTTTTTATCCTGTAACGTGTTGTGGGATGTTGGCTCTTTACTTCATAAATCATGCTATCGCATAGGAAAAAAGGATCGGAATCCGTTCTGTTATCACCACCATCGCTATCATCGTGGAAAAGCATGATTTATGAACAATTATCAAATGAACCGTGCATAACAGCGGCCACGCACTCTTTCGCCTTCGGTCTTCCCCTTCGTAGCGGATTCCATTAAAAACCAATCATACTGAGAGTGGGTCAAAAGGGGTTACAACCATAAAATTCCCGTTGACGCCACCAGCGCCAGATGAGAGGAAAAAGATCGTGATGATCCGCGTGTACAAAATAAAATGAAAAAAAACAAAACACCCTCGAAGCTGTTCCAAGCTAAATACACAACCCCTAATGGACGTTTTATGTGCCCTTGGAGCACACAGCACAACAAGCGTTTCAGTTTTTTCTTGGCGTGGGACTATTAAAATGGAGCGCAATGTATGTCCAAGACGAAAATGAATCGTTTACTTTTTTGGTGCGGGAAGTGATTCAAAGCGAGGCACTCACTTTTCCAACGTTTGCCAAAAGTTGACGCAAACGTTGCAGTGTTGCTAGGGATCCCCTTTCGGATCCTCCCACGGATTGATCACGTGTTGTGCGCTTTTGATGGAAAACTAGCGCCAGAAGTATTCCAATCAAGAGCGTAATAATTGCCACAAGCTACCTCTACCGTGTACAATGTTATTACACGAAACATAGATCCGTTTCCTTCCGGTAGTGACATCCACCCAGAGGTCGGAAGAAGATTAAAAACTCAATCTATTCTCGCTTCGGTTTAGGAGCAGACTACGAGTTGCATGCACAACTTTTCGGCACAGAGAAAGAGAGAGAAGGAAAGAGGGACGAAAGAATCCACCTCATCATCAGCTACATACTAGAAACGGGTGTCTGCAAAGTATCTGGAAGTGACACTAGTTGGCCAGCTGTAACAGCGCATCCCAGGAGCAAAAACTAGTTATCATTCCGACCATCAACGCTTCTGCTGGTCGTTTTACTAGCTTTGAAAACTGAACATGAGTGCAGGAGCCACCACAATTAATCAACTTCCATCGTTCCGTTTGAGATTTCAAGTTACACACTCTTCAGTACACTTGCTAGCGTGTATAATTATTCCTTTGATTTACCGTCCAGCGGGCTGACCCCTCGCCAGGTGCATGATGTGGTTCGTGGTGTGTGTATGGTTCACTTCCTTTTTTAACGAGTTTCGAATCCTTTCGAAACGAGATACTTTAAATAGATAGATGTTTTAACGGCTTCAAGACAAGCGCAATAATCATGAAAAATACAATAAAACCAACGCGAACCTATAGAGCGCAGATCAAGCTTTCATTAAGAGATGGAAAACTGTTGGCAAGTGTCAATTTATCCCATTTCAAATAGGACATTGGAGATGGCAGGATGGAAGTACCGCGATGCGGAAGTGTATATATATGTGTGTGTGTGTGTTTGTATTTCGTCCAACTGCTCCATTGCCGTTTGGCAATGCCAACAGTCTGTAACAATATATCAATACTCCGGATCCAATATCCGGCATCCGATCAGCAGCGAGACATTGCGTTGCGTCGACTGGATCTCAAGTGGCGACGACCAAACAAAATAGGTCATGCGAGAGCATACGAATGAGGAAGGACAGCTTAAATGGAAAATAATGTTTGAATGTTTGTTGCACATTTGAATGTGGCGATATTTGATTTACAACATTGCTTTCAACTTGCGGTATTAGTTACTGCTCATGATTGCTACACTGCACAGTTCGAATTCCGTCCTTAATCATCGTTTATTGCAAGACTACACTGTCATTCGTTTGTGTAGGTACTGCACAGAAAACAACAGTGTTCTCGAAAGTCTTCCACCAAGGCGTCAGACTTAGCTGCCCATTTTTCTATCTAGTGCTAGAGGGAGGGTCCCATCTCCAAACCAGATCTTGGCATAGGATGATGACATAGGGATAGGAGATGGCGAATGCCTACCAAACAATCAAGCAGGTGTCTATTTTTGCAGGCAAACCTCTACACGGAGCAAAAATGTGTTTGACGGTGACACCACTCTGTCAACAATTTGTTATAATCTACGTAGGGGTACATCGTTGATGTCGAACTACGCGCACGAATGTTGACAGCCACCGGAAGATTTTTTTCCACCCAACGAAACTGTTGCCACGGACTAAGTTGAAAGTCCTCACATAAGCCTCTGAGACATAGAATCTGTGCAACGATGACGAAACTCTGTTAACCGCGTTCGGTAAGAATCTGTGAGCTGACCTTACTACTGTGCAGCGCATTAGACTTTCCAGGATCCGTAGGACTGGCCATGTAAGTAGAACGACGCCGGACTATCGAGTCCATCGAAGTCCTTTTAGTTCATCCTCATGGCGTGACGTGATAGTTCCGCCAGGATTTCCTATCCAATACTTTTCTGTACAGCTCAAGTAAAGAAAGCCATTACGTCAAAGAAAAAGCATATCGTATATCTCATATTAAGGTACATACACTCAATTCCATTACGTATTCTCGTACTCCATCATACACTGTCCAAACAACAGTTACAAAAATAACTATTTTTCATCAGTGCAACCCACCATCTTCTACCTTCGCTTCCACCGATGAACATGAAGGACATAGTATAGCGGAAGGAGTAGCATAGGACGAAAAAAAAAACTAATTATGTAATCCACTAAACAATAACGATCTTGAGATCGTTTAGCCTGGGAGGGATCTCCCCGTCCTGTTTAAACACCTCTCCATCGACTGATTAAACCAGCATCGTAAGTGCCTACAAGTAGTGCGGAATCGACACAGCCACTTGCAACACCGACGCGGTCGGTGTTGACGTTGTTCGTTGGTGGCTCATGTTTGATTTTTACTGTAGCGCTGCTCCTCCTTTCGCAGTGACGTAATACGTGTAGCCTGGAGGGTTGAACCTTCATTTCCCACCGAGCTGTATGCATGCTCCTAAAAAGAGAACTTCCATTCCACCGGGAAGCGTGATATTTATAGACAAATCACGACATTCCCCCACCGGCACATCCCGTGATCCCGGCCGGCAAGCAGTAGCATTCCCAGCCCAAAGAGGGAAGCGCGCTCAGCACGTGGTCGATACTATAGCAAACGCTTGACGCGCGCTTTTCGGTTTTTCATTTGCAAGTTTCCGTATCAGAGGAAAGCACAGACGCAAACACACACACAGACGCGCGGCCGGAAGTGAGCACACAGGAAATATATTAAGGAAGGAATAGAGGATGGAGAAAAAAAAACACAAACACTTTCAAAAGGACCGATTTCTAGCCGGGTTCATGGCGAACGGAAAACGCCGGTCAGGAAAATCCGACCGGACTATTGATTTGTTTTACCTTCACCTTTTCTTTGCCACGTACCTCCGGCGTGTGCGGCGGCACCGGAGCATGAGGATGGTTAAAATGGATGAAGAAAAAAAAACCCCGACAGGATATTCCCGTCTACGTCTACCCTTTCTGCTTCCTTTCGTTCACCGTGAGGTGGTAATATAAGCAGTACTAATTTACAAAACTGTTGAAAACGACGCAACAGTATACTAATGCAAACTCCTTTCCAATTATCTGCCTTGGAAGATGTATTACAAACAAGCCAGTGAAAGAATTCATCCCGGTTCAGACTCGCCTCTTAGTCGCCTTAAAAGGACACCAAAGCGCTCGCCATTTGCCCGATATTATATCGTCCTTCATTGACCGCAGGGTTCGACTAATAACGCCGGCTTTTGGGCCGCTCGGGATAGGACCAGATTAGCTTCCGATTTCAGCACCTCCTCGCGGGGGGGGGGGGGGGGATTCGCGGCTCCATTTCGCCCACTGTCCTGCTACCTTTGCTGCACCGCGATCGAGCGCGTTTTCGCCACCGAAATCGCGTTTCTCCAGCTCCATAAAACACATCTTTATTGGGTCGGCGTTTGTGTTTTTGTTTGGCTTGCGGATGAAATATTGTTGCCAGTGCGTTTTATTATGATTCTCGTCCTTCGCGATTGCGCGTCCTTCGACACGGTGCCTGCTCCTCATCCTCCCAGGGGCTGCTGAATATTTCATCATGCTGCGAAATGGGAGGCGTTCATTGTAGCGCGCACATTTGGCGGGCGCAAGAGTCTACCGAGGTAGAACGCGCTGGGCTGGCCCCCTCTGTGTTGAGGTACTGGGGGATGGATGATCATCATCGTCCTCCGATGGCTCAAGATTCTGGCACAATCGTACTGCCGTTTCTTTTTTATTCGCCGCAGCTTGCTTTCCCACGCCGAACGTCGCCAGGGAATTTGGTTACATGCTGTGTTTCCTTCGCACACTTCGGGCCTTATGACGTGGGAGGTAGAAATGTATTATTGTACGCAGATTGTTTTTCACCATTCGTTCTTGCCCACCCTCGTAATGGGGGAGGGAATGGTTCCGAAAGCTTTGGTGCAACTTTTCACATGTGTCACGAGTGGAACGCGCTGAGATTTAGTATAGTTTATAGCGGAGTTACGGTACGATGTGGGATTATTTTCAAGCTGTTTCTACATGGTATGAAGTGCTTAAAATCCTTATACGTTATTGGGTCCTGAAGGGAAGGATTGGACACGTGTTTAATACTCTTAAAAAAGTCTACTCCTCAGTACTAATAAGACCATTTAGATACCTGCACATTTTAAAATATGAATCTTCGAACGTTTGAAGCATCTTCATGGCACAAAGACGTAGCAAACGATGCGCCAGATAACTTTAGTTCTGACCTGTCACAACAAACTCTACATCAAAAAGCCAGCATACCCAGGCAGAAGCTGTTTTGTCGTGAAGATAATTTTGCAATTACTATCGTGTCCAGCTGTAACTCTTAATAGCCAAACATGAAAAGCATCCCCGAAGGCAGATTGGGCAACGAAACGACACAAACATACTCAGTCACCCCAGGTTGCGCGTCCCTTTGGACGCCCGCGTTTGCATCATCAAGAACCCGTGGCGATGGCACGGTTTCCCACCACGAGCAACGACCGTGAAGAAGTGTAGGATTTAAAGAAAACCCATATGCTCTTCGTCGTCCCACGGTTGTCGCAAATCCTGCACTACGACGCACCTAGCCCCTCCGAAAAAAAAAACGTAATTGGGCGGAGAGCACCCAATGTGTGCGAAACGGGAAAATGCCACGAAAGTACCGCGGGCGGGTTCCTTAAAAAAACTGACCACCTTCCCCTTCTTTTTGGATGGTGATCCACTTTATTTGAACTTGATAAGCCGTGAATATCGCCTCCGCAAGCATCCTTTGCCAGGCTAACCGAGCGGGCGATTAACGGAGAACGAAAAAAAAGTAATTAATCACTAATGTTCCCACAAAACTTTCAACGGACCATCCTCGTCGTTATGTGATTGAAATTCTACGCTGAAAACTCCGGCACTGGCTACAAGGCACTGGCAGCGTTCCTCAGCAAAAAAGGACGAAACGCCACCCACAAAAACGCCCGCGTGGCGAAAGAAAGAGTGGGAGAGAGCGCTAGGAGTAGCAAAGAGTGGCGACAACAAAACCCACGCTTCGCACACACACACTGTGGCTGTTGTTGTGGCGGAAACGCGCGTGGGCGCCCGTAGTTGTAGACGAAAGATTAAATGGCCACATGTCATCAGCATACCGCGGCGCACCAGGCCAGGATCATCGTTGGGCAGAAGAAAAAAAAAGCGTTTCCATTTCACCCGGGCCGTAGGAAATTACATCAGCCCAAATGGCGCGTACATTTCGGTGCAGATGAAATCCGGCCCGAAGGACCAACCGGGCAGGCTGTGGGGCGGCTACGGAGGAGCCTTTCTTTGGAGGTGCTTTGGTGGTGGAGCTGCACGAAAAGTTTTACGCCCTCGGGGTGGTGATGTGGCGAAGATGAAGATATGATTTGAGTTTGGGGAATGGATCCCACACGAACGAGCGGGTCTCGCCGGGCTCCGTCATCGGTGGCTTGCATGTAACCCAGGCGCAATAAGCGGTTGCTTCTTACCTCCTCGACCGTCAGGGGCAGCGTAACGCGACTGAAACGGGACGATAGAAAGGACAATACAGAGAGTGGTTAGCAAAGTAGGAAAGGCATAGCGTGCATTATCATTACTCGTAGTAGCTCTCAGTTTACACGAAATGGGATAGAAAAAAAAGGTAACGATGTCGTACATGCCCATAAGGAGATCGGTTAAATTACGTGCTACGGCTCCACTCCAGCCACATCATCATCGCGCTCGATGGAAATTGATCAGCAATAGCAACAGCACCCAAACCACACCAAGCACCAATTACATAACACCTTCTGGGGTTCGTGCGTTCGTGGCGTTCCACAAACGCAGGTGACGCTTGGTGGAGTCGGCGGGCAGAAATGGGAAACATTATCCTGCAACGGAGGCGTAGTGAGAGAGCGACTGTTAGCCGTGAGTTCGCAAACGGGCGTGAGTAAATGAGATTCTCCGAGCTGAGAATGCAGCTTGTTCTTCTCGCCAGCGCATGCTGGCGTACGACGACACTCTTCTCACCGTCGTGTCAAGGCGGGAGAAAGCAATGGAAAACAAACAGGCGGAACACGTGCTCGACGTGGTTTGCTGCTGCTGCTGCGAGCTACTGGGCGAAGCACGGAGATCACGGCGGATTGCACGCCCACCATTATTATCCTTGAGTTAAATGGCACCGAGAGTCGATGTGAAATCGGTGTGGAGTGAACTGAGCTGATGCAGGACGTGGGTGTGAGTGAGGAAGATGGAAGCTGTCATTGCATGAGACATTCGGTAGTATCGGACTTATGTTGTTTTGTTTAATGTTTTACAATTCGAATTTAAGGTAGTTGTTTTTTAATTTCCAATTGATTTTACTTATCTGAAAGGTGACTTTCATGTTTGGGACTTTATTATGCAATCATGATGGTGCATATTTGGCCAATGATTCGGCCATATTAGAAACAATCTTTGTATGAAATTCTTATTCGAAAAAAAACCTGTCTGTCCGGTTCGTACAATAAAACAGCCGATAAGAACTCAAAATTAGTTTAACTTTCAAGGGTGTGCCTATCGGAACGGTGCGTGAAAGAAGCGTTCCCGCCTGGGGGGAGGTGCTGCCGCTGCGACAATGAAATTGCGATTATCGGTTCCACACACACACACACGGTCTGGTGTTTGTGTGAGGGTAATCAGGCGTGTACCGTCGTAGCGAAGAAGAAAAAAAACCGAAAGTCATTCGAGTAAAGCCCTACGACGCGCGCTGGTGAAAAGAAGCGAATAAAAAAAAAAAGGGAAAAAGTGTGATAACATTCTTCGGCGGCCAAAGGGGTTTCTTTGCCGGGCGGCAAAAGAAAAGAGAAAAGGGAACTCCATTCCACCACCACGTGGTGGCTTGAAATCGATAGTAATGCGTGCGCGAACGAGCATGTGTGGGTGTGTGCGTGTGCTGGTGTTTATGTGTTTATGATTTCGTCTTATCAATATCCACACTCTTATCCGGTAAACGCTGTTGCGTAATGACGCGCCACCTATATGGAGGGCTGAAGGTAACTCCTTTTTTGGACGTCTCACTCATGCTTGGCCGTGCTAGGATTAGGAAGAAATACAAAGCAAGTTCTCACCAAAGTTTTTGCAAAGAGATGCGATCGTTTGTCAGGGTGTTGTCAATAGTTTTTGCGCAATCTATCTCTAACATTAAATTAATCCCACCAATTGTATATTAAAAAAAAAAACGAGCAACTTGAAATTAAAAATGATTCAGAGATTTTTCCCAATAAAACTCTTAAGAGACGGATTTCTTGAGGTGTTCTCAATTACTCATAGCAAATAGCACCAAATTAATCCTACCAATTGCGTCTTCTTGGGGTGAATAAATGATGTGGGTGAACACATCTTGGGGCTATTTAAAGAGTGAGATAAGATTGTAAAATTTGTGTAATAAGAAAATAAGACTCTTAAATAGCGTTTCAAATGCGAACGATTTTACTGTGCATTTTTTGTGAACTCACATTAAAAAGAATACCGGATTGGAAACTGGAAACATCAAGAAAGATCTGATTCAATAAAAAAACTTTTCGCGTCTAAAACGTTACACTACTAGCGATACCTCTCCTGTGTCACGTGGAAATAGTGTAAAATAAAATCACACTTTCCCTATCTGTTAACACTAACGGACAAATCTGGTTAGTGCAACACTTTTGCAACTTTGAGCTTCGATAACTCGAGAACGGTTAGAGATATCGATAAACGGTTTTCACCTAAAGTCTTATATTTTTGGATTTTTATTTTTTTTTAATCCGTAAATTTCTGAGATACAACTTGTTACTCCTTTCGTGCAAATCATGGTGTCAATTGACACCTAGAAGGCTATTTTTGGCAATTGTTGGCCGATTGTGCTGAAATTTTCACCAGTTGTGCGCAAACTATTCTAGTTTTATAATCCGTTGAGTTTGTGACCCTACCCCCTCCCGTTTGCTCCCCAACCCCCCTCAAGAAAAATCCGCTGACGCCAAAATTTTAAAAACCTTGAAAACTATACGTTAAATTTTTTGGAGCCCAATTTCCATAAAATGGCATATAGGGGCAGTAGTCCAGGACCTAAAATAAAAATTTCAGAATTTTCCGATCAAAATTGTACGATTGGCTTCACATTATACCTCGAAAAAGAAGAAGAAGAAGAAGAAGGAAATTCGAAAAAACGAGTTTTTTGCTTATAATTTGTGACATTCGGTAATCAAATTACGTTTTTATTGTGCATTATGCTTTTTCAAGTGATAATTGATAAAATTGTGTATTATTCATACAGAAAAACACTTTTTATTCGGTCTGCACGATTTTTTCCATAGCTTCTGTAATTGACACGTGACTTTCTCTATGAAAAGACAGCGAGAGCGGATATTCAAAGTGATCCCATTTTCACAATTTTGATCGTAAAATTCTGAAACTTTTACTGTAGGTCCTGGACTACTGCTCCTATATGCCATTTTATGGAATTTGGGCTCCAAAAATGTTTACGTATAGTTGTTAAGGTTTTTAAAATTTTGGCGTCGGCGGATTTTTACTTGAGGGGGGCTGGGGAGCAAACGGGAGGGGGTAGGGTCACAAACTCGACGGATTATAAAACTAGAATAGTTTGCGCACAACTGGTGAAAATTTCAGCTCAATCGGTCAACAATTGCCAAAAATAGCCTTCTAGGTGTCAATTGACACCATGATTTGCACGAAAGGAGTATTCGGTCCATTTGACCATAAGTGTTAAAGATCGGTGGGAACTAGACATATCATGTTAGTAGCAATGACTCCATTGTGCTCGATCAGCTTCCCGTACGTCACAGAGTTCGTCATAGTTCGTACGTAAGTTTTAGACAGTTAAAAAAAATGCATTCGAACTTAATAGCTCACAAAATGCGAAAGACTAAATGACGTTTAAGCAACAACTTGTACGGTGCGAATTATGGCCGCACGCCACCCGCATGCCGATGGCGATAATAAAACGGCATGGAGGGAGTAGAAAAAAAAATCACGCATTCAGCTGGTATGACGTTCGAAATCGTGGTGTCCTCGTCCCCAGCCGATCGTGGCCACCACCAACCATGTGGTTCATGTGCCACTACCACAGAGCCAAAGTCCGTGCTGCCGATGCCGTACAAATGTGTTCTCCCTCCCGCCACACTTCACCGCCGACGAGAGGAAGGCGTTTTGTGGTTCATGGGCAGGCGGTAGCATTATCCTCGGCACGGTGAGGTGTCGTTAGCTCGCGCGAATTATTGCTCCGACCATTCGGCAATGATACCCTACCTACTCACCCCGCACACGGACTTGGAAGTTGTTGCTAGAACACTCGCGCGCCCGTCTCCTCTAGCATTATTTTGGCCACTTTGCAGTGTTTGTTTTTGTAGGAACCACTTATTCATTTGCGTTACAAACCGCACGACCTCATACGACGGCGAGAGAGTGTGCGATCTATAAAAAAAACACGCATTGACGCGCTCAAGGTGACGTGTTTCCAAAAGTTTCCAGAGGTGACCTCCTCTCCGAATGTCCAGCGTTTACGTACAACGAGAGCCCCATAAAACAGGACGACAGACCGAACACGTGCCATCTGTGCCAAGCACGGAGAACTGCGAAGACACTACCGACACCAGTATAACTTTACATAGGATCGTGCATTAAAATGATAACGATTTAATTTCCGACAACACCGGACCGGGGGTCGCCGTGCGATAGTTCAGACCACACCGCCGCAGGCAACGCTCATAATTGCTTCCAGAAAATCCTCATCACCGCCGAAGAGGTCTTTGGCACGGGCGCAAAGTTTTACTTCCGATTGAATAATTAAACGACGGCGGCAGCACACACACACACACACACACACGGTTGCTCACAAAGCGGATCAAACCCTGAGACTCCAGCCAGCCAGCACAGCCGATTAGTTCGACATTATACGCACACGCATCCAAGCCACATCTCGTGTATGTAAATATAACCCGCAGTTCTCGGGGGAGAGTGGAGAAGGTTCTCGGGTGGGGGGAGGAGGGGGGTTGTTGTTGGTTGAGCTCCGAGGGCCAATTAACCTTCCGAGAAGCAGCCAGAAGAAGCACGATTAATCGTCGGTGGCTAGGTCTAGTAGCGCGAGAGGAAACGCGATGTGCTGCTGTATTATTGAAGGTGATATTGAAACGGCGCATCGTGGAGGAGAACAGCGAGCAGTTTCTATCGTGCCCCTGTAGCGAGCCTTCCCTCCCGTCCCCCATACTCTTCATGTACAAACAATAGTAATTACTTAATCGACCGGAAGATTTGTAAGATCGGCTGAACAAGGTGTTAAACTTTACATTTTTACATGCAACACACATGTTGACACGCTAGATGGCCGCAGGGAATGCTGTGGACTCCTTGGTTAGCTTTCACTTCGGACGGGGCGTGTCCACGAGGTGTAATACTTCATGAGGTGTAAGGGCTATTCGTATCGAGCGGAAGGACATTTCTTGGTGTAAAATAAATAGCAAAAATATTTTTCCTCGAATCTATAGTCAAGAATAGATTTACGTTTCATCAGGGTGGATGAGATTCATAGTTTAATCTCAGCGTATAGTGTGCTTTTCATAGTCTGATCTGAGGGCGTTGCTGGCATAATGTCGGACAATATTGCGAGCAATATCACCGTTCATTTCTGCCGCAAAATATTTGATTAGCATACTAAGCTATGCCTCTGAGTGCTTAAAATTCCATCATTTTTCTGCTCTATATTGAAATGAACAGTCAATACTCGCTAAAACTATAAAACGGATCCGCAGAGAGATGGCGCCCTAGTATTGGGAAATTGAACGGCGTTCGGATCCGGAACGAGAGGATTGGGATTCGTATCTCCGATAAGGACCCGACCCGTGTCTTGACTGGTTCATGATTCAGATTTGACATGATCTGTCAAAATGGGGATTGAATCCGAATGAATCTGAGTTTCCTTCTATTGCAATACGCGAGAGATCTTGATCGTATTCGGAGGATCGATCCTAGGTCCGATTCAAGTCGATTGGATAGGATTGGATTGGATCCAAGTCGACGAATTTTCCAACACTAATGACACCAAGTCAAGGTTGCTACGATGTCGATCGTTACCGGTTATCTAGTTTTTGTGAGATACACACATTTTCTCTTCTTGTTTTCAACAGTATATTGTTCAACCTGAAAGCATCACAAAAATATTGTTCAAAATTACGCCATATGTTTTGCGTTTGCTAGTGTATATCTTCGTATTGTTCGTTCGTTGACTGATATTTATGCCTTATATTTATCGAACACTATCAACCAGAGTCGACTAGTTTTCGTATGAAACATCAAATTGTGAAAATTGTTGCTATCTTACTGGCCACCTAGTAACCAAAAGAAACGTTGTGTGTCACATCGAAAACACACATTATCCGGACCCTAAGCGCACACTTGTCCTCCCAGCCTCGGTGCGAATGCTCGAACCCTTTTCCGAACTAGCAATTAATCAGCAAATCCACCTTGAACTTATCAGCTATGAGACGCGTCGGCCGCCTCTCAGATAACTGGCACCTTCGGTGGGCCCCACAGTCCCAACCCAGTCATTATTGATGGCTTTATCGCATAACACGCCACAGGCCACAGGCGGGAGCGACAGCGGATCGTCACTGAAGCCCCTCCGCTTCCTGATAAGGTTACTTTCTTGCCACCACACGCTACCCATTTATTGCTTGGGCTCGTTAGAAACGTACGCGCCGGTCGGAAGATGATTCAACTGGAATGCGAATATAATCGGCGATTGTTCTAAATCGACCGAATAGGTAGTTTTCGAGCTTATGTGGCAACAGACAACCTGCGAAACATGCGTGCTGAACCATCGAAAAAGAAAAAATAGACATTAAGGACAGAAAAAGAAGACAATTTTTGTGTTTGAAGATAAGTAAAAAGATATTGATAAGTATTAGCTGACCGCAACCAGAGCAATCATATACTTGTTCACTGATTGTGTACCTTTTGGCGCTGACGTGGACACGCCGGTGGCCATTCAAGAACTGAAGACCAGATTCAATTGAAAATGTTTCAATCTTTTGACCCGCTTTTGAGTAAATCTATGTTCCAGAACGAATTAGCATAAGATGACTAAAATGTCAAATTAAAATAAATACTATGTATGTTACGAAAATATGATTCTCAGATTCTCTCTTTCTTTTTTCACTATTCCATTGGATCATCGTTAAATCTGGTAAATGTTTCGTTATTCATAAATCTTCATAGACTTATGATTTATTGGAAAACTAACAATCTTTAGAGGCAAAATATTCAAAAATCGTCCTTATTACATATCTTCATCAATTTATGAATTTCCACAAAAAATAGTCTTTGAAAATCACTTTGAATCTTCACTAAATATTCTTACGAATGAATCTTCTCGAAAGCTTCACGACCACTAATCGTGTGTTGCTTCACTGCTTTGTTCTAACGTATGCATTAAAAAAGCGACTTTTTTCAAACGGATAGTAAAAATAAACGGTCAAAGATACTTTATCAAACCAAATTACATTTGTTTCTATATTATGTTTATTATTGTACCAAAATATGTCCACTCCGTTCCGGGCCACCTGGCGGCACTTGGCCGGGGCTTTGGCCATAGGTGTCGAAAAAAAAATGTTGGCATTAGCTTCAGTTCCTAGGTCGTCATTTTCATCAATTCATCCCCGGTTTTGGCCACGAAATTATTTGAATATATTCTCCTCGTCAAATGTGTTCAAAAAATCTCGATCGGACAGAGCTGGGCCACGTTAGGAGGGTTAGCATGGTTGAGCGCCACCGCAATGCCCAACTGCCCCATTTCTTCCGGCGCTTACTTCGAGGAGTGGGCCAAGCTACACGTGGCCAAAACACCAATCGTGATATTTTTTATGAAGTAATTAACTTCCGGGAGGCACTCCTTACTATACATCACTCCGGTCAATGCCAGCCACGAGGAAAAGAAGAGGGACGTGACATCTGCTTTTCGCTGATTTTGAGTCGCAGGAACACCTTCCTAGGGAACTTATTATGGCCAGTAAACCTGGTACTCGATAGATTTAGATAGATTTTACCTCCTCCAGAAGTGCCTGAATCTTATAAAAATTGCCCAATAGTATCCGGCCAATACAAACTGTGTCACAATGGCACGAACTTTGTTAGGCTCGAATTGAGCAGGCGGTTCGAACAAATCATAGAATGGAGTTCCTTGACTGTTTTGACCATAGCTAATGTAAATGAAGTGATAGAGGCGCAAAATTTTGACAGTATATTGTCAACAAGTATACATTGACCACTGAATGAATGACTGACCACTGGGTGGCAGGGTGCTCTCATGAAAAATCGAAGCATTTTGTCGCTTTTTTTAATGCAAACGTTATGCTACACATTTTTTTTTGCAAAAGTGCTAATTTATTAATGTTCCAAATAAAGTATGATACCCTACCAATAGATTGAGATAGTGACCACGATCGGGGGTATCGATTGGCAGCACTCGCGTTCATTCGTGCGTCCCAATAGTGCAATCATCAGCAGCACCGATATTGGAGGAAAAGATTTAAATTTAATTTTAAACCCTTCCCACCATACAGATCGCGCCGCAGCAGCAGCTTCCTCCAGCCTAAAATAAGTGAGAGCATTTTTGTCCCACTGCCAATACGTCGCCTCGCGTAGGTGTTTTCAAACGCGTTCCCTTGCCCCGTGCGTTGTGATGCACACATTTTTGATGGCGATTGGTTTGGCAATATTTTCACATTGCACTAAGGGCCTGCAACATTCAAACCGTACAACGACTCGGCGGAGCGGAAACGCGCCAGCGGCTGGGGAGATAGATTGCGATGATGGGCATGGAAAAATGCATTCGGCGCGGCGAAAATCCTCGCCATTCAAACGATCGCTGCCGGGGTCAAAGGTGGATAGAATGGATTATTATTCGTATCACTAATTAATGTCAATCATGCCGCGAGCATTCTTCCCCAGCAAGGTCGCCTATTTCTCTCCGCTCGATGCATCGCTCAATTAGATTTCAATTGATCTTTTCTTGATCTGGCGTTTAAAGCGAACGAGAATCTGAACGTCCACAACAATGGGAAAGCAATGCGGTGTGGAAATGTTCCAAAATCAGATAAACGATTTTACAGAGTGTGGAGAGAAGCTGGCGCTGCCGGCAGCGGCTTATCGTTGTTTCACGTGAAGTGGTTTTCAGTTTCTCTCTCTCTCTCTCTCTCTCTCTCTCTCTCTCTCTCTCTCTCTCTGTCGGCCCAGAAATAATGTTAATTGTGCTACGTTTATTAAGCGCAGGTCGCAAATGAGCCAGCAGGCAGAAGGTACGGCGCGTACAACAAGCCCCGGAGTTGTGCCGCGATTGGAGATTGCAACCGCGAATGAATAATTAATTGCCACCAAACGCGTTCACCCCGGGCCGGGCGCCATCCATGATGGGGAAAGGTGGAATCAAGCCATCGTGTGGAAATTTCAATGTGCCTACTGCCGCTGGTTTATTGGCGTGAGAAGTAGCCTTTAGTTTCTTACGATCAATTTACGATCGGAGACGCACACATCAACATCCGAAGTCTAATTTGTGCTCGCGCAAGCTCGTGTGGAAATGATGATCGATGGACGATGGAGGATCGATGGAGGAGTCCAGGTACCCCCAACATATTAGTTTGCCAAACAGGGGTTTTAAGCACACTATAGGGCGTTTCCAGCACGCAGTGAAGGGTAACACATCGTAAAAACAAACTACCGTTGGCGTAGTGCCGCACAATCGCACTGATAAATGTATCGGGGAGAGGGCACACATCCGAAGGGTGCTTATGGGTTGCTCCACACGAGCCTATCGGAAACTTGGGTAAAATCGAACACAGCAAACCAAACGTTTGACAGCGATAGCACCCGTTCGTTTAGAGCATGAGTTTATATTGTTTCGCTTTTAGTGGGAGAATTTTGATCAGTTCATACCCATAACTCCAAACATTATCTTTAAATTATAACCACAACACCGATGTCACGATCCGAAAATTGTGCGTCGCAAAAATTGTACTTATGTGTACAATATCTACATTTTTGGTGAGACATTTACTTCAAAACAAACCTAATTACATTTTTATTTAAAAATGATCAATGCATTAGAAGTCCATTATTCCTCCAGCTCTAGGACGGATGAATGCTATTATCATAAACAATCCAAAACATCCGAAACAATTTAAATTTACAAATTATCCGAATGGTCAGATAGAAATAAAACAAATGTATCTTTCTGACGCGAGTAGTAACATCTATAGTAGTAAACAAAAATATAACAACACAATAGTGGTTAACGAAAATATAATGTTAACACATCAAAACTCAAATATATTTCTCAAGTAAGTGGTACTGCTGTTGTATATACTGTTAAGTATTACGACTCGCGAGTTCTCTTGAGAACAAACCAATAGTTTACGAAAAACTTCAGATTTTCTTCCAAAAACTTTGATACAGAATTAAAAGAATGCTGTAACTGCTACGCCTCGTGAGAAAAATAGCTCACCCACAGTGAGTTGACAAAATTCCGATGTCACTACGAGTGACAAATGCTCTCCCTCTCTCTCTCACTCACGACGCTCTCCCAACGAATTATTCTCTCGCTGCCTCCGCGCTCTTTCTCTTCGGTTACCACACGAAACCATGTGTCAAAATTATTATTGGCGGCGAAAAATCAATTTTTGCCTACGGGGTTTCTATTTGGAACACCCTCCAACAGCACAAACCACAAAAATTAACGAATGTGGTTTACAACACGAAAAGAGAAATCATTCGCAGCGATTTACATCCCTGGTTGAGTAAGTGTCGAACGAATATGCATAACTAATTCCATCACAATCACTTTTTCTACAAAAGCCCGTCCTAGAAGAAATTCATTAACAGATACGATGACGGAGGATACTTACAATTCCTTAATCAACATTTTGCACCGCGCTGGGAACGATTAACGGCTGCCTCTAGGAACAGTTGCACAAGATTTTGTTGGCTCTCAACTCCACGGAGCTTTTCACACTTTTGGAATGTCACTTTTCACTGAATCTCCGATCGAGAAACACAAACACACGACGCGCACGGGAAAGAAGCGGCACGTGGGAAGCACACGGATCGTGGAAATCTGCTGATGCTGGGGAAATTATAGTCAAAGGAAACATACATATAATACCCAGCACCCGAACGGGAAAGGAAAAAAACTAATGGAAACCTCAAAGGAAGCACCCAGCACCGTGTACCCTTGAATAAACACATTCAAATCTAAACCTAAACAAAGCACACAGTTCTACCGGACAGTACAGTCCAGCTGTGTGTACTGAGGAGATAATGTTAAATTTGTACTGAGACCACAATCCAACGGTTCTAGCTCCGGAAATGTAGTTGCACCCGGTTGGTTCAGCCGTCTACTTTCGCTTGTGCGAATCCAACTATCTTACAGCAATGCTATGGAATAATCAAACGGTATGCCTAAGCTTATACCAGATCTGAGCGAAGACTTCCACTCCGGAGACACCCGGATTGACCTACTAAAGTCGATTGCAAAAGGCGCGATGTGTGGAGAAACGGACGGTGCCTTGGCGTAAGACCGAACAGATGGGCACCCTTGATCGCCTACATCATCGCAATCCGTCTTTGTTGTCTTTTACCGACATCTCCCGCGGGTACGCAAGAAAACATATAAACTCGCGCAAACACACACATACACCATAGACACACCGACACACCAATTTGCACGTCGGACGACATTCTCGACGTGCGCTGATGTTGTTGCTGTTGCTGGTGGTGTGTTGCTGTCGTCAGCAGGTTCGAATGCTTCGACACGTAGCCTGCTTTGATGATGCTTGCCAAGAAGGATATACCGGAAACAATGACAACACTTGGTCGTGCGGTCGTCGTATCGATATAGTGATGTGGTGTAGCTTGTTAGAAGCGGTCGCCATGCAGGCGTTTCCGGGTGCGATTTGCGATCGATGACTAACGCGAGAATACGCCTGAATTTTAGACTGCCTTTTGCAGGCGGAACCACCACAGGATATGCGCCCGGAAGGATCTCATTTCCAGCGGACTCCATTGGGCGGAAGCCTTAACCTAGAAAACACACTCGACCGGCTCGGGTTTCACTGCCCTGGCCCTGGACTCCGGCGAACTCCGGTGACTCACGCCTATGTCCCCTACCACTTTCATAATTATTTTACTTTTATCCTCTCGCCCAGCCCATCTTCTGGTTGGATCTTTCGCAAACGAATTTCTCAAGCACTTTCGGAACTGCCACTGCGAGAGCCACAATTCGGTTTACGTCAAACCACACGAGGGCATTAAAAAGTTAGGGGCAAGGGTTGCGCGAAGGGGGTTGCGAACAAAATGCGAATTTTGCGGTCCCACTGCTTATGCACTTTTTTTAGCCGCCGCTCACGACTTCTAGGCACGAAGAACTTTGTTATAACGATGGTCCGGCACACTTACTCGCTTTGTCTTTGCCACTGTGGGTGCGAAAAGACAACAGTCACGAAACGACTCCTAAACCGCACGGTTCGACACAGTGAAATTAATAAGATTTTCCTATTCTTCTGCCTCGAATTCGCGGAGCGCAAGATTAGATTTTCTACACACACACACTGTGGAGCGGGCTTTACACGTCTGTATAACAACGATCTGAGAACCAGGTTGGACAGCTGTCAAAGTTCTCAAAGTTCAATCGTGCATTGCAGGAAACCTATCTGTCAAACGATGTTTTCATTGTGTTCGAGCGATCAGGAATGGCGTATATAAATGTTAAACTAAAAAAAAACACTGTATTCTCCAGTTGCTAGTGGCTTGTGAAATCCTCCTCCACAGAAAGGAAAGGCTACTGCATTGTTTGAAGATGATTTCGTTGTTGGAACAATAAAACAGGTTAATTATGTATACAATGGACGCAAAATATAATCTGTACTCGCAAAAGGCGATAATATTTCCTCCACCAAATGCTTGCTGCTTGATGATTATGCATATGTGTGTGTGCTCATGACGTAGACAACAATTACCCGTAAACGTCAAACTTTGTTTTCAAGATGGCTACAAAAACGGACCTATGGCCTCCTTTACATGGCCTTGTGTTTTAAATCTCCAAATGACAATCCTTTTGACAGTTGTTCTTGTTGTTGTTCTTAGCAGCCGTCAAATGTGTCAAATCATGCGAGCAGTTTCGAGCACGGCCAGCCGGCCTTCACTGCTCCCAGGTGGGTCACCGCGAGAGCGACCAAAGAGCGAGCGGACGCCACAACAAGACGATTTTTTGCTTTTGATAAGAAGAGCCTAATTTTGTTCGATTTTGATTCTCATTTCCCACAGTACACCTGCCCTCGGATGATTTTTTTTTAAGAGCTGTCAAAATCTAATCTGCACAGTTCGAAATGACCGTTTTTGTGTTTTGTTTATTTCATAAAACCTGTTCTCGCTCGGTAGCGAGAAACGCGTTTCCAAGTACATAGGGAGAAGCAGGCGAGAAACCTCGTCTCGATTGGTCTTCTCGCATCGTTCTCAGGCCGTTATGTAAAACCCACTTGGGAGTTTTTCGTTCTTCTTTCATTTCCCACAATGCTCCAATGATATCTGTCAACCAACAAGCTGAGAAACGTCAACAACCGTCGAGCGCGCGTTTATACCATAGTGTGCGGAACTGTATCGACGAGGAATTACCGTGGAAAACCAAAGGCTTAAGGTGGCTTTACACATACTGACCTCCGATCTTCTCTGGACTGCTATTAGACTGAGGCTTTCATTTATAATGTTTAGCTACTACCCACTGGCCCATGAAGATCATACCGTTCATTTGAACTATTGGGATGGGAATATTGAAATAAAATAACAATCGACTACGATTACCATTGCGAATCAATGTATCAAAAAGGAGCAAAAAACTAAATGGCATTCCTTCCGCAACAGGTTTTCTTGGTCTTCTTTTCAGGTTGTCCTGGATGAAACGGTAATAAAATAGCGTAAATGAAAATTACATACAACATTTCTGGCTCAAGTACGACATATCAGCCAAAAATTATGCAATTCGTATGACAAACGTGTTAGAGTAGCTCAGTATATTCACGCAGCTTTGATTATGCTGGCTGACTAAGTAAGTATACACGCTCAGCAAATAGCGATTGCATAACTTGGGGCGATTTTTTTTAAAAAAGGCGTCAAAATATTCAAATCGAATGTTGAAATTACCCGGCCGGCAATTGACAGGAGCGAATGGAGCGAATTGTCGGTAAGCCAAGGCGGACTACAAACGCGGTCCGCCATTGCAAACTTCGGAAGATGTCTTCAATACCGCCTTGGGTTACCGACAATTCGCTCCTGTCAATTGCCGATCGCTTAAGCTTCGTGTACACGCAAGCTACTTGTAGGCGGACGAAAGTGACGTCTACCGATTTTCCATTGTTCTCCCCCTACTTG
>KB672868.1:2021849-2087761 GCA_000349145.1 Anopheles dirus | reverse complement strand
GATGGTGGAACGACCAGAGCGTTGCCCACAATGGCGCCCTCAAGAATCGTTAAAAATTCACCTTCTATATGTAAACACCTTGGCTCACGTGTACACAAAGCTTTAGATCTTATTTCGGATACAGTCGACATTGTGCGAGGAGTTAGTGTTTATTTTAATGCACAGATAACAGTAAAATGCACAATGATAGCAAAGCAGTGCTTAATCAATCAATATAACCAAGAGAACAACATATCGAATTGATAAATGCATTGCTCTATACATATCTGACACGCAAGAGATCACTTCAGATTTGTTCGTAAAATTTATTTTTTTTTGCAAAAAAAATTCACGAATGTATCAATTTTATCAGAGTCCCAACGAAAAGAAAGCGCACGCTCTGCGTTAACAAAATTCTACTAACAGAACCTACGCGTTGTGGAAGTATGACCCGGTTGGAGTCTGTCTGAGAAGCGATAACTCAACATAATTCCTACCTATGCTCTTCAATATCACTTCACTTCATATTCAAGAATTTTGAATTCAATGCCACAGAGTTCAACAGATAATTAAATTAGTATTTTCCTAGGCGGACTGCCACAGTGGTGCGCTGTCCATATCCTCCAATCCGTGCCCATCCAATCAGACATGTCCTGCGTTCATCTACTTAAGGGGTACAACATAAAACGAAGACTAGCGAAAGCGCATCGTACTCTTATTCATTTATCATTATCTGTCTCTAGGAGCATCCAGAAAGTTTTCGAAACATAACGACGATGGTCCCGCGGGGTGGAAGAAGCCTAGAAGCTTATGCGCACGCGTGGCCAAGAGTTGACGTGGACAGTCCAGGCGCGTTCGTGGACGAAGCGTTGACAATGCCGCGTGTGTGCCTGGCGCCGTCGCAGTTCATTAGGTGCCCAATATTTCAAATTCCACGTCGGATTTGTTGATCTCGCGCAACGAATTGATCACCATGTAGCGGGAAAAAACTATGTACAGTTTACGAAACCACACCATCTGGGAGTTGTGCAGGCGCATCGCATTCTGCACTGCGCGCCGTGCCTTCCAACCGAGTATGACCCTAAAAATAGTAAAGCAAAATGAGTACAGGTTTGAATTGAACGGAAATATAATGCAGGCTAAACAACAAATTCGGCAAAAGCCATCAACTGTCCAAAAGAACACATGCACCTTAGCGGCATATGCACTCGCGTCCTATGACGTTGGCCGCTAATCGGCCCGCAATTGCGTTTTTACACAACCCTTATCAGACAACATTGGCACCTTCGCGATTTATACCGGTGGGGTCTCTAGGGCGAAAGATTTGTGGAACCAGGGGATCAAAATTCCCACCATCAACAACGCTCTGTTGCCGTCATACCGAAACAAGTTCGCTGGCCGACGAGCCTATGCCTAATTGCTCGCTGCGAAACGATAACCACTAATACGGCAGCAATACAAAACCGCTCCTGCAGAAGGGCATCTAAGCTACCAACAACAACAACAAAAATCGACGCATGTAAGCTATTAAAATATTACAAACGATTCGATAAGAATGTCGCACGCAAAAGCCCGTGTATTCTTTGGTCAATACGGAAAGATAATACAAACATTTACCCCACGGTAAGAGGGCAGCTTAATGGCGGCCGATAGTTATCGACACGCGTAAAAGTGCGAAATTTATCGATAACGAATTCGTCTTGAGCAGATACGGCTGAACACTAGAAGTTGCTCAGGGTGCGACTATTTAAGCTCAGGCGCGCTAGAGTGAGATAGTTCAGTAGTAGTTCAGTAGTAGCGCGCGCCAAACTCTCGAAAACCGCGAAAATGTACAAGTTCCTGCTGGTCGTTGCTGTTCTTCTGCCGGCTTCCGTCCTAGGACAGACCCCGTTCCGGCAATGTAAGTGAAACAGCAAATAAAAACAACCAGGTGCTCATTTTATCATTTGTTGAATCAGGCCGCGAGGGAGGTCCCACGCCAGCAACGGTGAACATTGAGGGTTGCACGGCACTGCCCTGCAGGGTCGTGTCCGGAACTCCGTTGGTAGCTCATGCCACCGGCATCCGCACTCCGGTTGCCACGCCGACCGTGGAGGCTCACATTGTTGCCCGCCTGCTCGGACTGGACGTCGGCTTCAGGATCCCGGAGGATCTGGCCAACGCCTGTGCTGTCGGTATCAGTGGCGCGTCGTGTCCTCTCACCGCTGGACAGGAGTTTGACTATACGCTGAACTACACCATGGATCTGCCGTTGACCGGTATTACCGCTCAGGTCGAGGTTGGTCTGACTGCCGCCGACGGTTCCACAATCACGTGCATTGAAATTGATGCCCAAATTGTAGCCTAATGCTTTTGTCTTTGAAAACCCGCCCAAAGTAACAATAAACCGCATCCATGATGCTTATATTTTAAGGCTTAAATCAGCAGTTTGGTTTAAATTTTATCATTTTTTTCAACTCATCCGGAAAGCTGTGCGTTCCGATGGAAGATTCGACGTCATATGTCCATCTCAGCCTATGTCTGGTATGGCTAAACTGCCCGTACGGTCGTTTTGAAGAGGGGTTTGTAGTGGTTCCTCCATTTTGCATCCTTCATCTTAATGCCAAAAACGGGTAGGAAGGATTCGACAAATTCGGATACGGCTCATGCAACATAATCCATGTGTATCGACCAAGTAACCAAGTAACCTGATCAGATCTCCAAGATTTGGTAAGTTCTTGCCCACCACACGTTCGTTTGAAGCTGCAGTATGCAGTATCATATTAGGACATTTTCCCTTTCATATTTCCGATGTCGGATCTAATATTTGCTTAGTTCCAGAAGCCATTTTGAAGTGATTTCAGCTGCACTTATCTTATTTTGATAGAGGTGTCTGATTGCGGTACATTCAATAATGTTATTACACAATCATTAATCGATAACAACTGCATCCACCGAATGCTCGCAATTGGTAACAAGCGGTTTATCGAGAGTTTTGCCTTCCGTTCTTCCTTTTCTTTTCGTCATCCAATATTACGTCAATCTTCATCTAACTTATTGAACGTATTGTAGTTCACCTCCAACCTGCACCTGTATCTTATCGCGAAACTGCTCGTGCAATTGAACACCTTCACGACCTATCTTGACCCCCCCGTGGGAGGTCCAAAAGGTTGGTGTAAGAGGAACAATAATCATTGTTTTATTTTGTGTGCACGAAGAAACTTTGCCACAACCTCCAGTGACGCCACAGCAAATAATTTCCTCATTCTTGTCGTAAATCGCAGTTATCTTATCCACTAAGAAATTTATCATTAAACTTATAAGATACCAGTTTCGCAAACAGAAAAACAAACAGTAGACTCTTTCAAAAACATTCCAACGGGATCAAAAAAGACGGTTGGTAATGCATACTGTTTCAGTAATAGGCACAAACTATATGCACATGAGATATTATATTCATTTTTTATCATTTCATCATATGCCAATTTACCCAAATGCATCATTTACTGCGTTAAGCTTGGAAAAATTGCATAATCTGAACCAGTTTTGGAAACAATAACATTGATAAAAAAAAATATCTTGAAGTGCAATAAACATATAATCCATGTTAGACAAATTCCTTCCAGTATAAACTTTGAACCCGACGATAACCTCCTCATATCGTAATCGACGATACTATTTTAGATTTATGTTTCCTGTTTTCAAACACAAACCATAGCCGTTTGTATTGATTTGTATTGATTAACGTTCACTTGGAAGTGTTAAAAAGGGGCATACGTTTTAAAATTCCCCTTTAGCCGATACGAACACATGCGCGGCTTCTGTAATCATGCCCGTTTCGGTGATAAGCTCCCGGTGATACGTGGATAAGAAATTTTGGCTCATCTATTGCATTGGGTATCGATGCAGGCGGGGTAGTCCCAGCCCAGCGACCTTCGGAGGCTTGGTATTTAAGCGGCACCATTGATTTGGGGCAAGGTAGTCAGATCCTTGACGCTATCCAAGTACCACAACCATGTACAAGTTCCTGCTGATCGTTGCCCTGCTCCCGGCCGTCGTCTTCGGACAGACCCCGTTCCGGCCATGTAAGTGTCCCAGGATTCCACTCATCCGGCGGATCAGTGACACAGGAAATCGCTAATCTCTCTCTGCTTTCTTAGGCTCTGGTGGTAGGCCGACTCCGAGCTCGCTTAACATTGTGGGATGCACATCGCTGCCGTGCACCATCCAATCTGGTGTGCCGCTCGTTGCTCACGGTATCGGCATTACCTCCCCGGTTGCTACCCCCACCCTCACGGCTCACCTGACCGCTCGCCTCCTCGGATTGGATGTCGGATTCGAAATCCCAGATGATCTGCGTGACGCATGCGCCGTTGGCATTGTTGGTGCTAGCTGCCCGATCTCGGCCGGCCAGGTCTTCGACTACACTCTGAACTACTCCATGGAGCTGCCGCTGACCGGTATTACTGTGCAGGTTGAGGTCGGTCTGACTGCTGCTGATGGTACCCCTGTGACTTGCATCGAAATCGATGCTACCATCATCGGTTAAACAGCAGAACTTTCTCCACAATAAACCATTCTGATTCACATACATGAATGTTGTTTCTTCTTTTCGTGCCGGATGGTATTAAATATGTTTGCCTTTTTGTTGAATACATTTGGATGTATAGAATCTTAGGATATAGTGCACAAGTCATGCAGAAAACAGGACTATGCCGAATTGAAATCGAACTCGAATCAAAATCGAATTTAATATCGCAAGAACCCAACATCAAACCCCGCAAGACCCCAAACCCACCCCAAGATATCTACTTCGCGCTCGTCTAATCGTCTTGTTCTGTCTTTCCAAATGTAACATTGTACCGTTTAATCAATATAGCTTCCAGCGTCAATAGCCAGCACATGGAAAGACTGCGAGCGTTTCTTGAAGGTTCGATTTTTTCCCTAGGTCTAGGTTAGAATGCCGATCCGACAAGAAGCTATTTCGACTACATATTAGGGTCCACATTTGTTCATACCACTTACCAATTTGTAGACAGCAACAGCGTAAGCGGAAGATCAAATATTGACAAATACTTTCGGCACAGGTTCACCGTTTCTAGCGTTAATACTTTACAACCTGCAAACAGGAAATTGGATGTGCATGTCACGCATTGTCTAGCACTCTGTGCTCTCCTTTGGCAAAGAAATACTTACTGCTCGGTATCATCCCGGACAAACAGAGCGATGCGGTCGCGTAGTAAATTGCACAATGGTTCGGGTGCCCACTGACGCCATCCTTGTCGAACGTAATCAACAGCTCCACGTCAAGCGATTCCACCTGGCGCAGCAACTGGTTCGCGATTGTGACTGTTTTCCACTCGGCCGCCGGATCGTCCTGCAGGTGGGTCGCATTCACCAGCGTAATGTCCTCCGGCCGAACGCCAAGGCTTTCGCATGCATCCCACAGCTCCTGGCGCCGGATGGCACCCTTCCGGTCGTGATTGCCCTCCGACAAGCAAAGGACAAAGACGCGACACTGGCGCCGCCGCAACTCCAGTATCGTCGGTCCGAAGAACATCACTTCGTCATCGGGGTGGGCGGTCACGAGCAGGGCCCGGTTGCACTGGGGCAGATGTGCCCGGCGCACGAGCCATCGACGTTCTCGGTGAACTAGGGCGCGGTACAGTACGATGCATAGTATGCTATAGGCTAGTAGCACGAGGGCGATGTGATCCAGGGTTTCGTGTAGGTAGGACAGGGCCACGTTGTAGATGGCGTCCACGTAGCCTGCAATGCTGTAGGGAAGCTGCGGTTGCCCGGAAACGGCCGACTGCTCGTTCTGAAACCAGCGCGAATCCGGCGACGGGTCGGATAGCGGAACCGATTGGATGATTGAGTCACTTCCGTTCGGATCGTCGTTCGGGGAAACATCAATCATTTCCTCATCACGTCACATGGACAGTTGCCGCGCTTGTTGGTGCTAATAATGATACTGATACGGTTTCGGTTGCCGTTTCCAGGGGGTTATGCACGGACGAAAGCCCATGGGTTGTAGGTTGCTGCGTGTTGCAATCCTTCACACTGTAGTACAAAAACAATCCGACGGTCGACCCGTTTTGACTGCAACCGACTACCGACCCTGCTTCGGCTAGGCAGAATTTTGGAAGCGCTACGGCGAGATGAAAAAAAAACGTAAATAAAATGCCCAGCGGTTGCTTCGTAGTTTAAGCTCTTTTATGGTTACACACTAGATTTTTTGCAGATTTGGTGATGATTTGTTTACCTTTTGTTTTTTCTTTGCAAATAACACCTCACACACACGCATCCGACACGGGTGACAGTTCGATGACAGATGAGTTTGACAGCTTTCGTTTGACAAATAGCGCAAGAGGAGGAAGAGGTGGTGTGCGTGTATGTGTGTTTGCGGATAATTGGTGCGTGTGGTGTGCAGCGCGATTTCGGAGAGTTTTTGGACAGGATTTGTTGAACGAAAACATTCACGAGCATCGTTCCCCGGGCACGTTTTCCAGCGGCAAACGAACCTTCAACAGGATGCAGCAAGAGGATCTGGTGTACGAGCGCAAACTGCGGCCTATCTGGGGTAAGTGTGCAGCGGTCAGCTCTTCCGACCTGCTTCTTTGGTGAGCGGGGAGGAGTCATCTACCAGCGCGGGACAGGTTGCGCGAATCTGGTGGAGCTACTGTATCGGACAGTTACGGTTGGGTAGTAAACCCTCCTGCCCTTTCGGTGTCTTCTACTCATTAAGGAAGCTGTCTGATATAACAACAGCTCGTTGTCGTTCATGCTGCTGCGGAAGATTAGCGCACACCGGCCGGCATGCTGTTTTTTTGTTGCTACAATTTTACAGCATTCCCTCGCGACATCGACACGTACACGCGTGCACGGCTAACCAATTGTGTCTAATGGCACCACTATTTTTAGAATCGATTGAAATCGGCAACTACAAAAAGGCCCTGCAGGATGTCGAGAAGATGCTGAAGAAGAAACCCACCCTACAGTGCGCTCGGGCACTGAAAGCCTGGGCGTACCAGCGCCTCGGCCGTACGGAAGACAGCGCCCCGCTAATCGCGGCCCTCGAGCAGGAGCAACCGATCGAGGCGACCACGCTACACGCGTTAACACTATGCTACAAGGAAACGCACCGGCTGGACAAGATCTGCACGCTGTTCGCGAACGCGGTCCGACAGGTGCCGGGTAGCGAGGAGCTCCTCTCGCAGTTGTTCATCGCCTACATGCGCATCGACGACTTCAAGTCGCTGCAGTCGGTCGCGCTGCAGCTGTATAAGCTACGGCCCCGCAACTCCTACTACTTCTGGGCCGTGATGAGCGTGGTACTGCAGGCGCTCCGTGGGCCGGATGCGCAAAACGCACAGAAGGCGCAGCTGCTGCTCGCCCTCGCCCAGCGCATGGTCGACAAGTTCATCGCGGAGAACAAGCTGGAGGGTGCGCAAGAGGCGCAGCTCTACCTTCAGATACTGCAGGAGCAGCACAAGTACGGTGACGCGTACGACTTCCTGCAGGGTGCCTTATGCCAGAAGCTGTACCCTGGCGCTCCGGTCTACGTGCGGATCGATCTGCTGAAGCAGCTCAACAAATGGGGCGAACTGAACCGGCTGCTGAAGGAGCTGTTGCTGCAGGAGTGCGTATACCTTTCCTACTCCCATGGTAGTGAGATACCGCTACATCATTCAACACCATCATTCGTTTCCCCTCTAATTGACAGGCAGGATCGATGGGATTACTATCAGGACTACATCAACTCGACGTTCGAGCTGATCAAAGCCGGAGACAAACCGGAAGGTGCCGACTACACGGTGGAAATGTGTCACGAGTTTCTGTGCGATGTGAGTGTGTTAAAGATGTCTCAAACTTGGTGAAATTGTGGGTGAACATTTTCCTTCGATCCCGTTCCATCCTGTCGCAGATCATTGAGGCGCAACCGAAGAAGTTCCGTGGCCCCTACCTAGCCCGACTGGAGCTGAACCGGCGCATGGTCGAGCTGCGGTACGCGGACGATCAACTGTTTGGGAAAATGTCCGACATGCTGGCCGAGTATTTCGAGCTGTTTGCCGACAAACCGTGTTGTGCGCTTGACATGAAGCTGTTCCTTGAATTCGTTAAACCGGCCCAGGAACGGAGGACACTCGCGACCAAACTAATGAACGGACTCGGTCTCAGTTCAGCAACGCTACCGGCAAGCGTAGGTATCCAGGTTTATTGGAATTGTTTCGTTCATTCTTTCTCACACTTCTGATCGTGCTAATCTTTCAGAAAGAGCAGATGCAACGACATATCTGCACACTTCAGATAGCACGGTACAGCGGGGCGCACGCGATCGTGAGTGAAGAATTGCTGCACGCAATCTACACCTCGCTTAGCCTTCACTACGAGCATGGATACAACGCGTATGGGCAGGGTTTGCTGGTGACCGATATGGGACCGTCGGATGCGTACGCATTGCTAGCCGGTAAGTAAAGGGGTGTGATTTATCCGCTTCGCTTACAGGTCAACGCAATAGTAATCCTCTGTTTCCTCAGCGCAAATCATGTACGAACGTGCCTGGCGCATGAAACGCTCCGAACCGGCCATCGAAGCACTGTGCTTGTTGAACCACCTACTCACGAACAGCGTCAACAACTTCCACGCCAAGCTGCTCGCCCTGCAGCTGTACAATAGGCTCGGGCTCACGCAACCCGCTCAGGCTGCCTACGAAGAACTGGACATTAAGCACATCCAGCTCGATTCACTTGGCTACCTGCACTGCTCTCATCTAGCGAATGCAGGTTTCCCGGCCGTGGCCAAGGGCATGTATGAGTGTACGCTCTACTTCTTCCTCAACGACACCGAGGCGAACTCTGAGTTCCCGAAGCAGCTGTACAACTTCGGGACGTTCTCGAAGCTGGTGGAGATCATCGATTTCCGCAGCCGGCTCGCGAACAGCTTCCAGTACATGCTCGTTTCGGTCGAAACATTGCTGCTGATGGTAGTCAGCTTCAGCGGCATCCTGTCCCAGCTGCTGGCGGCGTACAGGCAGACGCGCCCGAAACCGCACGAAGATCGCATACGGTGGGAAAAGCTGCACGACAACCGCGATCTCACGATCTTCGTGTGCTGGGATCCACCCGGGGAGGACGATACCGTGCTGGAGGAGCAGCTGAGCAACGGTGAGTGTGGACAGGGCCAGCAGTTGTCATCTAAACCGGTCGGTGCCACGCTCGAAGAACGGCGCGAACGGTTGCAGAAGCTGAGCTACGAACAAGACCTCGATCTACTGCGGTTGCGTTCCGGGCTGTCGCGGATGCTGTTCTCGCTGGTGGAGCTGTACCTGAGCCGAACGACAATCGAGTTCGGAGTTGCGGTAGAGCTGCGCGACAACTGGGTCACGGTGACGGAGGACATCCTAAGCAAGCGGCATGTACCGGTCAGTGGCCAGTATCTAGTCAACCTGTTGCCCTCACGCCTACATCTTTACCTCAGTCTACCGTACCAGCGTGTCTTCACGCAACTGGCCGACTTTGCGCTCGACCTGTGGAAGGGGCACAGTCTGGAGCGGCTGACCGAGGCAGCCGATCGGTGCACCGGCGACGTCACTGCCGTGTTCGAGACGATGAAGCGTGCAATAGACACGTACCACGAGTCGATGGACCTGCTGTGGCACTGGAAGGCAACGCACGAGCTCGTGAATGGTTGTATCGAGGTAAGCACCGGGAATGTTTGAAATTGAAAGCCTAAAACTTACTGAACTCAACTGTAGAGAAGAAAACGCCGAGCTGGTTGTGAACTGCTGATACAAAAACAGATTTTGTTCAATTGTTGTTTTTTTCTAAAACTCCTAAACAGTTTATGATTAATATTCTTGAATATTCTCGGAAGCGAAACAATAGTTACGATCAATTTGACTTTTTATTTATTTTTTCCTTTTATTTCGGAATACTATTTGTATATGTAATTACCGGTAACATGGCGAATATTAAAAATGTTAAGAAATATTATTGGAAAACTGTTAAAACGAGACAAATTAAATACTTTTTAGTTTGCGCTAGCCTAATCATTAGATGAGGCCACTCAATTGGAGTTGTAGCTATGCAATTCGTACATTGATTTTTGCTAACCATAGTAGCTTCAAAATCGTTACTTGACTTAATAATCAATTCAATTATTTAAACAACTTCTAATCTCGTTCCAGATGATCTCACTGATGGTGTTCGTGATGGCGGTCTGTTATGACAAGTATCTTCACGCACCTGCCACCCAAACTCTGCCAAACGCGGGAAAGAAGACGAAAAAACAATCCACCGAGAACAGTGCGACCGGTTCAACCGAAGCGAACAACGATGCGCCCGGTAACGTTGTGCCGGAGAAGGAGCGCCTCGCGCTGGTTACGAAGGTGCTCCGGGAGCTGAAGCAACGGATCAACGAAGCGGACCTGGTGCTGGGTGAGTTTGACGACAGGCCCCGTGTCTACCATGTGACCATTTAAATTCAACGAACCATATCCTCTGTTAGCCTCCTGGAAACCGCCCGTTGTGGAAGACTCCCTGTCGGCCGCCATCGAGCGAATGTCGCTGAATCCCAAGTGCGCCACAACCGTGCAGTCGGCGATCGCGGAGAACGCCCTGACAGAGGTGCGTGAACTGCGGAAGCTGCTGAAAGACAAGCTGAAGCTGATGAGCAAAGCGATCTAAGTTCTAACAGCGTCTCGTGGGAACGTTTTTCTCGCGTATCGGAAGCAGAATCGCTAGCGGTAGATGTACCTTCCATGTTTTATATGGCTTGCTTTCATATTAAACACTTTGTTCAATGTCAACAACAAACAGAAAAGTCCACTGGCTGAAGCTGAACACCTCTTTTTGTTGTATTGTGTTGTTTTTTTTTGTAAATTACCATCTGAATATCGTGCAATTGGATCCCACGAAGCATTCCCGCTTCGACCGTGCGCTCCTCTATATGCTGGGAAGGAATGTTTCAAATGGTGGCCCCTACGCAAAAATTGCTTTGAAGCACAGCATTCGAGGTGTAAATAAACTGCAGAACGCAGTTTCATCGTGTTGCAAAAACCATTGTTTATATTCGTAGCATCCACATACATGGCGAATCGAAAGGGTAGACAAAAAAACGTAAGATCCACCAGAGATCAATAAAACAAGCAAAATTTCGAAGCTGTAACACCGTCTTGCGTATCGCTTTTCACTAGTAGTATTTTTTTAATTTTATTCTTTCGTATTGGTCAAAGTTTAGGCTTGAAAAAAACCAGAGGTTTAAATCCAGCTCAAGCGCATATATAGACATCTTTAGGTCGAAGACATGAATCAAATTTTCATTTAATAAAATTAAGAATCATTTTTCGAATTAGTAGAAATTAGCCTTGCCCATTAATGTCCTGCAAAGACTGGGAAGTCAAGTGTCATTCTTTATCGCGCTGTGAATCTGTCAAACATCTTTATTCGGTGGAAGTTGAATATGAGTTCGGAGAGTTTATGCTAGAAAAAAAAACACAATTGTAAGACCTTGCAAACAAACCAATCACTTTAAATGCATTTTCAAATGTTGAGTTTATTATCTCCTTCGAAAATGGAAAATGGGAACAATGCCTCACCGACAGAGAGTGCGTCCTTCTGTTTCGGCAATGTGCCACAGCTGCCTAACGTTTGTGTGTTTTCCTTACCGCAGATTAATTACGTGTTTAATAAATAAATGGGAAATTGGATGTGGCGAAAAGTGCACTTATCTATATGTTTTAACAAATTTTTAATATTGTTCTCTTTCGCTCTCCCTCTATATTTTTTTTTCTTTTGGGCTACCGTGTTTACACAATAGCCTTGGCTCGACTTGACGCACGAACGATTGCACAATACATATGAATATACTCACAATTTTTAGAGTAATGCGTGAGCGCGATGCCTGTAAATTCAAATTTTTAATTCGAATGTGGATATTGTTTCTCTCGTCCTTACAAAAAAAAACAGAAAAAACATAACAAGTTTGCACAAAATAGTGAAAGTAAACTTAATTGCGTGTGTTGGAAACTATGGTAAGCTACGCACTAAACACTAAACCTATTCCTTTGTGGTACATAACGTGCATTAAACAAGGCACCAATAGAAATTGCTTGCTCACATTGCATTTGTGCAGTGCAACGTACTTGACTGACTTTTGTGCGATTTCCTAAACAGCGAGAAACACGCTTAGTACACATCGAACTGTGAGCGAATTGAAACGAGTACAATCAACACACCGATCTTTTTCTATTTCAAATGGCTGCCTAGGAATAGTTTGGATAGCGTTTAATGTGGGGGGAATAAATGTGGGTTCAAATGTTGTCGTGGTAGGTACGCGCACTTCGATCACGCTCAACAGCGGAAAGGTTCAACAAGAACGAGTAAACATCTGTGCAAAACTTGCGATAGAAAACGATTTCTGCGCCGATCTTCCTCTCGAGTCTCATGGAATGGAAGGACATCTAAGTCATCCGACCCCGGTGGTGCCGAACTGCAGTGCACGTTCCAATCAGAAGGCTATTTCGTTCCCGGTTCGCACCTGTGCCGGTACATTGGGTTTTTAGAATACGAGTTAGTGTGTGTGTGGTTGTTTTGTGTTTGTTAGGTTTTTTTTCTTTAAATAGATATAAAATTGTACTATTAACCTGCGTTGCAACGAGTGTCCCTCCCATAAGTTCACTGCGTTCGATCGAGTGAAATCTTCTAACTAGTAGACGGCCGTATGAGGCGATCTTCTGAATTTATCGCACAGTAAATTAATCTACGAATGATCCGAATTGTATCGATGTTAGATTTTGGTTGCGCCACGGGTTCACCTACCATAAATATCGTATATAGTATGATCGCTTTAGTTTAGAAAAAAATCCACAAAGATGCGATGGAAGAAATGAGTGACGCTCCTAATTGTTGCTTACCGGACCGCATCATAACGGTATGATGATGTTTTGAGCAGGGTGATTTTGTAGGTTGCCTACTGCAGTTGCTAGCAAAACCTTACCCCACTCGCGTGGACTAGCTCTCCTCCTCGACGGTGCAATACTCTGTTTTCGCACACAACACGAGCTACGAGTTTCTGCCCGAACCATAGGAAGAAGACCCACCACCGTTCTGCTGCTGCTGCGTTTTCTGCTGCTCCAGCTTTGCCTTCCGGTGCAGCATCTCCTGCTTCTTGTGCTCCCGGTGGAAGTCCTCGATCGTGATGTTCAGTCGGAAGATGTGGTGCATGATGAAGTCTTCCTCGAGAAACTTTTTCGGCGGCGAGCGCAGCACGGCCAGCGTTTCGCACAGCCCGTTGCATTGCGCCCGTACCTTCTGCGGGCCGAGCGTCGCACCGATGATGACGAGCGCGACCTTGAAGAATATCCGGACGCCCTCGCACAGGAAGCAGTCCCAGACGCGCAGCAGCGTGTCCCAGGGCAACGTGCGCGTCATCGCGCACAGGAACCAGTCGGTCATGTACAGCAGCGGGTCGACGTTGTGCTTCTGCAGGTGCCGGTAGGCGGCGGGGGACGTTTTCTTCAGCAACCGGTTGAGCATGCCGGCATCGCGCTGCAGCATCTCGAGCCCGGGCGTGAAGTAGTTTTCGAGATATCTGCAAGTGGAACGGAAGACGGAGGAAGGGCACGATTTGGATGCTTGCTTGGCTGCTTTCGCTTGTTTGGGAGATACTCCCGGTGTCAAACTTACTTGTCACAGACTGCAACGAAGCACCAGAAGGCCTGCTCGGACGGAAGCTGCATAAGCAGGAAGGCCGCAATCGGTGCCTGCGCCTGACAGTACCCAACCGTCGGATTATACACCGAGTACGCCTTCAGCACATTGTACAGCTCCTTCTGGCCGGGCTTGTCGTCGTCGATGAACATCTCGTGATGCGGGAACTGGCGATGCTGGTCCTTGCGGATCTCGTCGATGATCTGCGGATTGCCGGGCTGATCGAGCATCTGCCGGTAGCCCTCGGGAAACTTGCCCATCAGATGGTTGGCGCCGGTCAGCAGAAACCAAGCCTTCTGTCGCACCGCACCCGGAATGCCCTTCCTGCAGCGCTCACGAACCTGAAACCAATCGATCACGGAGCTCGGAATTAGCAGAAACCTTCCGGCAGCTTAGCCCAACGGCAAGTACCTTTTTGTAGTTGGTGTTCATGTACTCCGCCCAGTGCGATGTCATGTGGATCCACTTCTTCTCGCGCGCAATGATCTGTTCGCGGGTTAGCGTTTCCTTTTTGGGTTTTTCCGAAAACTGGTTACCGCCGTAGAAACCGTGCCGATCGGGGCACATCGAACTACTGGTCGAGCAGACCGACACGGTGTCGGCATTCTTGCTCGACTGGCGCTGCAACAGCGACACGGACGTGCTCGAGGCACTGCTGTTTGATGTGGGAGACGCCGCCATAATCGCTGCGGCCATGACCGTCGATCGTGCGCTGTTGACACGTCCAACGTTGCTGCACTGGCGCTCCGATGCAATAGCCGCACCAGCCGAAATGTGTACCGTCGTCTCGTTGATATGTTGAGATATGATAACATAAAAGTCGCTCTGTGAACGAAGCAGAATTCACAAGAGAAAATGTACGAGTTAATATAACTATCTTGTCACAAAGTTCATTCGCACCAATCTTTGAGCTTAACTGAAGGGAAAGTTGGCTGGGGAATCTCATCGCACAACACAGTTATTTCATAATTCGTTCGCGAACTGCTCCACCTGCCTCCGCCGGCAGCGCTCATTTGGATTGCACGAGGGCTCTGGATGTTTTGAGTGTCTTTCGGCTTGTCACAATTGCAACCCTAACCTCAACCAAAACAACGGACCATTCAGGTGATGGGACGCTGATTCTCACGATCTATTATGCATTTTCCGAACCATGCGCTCTCTGCGTGAAGTGAAAGTTTCCAGTTTGCCCAAAGCGGCGAGTCCAAACGCGAAAGTAACAGTAATGGTGGCTTCAGTGCTTACTGGGTTCTGAGTTTGGATTTGAAATTCTGGTCTACTTGTGATTTCAATATCCTAAGGACTACGCGTACCACAAATGCTCCTCACCTAGCACGTGCTGCTCGACATGTGACGCGGGAGCTCGACACTCAAATCCTCCAAAACGTGTCGATCGAACTATCGATCGCAGTCGGCTAGTGAAATCTCCCCCCGGACGCGCTCGCAGTAAACGAAATCTATTTCAATAGTTTTCGATTTATTTTTGGTACGTTTGGAACGCTTTGTCGTAGGTTGTGGTTCGCTAGTGGGATACTACTGTCTGCATGCACCACAAGCCAATCCCCATCGGGGAAAATCGAGAACAGCTAATTCCAATCGTTTGGAAGTCGGAACACCGACAAACGGCGAAATGGATTGCCTAACCGTAGTTAGCAAAAACCGAGCATTGCGCGTCGCGTGAACATGCATCTAGACAGGGCAGCGTGAGCTAAATATAAACCATCAAATTAGGATGCCAAACCACCAGTGCACGAGGGCTGGCTTCTAGGGTGTGTAGGGGGTCATGCTGTGTTCCATCGTTGAAATGACTTGGGCCGCAAAGCCGGAACACGCCCGAAACGAAGGGTGGGAACTGCAGTGTCAACTAGAAATGACTGCGCTTGCTGCGATTCCTACAATGGTGTTGAGTTTCGGTGCCAACAAAGATTCTTCCGAGGGTACTTCTTGGGCTGGAAATAAATCAACAAGCTATTCCGAAAACCTCTCACCCTCTGACACACATCCGGTGCCGGGGAAGCTAAGCGTGTCCCAAACACCGATTCGTTGAACATTTTCGAAGAATTACGGTTTGTTTAGAAGACTACTCGGTGCACATCGAGGCCCAAACATGCCGACGGTGTTACAAGCATAATCTAATGGCTAATAATATTAGACCTGATGTACCTTCCACCGACTGGCCATCATGATATGTTGAATCCTATTCGACTTGGTCTCTGAAAAACTTGCTCAAAGTAACACTCATCCATCATACGTCGTCGCGTACAAGGTTCATTTATTTCAATTGATCTTCATCATCGTGCGGCCGGACACAAGTGATCCACCGGCAACGTGTTTGAGAGGCTGGGCAAACGGAACCCATTCGCCGGAAGATTGCCAACGCAACGTTCGAATCTGACTGTGCGACTGTGCGCATAAACCAGATGATTCGTTTAGTACAAACTTACACACAGAATGGCATAGCGAATTGGGTGGCGCGGTGAAGTAACCGCAGCCCTGGGTGGGCAATTTAGTGGGTGGAGAGGATGTGCTCAGCTAGTGTTGGCCACACGGTATTGAGTAACAACCCACGTGGGATTGGAAAGGAAGAGACCTGGAATTCGCGACGCGAGTCAAACGTGAAGCATGAACAGGCGGCAGCTTTGGAAATACCAACGTCTATACGAATTGCGGGCGAAATTTAAATGCATTTCAACATGATCACGGTTTCCTAGTGTTTGAAATAGTTGTGTGGACGATGTTTTCACAAATGGTTGTATTGGCTAACTAGCTCGAAGTAATGTTACAATTTAACTTTAAACCAAATGAACTGCCATGAAACTTCAAGTGTCCAGGCATTATCTGCGTAACTGGTTAACAATATCATGCTGTCATACGGATACACCTATACGTGAACAGTGCAACTAAACACTAGTTCAATGTACGTCATGCAGAATTATTCACAAAAATCGCTTAATCTAATATTATATATGGACATTTAGCGAATAATTTAATTAGCGAGCTATAAAGTTATGTTGTCTACTAATAGTCAATGTTTTGCACAAAACCTACAGCAGCCATAGGTTCCTGCGTACGCCACTGAGGCTAATTATGTCTTATGTCTTAGCCAGGCCAGTTATTGACATTCACACTGACGACAATAGCCACCGCGGCTTTCCAAAGGATCCAGCAAACGGTAGAAAACCTGGGCCTGGAGGTGGACTTGGACGCAAAAATTAAGATGCCAGTGGGGGTTGATACCTGATCACCAATTGGATCCAATTTCAAAAAAATCGAAATGTTACCTATCTTGGGGCGAAAGGTATAATGTTTACAATCTGAAGAAACATTTCCACTCAGCGAACCTGTAGCGACGGCCGAAGCCGAGACTATATGGATAGTTCATAGTCCATATACGCTTCCAAGACAGACAAGTAAGTAGGTATATTAACTTCGTTATTTTGTTACACCAATACGCCAATAGCAAACTGGACACCAGTTTTACAGAATTTTTAATCCATTCTTGTACATATTCCATCCTGAAATCGTTCCACTCATTCAAGAATAATACTTTTTAAATACTTTTTTTATGACACATTGAAATGGCCGACTTGTATCGATTTATTCTATTTCAATCTTTTAATTACACATAACAACCTGTTTAAGAATAGATGGAAAAAATCAAGATCGGATGAAGCGAATTCATGTAACTATAGGAACTGTTCAAGAATGGATGAAAAATGCTTTATATCCAAAATACCATTTGCATCCAATCGACCCAGCTTACTAAACTAACTTTCTTACTAGGTCGTTATGAATTAAATATATTAGCAACTTATAGGGTACTATAGGGTTCTAAACTGCGAAGTGTTACTACAGAAGCCATACCACCGCCATGGGTACAACATATCACTGCAGCCTTGAGTGACGGGCGCCACATTTTGATGGGTAACTGAATTAAGGAATATTTTTGGTTTGTAAAGCTATAAACTTTTCTTCAAAACCTAAAAAAAACCAAAACATTGCGATATTGAAAAAAAATATTGCAAAACGATCGCGTCCATACCAGACCGTGAGCATGCGTCCTACCAAAAGCAGGAAGAGTGGAATAGAATTGTTCACAATCGATTTAACAGCAACGCCAGCGCGTAGAGCGTGCCCTAATTATTCGCACAAAACTAACGGCGGCGGTGGCGGCTGCTGCTGTTGCTGCTGGGTGGTACGTTTTCCCGACACCCGCGAACAAACAATTCCATCCGCCAAACCCTTTCCCGTGGGTTCCGTACGGAGTACGTGTCCGCTCGGTGTGCACGGTTGCTGCCCATCCGCCCATCGCCGGTCGTCTCTAATCGTTCGTTCACTGACTCTCCTCCACTGCGGCAGCCATGCGGTACAGCGATGGCGGGCAAATTTGAGCCACCTCCATATTTCATCTTACGTACGTCAAGTAACGGAACGCACTCGAGTGGCGCTGGATTCCGCGTCCCTCCGCCGGTGCTGGTCATTGGCTCTGGCGGCCATCTTCTTCGGTCGCAAAATAGTCAGTCAGTCACTGGCGATGGATAATCGGTGAGATAAGGTTATAGATTATCGCGTCGGCTCGGTTCGCCACGTGCGGGCAGGAATAAGAACTACCAAACAGGCCAGGGGGGTACAGAGCTAAAAGAAGCAAAATGTAGCAATTCACGATTGGGTAAAATTAGCATTGTCGATGTGCTCTATATAAAGGGAAGATAAATACGACCTCCCGAGCGGGAACGAACACAGGCCTCCAACAACGACTTACAACATGCCACTCACCGGGGAGATACAACCGGGTACGTCAAACCGTCCGCGTATGTAAAACCGCGACCGGTTGCAACTGCGGACATACGCGTGCAGCACAACAGCAGCAGGTCCGATCGTGCGATCACCCACGACAGGTTTCCGGTGGTGTTGGTAAATTAATTAAGTCTGTTCGCTCTCTCAGTAGGCCGTTTGGTTCATGCGTGCCAAAGCTGGCCGGAGAAGTACACATTTCGCCCCAGCTGAAGGTTATTTCAATTGATGAAATCGTCAAGTAAATGGTTTCGAATCGATTTCGCTCGACTTACGCGATCGAACGTTTCGAATGGTTCATCACCACGTTGTTCTGATCGTACTTACTTGATTACTTGGAGAATATCTTCATGGCTTCCGCGAGAAGAAGCAAAGCTTGTGCAGCAAGCACTCTTATCTGTTTACGCGTCAAGCATTAACTAGTTAAACCGACGATAGCCAGCTAAGCTAAGTGTAGTTTGTGACGCATTGTAAAATCCCCCCCCTGAAGGATGCAACGGCGAAACGTGGGGAGTCAGCAATGATGCCAGGCAATGATTCAACAGGTATGACAAATATGTAGCAGGCGTGATTATACAGTCCGTAGCTGAACTGTGGTCGCACCTGACAGGACATGAACATAAGAGCTCCCCTTCATAATAGCTCTACCAACCATTTCCTTCGGTTCTTGGTTTCATATTCAACTCAGATTGTTTTAAGTTAAACCTTTTTTACGCTTAGCCCTCACACGATCGCTTAGCCCTCGTACTCTATCATCACTATTACGCGACACGTTCTAATCCCCAAAAAAGCATTCTGATCCCGAAAAAATAGTGATTGATTGTTGCAAAATATTAGAAAATTGCAAAATTGCTAAAATTGACTAATTCTTCAGATGTGGCTATAGTAATATTACATGACAAAAACAGGGTCTTATCTTGAAGATAAAAATGGTTAAAAATTTGTCAAAAATACAAACTAGACGTATACTGATCGTCTGAATCTGCTTGTTAAAAATCGTTACACGTCACGACCTAGTGAGACGAAAAGGTGCAGCTACAGCGATAGTTATGTTACGGCCTGTGGGTGTGCACATAGTCTTGGTAACCGTGAATAAATTGCACAAGACAGATGAGTGATAAGATATGAAGACGATTCAATGATCTTATGATTGTACCTGGAGCTAAATGTAGAACTTACAACACGTCGTATGGCCTATGGCGTCGTAGATTTGTTTGAACAAAAAAAGGTTCTACATTTATCACATTGATCGCGAGATTGTGCGACATAAGAAAATAGCAGACAAACGAGAATGCGATGGAAAGTGACCTACCCGTTTGATTCTTGGTACATTTCAGAACACTTTCTCTTCTCTATTTAGAAACAGTAATGTTTGAACATGTCGCGTACAAAAATGGGTCCCTATTCCATTCCCATCTATATTGTGGATTGTCGCTCACCTTAGCTAGCTCAATAATGCATCGTTTTTTGTTTTGCGCAATAGGCATTTTGCGTTTGGTTGCTATGAGTTGTCATTGGTGTGTTATTTTCATGACTCTTCACGTTTCCACTGGCCCCAAACTCAATCACACCGCAACAAGTGGTTCCCTGCCTTGTTTTCGGGGGTCTTCAAATATGCAAATCAGTCCGAAGCAATTCCCCAAGTCTCCACCGTTTGCCGCTGACTTACTGACTGCGTCGGACCTCATATCATTCATATTTGGTCAGCGCGACCCAGGGCAAAACAATGCCAAAAAAAGAGCAAACAAACATGTTCGGCTGCATGTGCCAGTGCGAGTAACCACACGCATATTACGAAGGTGGTTTCGGGGTGTTGGTCGCCTGGTCGGGGCCCACCGGGATGTGGAGAGCGGTAGGGTGGGGGTTTATATTTACATTCCAGTTCCACACGTCCCACCACCTGCGCCCCTACCACACGGATGTCACTAAGACCCATTGTTTGCTAGTGTCGCGACCGTGCATCCCCAATAAATGAATCGCTCTCTGCGCTGCGTGTGTGTGTGTGTGTGTGTGTTGCACCGTTCGCGGTTTGTCATCGGACCAGTCCGCGATCCGCTGGGAGGCAATGCTGCGAAAATTGTACGCCATGCTTCGACTCTGCCAGACGATGGCAGTCCAGAGTGGAGCGGTCTGCCTTCTATTTTTTGTTTTTCTCACTCGCTCGTCTTGAGGAATGTGTAAAATGGAAAGGCCTTGAAGTGCTTGGAGCACGTTTCGGGCGGGACCTCCTTTCCCTAAGCCGATGCGACTCGTCAGGGGATGCCCGTTTCCATCCACTAGTACCTTCCTTCTACGGAGGAGGCACAAATGCAAGTGTGATAGGACGATTTATCGGTTGAGACTGATGTCACTTCCATAGCAGTTTGCTAGGGGCGGGCGGATTCAAAAAGGGAAAGTTACCTTCTATACATTTTCCGCACTATTTGGCGCACTAGAACGACCCATTCCCGGACGTGAAGTATTCCGTTTTCCATTCTAAAATCGAACACTATCTCGTGTCACTCTGTCATAGGTGCCTTATCAGTACCTTCCGTCCGTGTATGTGTGTGTGTGTGCGTCTTACATGTCAACCCCTTTGAGCAAATGCAATGCACGTTCATTCTTCCTCCCTGGCGATGCCCTACAAATATACGGTGTGTTTTTCTCATACGGAAATTTGCAGCATTGCTACTTACATTATCATAAACAAACAAGGGGTGCCTTTATCAGCTCATCTCTCCGCGGTCCGCGGTCCTTTTTTCCAACCGTGTCGCGGTTGGACGGTGAAAGCCTCGGCCAACTAATGTAGAGTAAATTGAATGCGTAGCCTTGTACACGTTAGCACCCCCGCTATGTGAAGTGATCCTGGTACGTTGTCGTGGACAGAAGCAATGATTTACCAGTTCCTTAGGAGAGTGGCGATGATCGTTTGCCAGCCGCAATGCACAAATGCAGCACTTTCTATCCCCAGCGGTGGTGGCGTATTTCACGAACGAAACATTTGGACCACGGCAGGGTCAGCTTTTGTCACACACACACACACACACACACACGCCTTCACTCTGGCGTGCGAGACTTACGGCGCACTTCTGCTTCAGTTGTTTCCTTTCCCGAATGCTCGCTTACGATTTCACGATATAGGCCGTAATTGCGTGGGTGGTGTAGACCAGGGCCACATTTTATCACATCCGACCGATTGACACTCACTCACCACGGCAGCACTTACGGCTCGCCGATGGATGGTAAAACTTTACAGCACCGATAACATTTATTTTGTAAACACTCCACTTCGAATTTCCTTCAGAAGCGTAGAACGAAATAGACGCAAATGCACGCACTGTTGTCGTTTATCGTATCGCGCAGTATTTACAAATAAAATTATCGATTTTTCCTACGATGCACATCTTCCGAACTAAAAGAAAAACTAAAACAAAACTTGTACACAATGGGGAAAAAGCAAAGACAGTGCAGGGTTGTTATACCGGGTACATTTTAACCGGTTCTCTGCTTATCCGTGCTGTTTATCCTGGCAGTTTGATAATGTTATTTCGTCATTCTTGTAAATGTACTGTTCTTCACTAGACTTTTTGAATAGTAAATGTAAGTTACTCATTACTTTTGAAAACGTTACTATTATATTCGTCAAAAAGAAAATATTATACAATCTCCATAGGCTTTCGCAAAGCCAGGTGCGCTAGTGCATGATTTTATACTCAACCAGGCATGCGTTCGATTCTCAAATGGAGCATCACTTCGTACGCAGGACTGTTTGTCCTGGTTATTTATTTATTGTCCAACAATAATATTAAAAAAATAATAATTGTGATCGGAATATCCGGTCAGGCCCGTGCCCGAAGAAGTGCGGATGAACAGTATTTCAGTGTAACAAATGACAGTTTGCAAGATTGTCGAGAGGAAGGGGATCTTTTCGTCAAGGAGATATATAGGAGATGGCGTCATAGCGATCGACCGTTTTTTTTAGCAATTTAACCTCAGCTGTCAAAACGGCTGTGTAATGGGACAGAGAACACACACGTACGGTACAATTTTGACAACTGTGGTCAATCCCCGTTTCACTCTTTCACGGCGACCAAATGTTCTACATGTCGGCACCTCCTATATATCTCCTTGCTTTTCGTAATCGTGTCGCTGCGAGGTGAATAACAGCGGAATAACTGCGGTACAGTCACTCTTATTCAGCTTTAATTGCCTACTATAATTTTCCATTTTTGAAATGGCGGCTGCTAGAACGATTGGATTTCCAATTTTTCGAATATGTAAGTAATTACAGAATTGATCTTTTTCAATCTATATTGGTTATAACTCAAGGGAAGAAATATATTGTAAATACATGAACCTCATTCATAATTATTAAAACGGGTTTTTTGTGATGCCGAAAATAGATACACTTTCTAAGATTGCCGTGGAGTAAATTCTAACAGCCAGATATCGTAGTACACTTTGAGTTGTACCGCTTCGGTCATTTGGTGTCAATCTTTTGAAGTGGTTGGGTCAGAACAATTCCGAATCCGTTTTTTGTTTCCCCACTGAATTCAGCCCCGACGGATAGAAAAACATTTAAAATGTCGTTTGGAGTCTTAAGAAAAATTCTACGGCCAGCGCCGTCCTTAAAATCACTTCAGTATCAGGCATCTCGCTACGTCCAGCACAACGTGAAAATTACGGAACAATGCTCGAATCCGGCCTCCCGCGGTCTCGTACTCGGCGTGTATGCGGATGAAAACGATCGGCTGGATATCGGAGTTCTTACACCGACCGCTTCCAAGTACAATGAGGTAATTACAACATGAAATGCACCATTTTTTATTTTTTTGGCTAAATTTTCACAAAATTTTCCGCGTGTCTTTTATTTCCAGTCGTACACTAGTGGACGACTACTGGAACTGCTACGATTAGCCGGACCCATGCCGAAACGGGGTGAAGTACGAATTCTTTACAATCTAGAGCCCACCTACTCCGCCGTTGCCGTCTGTGGTCTAGGGAGCGAGTGTCTCGGTTACGACGACGTGGAAAAGATGGACATTTCCAAAGAGGCGATCCGCATAGCGGCTGCTCGCGGATGCCAGGAGCTGCAGCAGCTGGAAACGAGCCGCATCTATGTGGAAGACTTCGGTCATGCTGAGTCTGCGGCGGAAGGAGCTCATATGGGTCTGTGGGTTAATCAGGAGCTGCGCAGTCACGATCAGCGAAAATTTGTGCCGCAGCTGCAGCTTTACTACGAACCCGAGCTGCCCTGCGATTCGAACGGCTGGCGCATTGGTCTTGCGAAAGCAGAAGCACAAAATCTCGCACGTCAGCTGCAGGAGACACCATCCAATCTCATGACGCCGACCACGTTCGCCCAGAACGTCGTGCAGATACTCTGTAACTCAGGCGTAAACGTGGAGGTGAAGGTACGAGGGTGGGCCGAGAACGAAGAGATGCATTCGTTCCTAACCGTGGCCAAGGGTTCGTGTGAGCCTCCGATCTTTCTCGAGCTTAGCTACTACGGCACCAATACGAAGGATCGTCCGATTGTGCTGATCGGGCAGGGCAACACGTTCGACAGCGGTGGCATCTGCCTGAAACCGTTGGAGGCACTGACGGACATGCGGGCGGATATGTCCGGTGCGGCCTGTGTGGTGGCCGCCTGCCGGGCTATAGCCGCGCTGAAGCTACCGGTGAACATACGCGCACTGATCCCGCTCTGCGAAAACATGCCCGGATGCAATGCGATGAAGCCCGGTGATGTGATCACGGTCAAGAACGGCAAGAGCATCGAGATTGTGAAGACAAGCAATGAGGCACCGCTGACGCTGGTGGACGCATTGCTGTACGCGGAACACTTTGGCCCAAAGTACATCGTGGACGTGTCGACCATCTCGAAGGCAACCATCGAGACGTTCGGAAAGGTGTGTGCCGCCGTCTTCACGAACTCGGAGGAGCTCTGGCAGCGCATGCAAAATGCCAGCATCCATACCGGGGACCGTGTATGGCGGTTGCCGCTGTGGAATTACTACACCCAGCAAATCTGCTCCGCAGAGCACGTTGATGTGCAGAACATTGGGCTGGGCGAGGGTGCCAACAGCTGCAAGGCGGCCGCATTTTTGCGTGAGTTTTTGCCCTGCGGAAATTGGATGCATATCGACGCGCTGAATGTGATGAAAACTAAGGGTACAGACTTCCCGTACATCCGTCGCGGTATGGCGGGTCGGCCGACACGCACGCTGATCGAATTCATTGCCCAGAGCGTTGTTCAGTGCTCGGACTGCGGGAGTAGTAGCTCTTCCACATCGCAAAGCCAACAGCTGCGATAGGAATACGATTTTGTGGGAAATTACGTTAAGATGCAAATAAATTTGATTTAATTTGGTATTATTCAGAACATGTCGTCTGCATCTTTGAAACCATGCTTTGATGCCGTTACAGTTTGAAAGTGCAATACAATTTTTACTGCAGTTGACAGATTGCAGATAATAATAATATTGCGTGAAGAAGAATCAAAACAATCACTTGACGGTTTCTCGTGCAAAGTCCGTCTCGGCTTTTCGGGCGAATTTGCATTTCAAAATAGTAGTACAAAAGCTAAGGCAAACACTCGTGCAATAAGTAGACAGTATCACCAACAACTACCTCTAAAATGTTCGCCCTTCGTACCTCAATTCGCATAGGTAAGTGTTAGCTAATGCGCGGAAATCGCACCCACAGGGATGCTGTGCATTCATCTCCCCTATTCAAAACAACGACAGTGCGTGTACGGTTGTGTTAGTAATGGACCTTTGGACTATATGTTCCCCGCAAACCCATATGTTCTCCATTCGCAGGACGCCGTCTCTCATCCCGCTCGATCGCCAGCCTATCCGCCCTGCCGGACACGCACCAGATGCTGCAGAAAACGTGCCGCGACTTTGCCGACAACGAGCTGGTTCCGAACGCGGCCCGGTTCGACCGGGAACACCTGTTCCCGGCGGACCAGATCCGCCAGATGGGTGAGCTAGGCCTCATGGCCGTATCGGTGAAGGAGGAGTACGGCGGAACCGGTCTGGACTACCTCGCGTACGCGATCGCGATGGAGGAAATTTCGCGCGGTTGTGCCTCGGCCGGCGTCATCATGTCGGTGAACAATTCGCTCTACCTCGGTCCGCTGACGTACTTTGGAAACGAGCAGCAGCAGCAGCAGTACGTCGCGCCGTATACGGACGGGTCGCGCGTCGGCTGCTTCGCCCTGTCCGAACCGGGCAATGGGTCCGATGCGGGTGCCGCCTCGACCACGGCCACCCTCAAAGGCGACCATTGGGTGCTGAACGGTACCAAGTGCTGGATTACGAACGGGTACGAGGCGGGCGCAGCCGTTGTGTTCGCGACCACGGACAAATCGCTCAAGCACAAAGGTATATCGGCGTTCATCGTGCCGAAGGACACGGCCGGCTTTTCGTTAGGCAAGAAGGAGGACAAGCTGGGCATCCGTGGGTCGTCCACCTGCTCGCTGATCTTCGAGGAGTGCGCGATCCCGCGGGAGAATGTGCTCGGTCAGCCGGGGAACGGGTTCAAGATCGCGATGCAAACGCTCGATGCCGGCCGGATCGGGATCGCCAGCCAGGCGCTCGGCATTGCGCAGGCTTCGCTCGAGTGTGCCGTCGACTATGCGCAGAAGCGCATCGCCTTCGGTAAGCCGATCGCGAAGCTGCAGGCGATCCAGACGAAGATTGCCGATATGGCGACGCGGCTGGAGTCGGCCCGGTTGCTCACGTGGCGTGCGGCCTGGCTGAAGGACAACGGGAAGCCGTTCACGAAGGAAGCAGCCCAGGCGAAGCTGTCCGCGTCCGAGGCCGCCACGTACTGCTCGCATCAGGCGATACAGGTGCTTGGCGGTATGGGATACGTGTCGGATATGCCGGCCGAACGGCACTACCGGGACGCGCGCATCACCGAGATCTACGAGGGCACGTCCGAAATTCAGCGCCTAGTCATTGCCGGTGCGGTGCTGAAGGAGCTGACGGCGTAATTTATCGTTCACTTCGGAGCATCTGTTTTGTTATTCAATAATGTGTGTATATGTATAGAAATATAGCCACAGCGAGTAATAAATCATATCTGTTTTTTATTGACTATATCATCATGCACAAACATACACGCGTGGAGAAAAAACAGCTTTAATATCCCCCTGAACAACATACGCTCTCTGCGTACCCTCTTGCGTAGCTGGAAAGGAAGATCCTCTTTTGAAAAGGATTCCAAGTAGTGTTGACTAACCATCATCACCCCGCTCATACTCTCTATTGCCCCTGTGATTACCTATGATGCGCGCATTAAAGTAAGAAGTTTCCCCTAAAACCTGGTGCCACCGTCGGCTTCCGAACTAGAGACCTATTCCCTAACCCCACACAAATGATTACAACAGCTGAACAATTTTGAATCTTCTTTTACACGTCTCACGATCTTTATACTACTATAAAGCAGACTTTTGCTATATGGAGTGAAAAGGAGCATTTAAAATGCGCGCATGGGATGTTTTTCGCTGTCGTTGCTATTGCTGGTTGTGCCAACGAGAATAGATTCACTTTTTGACGATGTTTTTTTTTTTAATAAAAGATATCACATTGGTTTCACGCCCGCTTCGTGTGCAACGGCTGGATACGCGCGATGATGCACTCGTTCGTATGCATTTCTGTCCTAGTTCTACCGTTTTTACCGGTACAGGGTAGAACCGAGACTCTCTCCAACGGTCTACTATTTACTCATAAAATAATAATAAAACAACCCACACGATTTTCTCAACCCGTCTTAATTGAATTGCTTTTGATTGGGCAGATGTATGCTATATGTGTGTGTGTATCCGTGTGTATGTGTGGGAGAGAGCTATGACATTCTCATTTCTTTTGGTTGGCCATTACGCACTGAGATCTGTTCTTGATTATATGCGGTTTCACTAGCGTTGCGGCTTCCGTTCGATCTGAAATATAAGAATAATAAAATATATGTAAACATCTTCATCTTAAGCATTCCCATTCTGCTCTATTCCTCCTCTCCCCCCCCCCCCCCCCCCCCCCCCCCCGCTAATGCCTACCTCCTAATCCGAGCGTGAAGCCCTCGCCTCAATCGGAATCATCCTCGGCATTGAAGCGTAACTTTTTCTTGATCAGAAACGACGAGTATCCGGTGGAAAGCGGAGTATCACAGCCTGACGAGGCGGATGCAGCAGCTGCACCTGCTCCTGGATTGGCCACGGTGCTTGTGCGGAGCGTTTTGAGTAAGGAACTGTTCGGTGTGCTCGTTATCGACTGTTGGCTGACGTCGCCGATCGATTGGCCGGTAACGCTCGCGGGAGCTACATCGTCCGGGCCGCTTCCAGCACCGAATGAGTCCAGATCTTGCTGGAGTGACCCGAGCGGACGGAAATCGTTGTCACTGTCGTTGAGACGCTTCGGGTCCGTGGGACTAGAGGAGGCGGTCGCTGGCGGGTTCCGGCGCGAATCATTTAACAGTGACAGATCGTCCTGGTCATCGTCGAACCTGGCGAAGGAATAGTGAACATCCTGATTATACTCAGATGCATTTATTTTAACGATTAGTTCGGTATGCTATCCTATAGTTTAAAAAGCAACTAGTTACGATTTTACTCCACATTTGTATTACGATCTTTTTATATAGAAAGCATATCTAAATCTAAGAAATGATTGGACCAATTTGACTATTTTTTGTTGAGTACGTCATGTTCCCAATGGTTTAAAATTATAAAAAATTACAATTGTAAAAATCGGTAAAGTATTTTCTAGTAATGTTACCACTCAACAGATGGCGCCACTCAATCAAATTTGCATATTTTTCCGAGTCTCCGAGCAGCATCCTGGATTGAGTGGTACAACTTCTTGGCGGAGAAAATATCTAAACAAAATTAACTTTTTAATTAATTTTACACTTAGATGTGAACATTAAATCTTTAAAATCTAGTCGGAGCAACAACGAAAATATTCATAATATGCGTTGAGCGATATTGGGTCTCATTTTTTTATAAATTCAATAAGTAAAAATATTCAATAGGTGTAAAATGCAATACTGCAACGTACCATAAATTGCGCAACGGTGAACAGAACATTCGGCTCGCATGCCGCGAACCGGAATGGCTCTGCTGCAGCTGATGGTATTGCAGCTGATGATGCAGATGATGGTTCAGGGGCGTCGAATTAACGATCCGTATCGTCGGTGTGCGTGTCGGTGGTAACGAGTTGCTGAGTGTCGGGGTAATCTGTACGCTCTCCTTGTCCGTACCGTCGTCCTCGTGCGCCGTCCCCGTCGTACGGTCACAGTCCGTGTCCCCGGCCATGGACGTACAGGCACTTCGGTCGAATCGATCGGTTGCACTACCCATTGTGAAATCATCAATCTCATCGAAATCGTCATCCGCCAGCATGCTGGAGTTGTGGTCCTGAAACGATCGTGACGCACCGAATGCGACCCCGGTGCGGGAGCAGCTGCCAACGGAAAGGGTCGATCCGTTGCAGCTACCCGTCTTCATTCGTTGATGCGCCGCATTGCGTCGTTTCGCACCCCTCCCCAGTTCGCCATCGGGTGGAATCACTTTCCGATGCTGCAGTCGGAAGCACGCGACGAGCCACATCACCGCCACCATGAAGAATCCGGTCAGGCTGGAAAGCTTCCGGTACACGTATGATTTCGTGCCCTGCAGCACGCGCCTTCGGCGCCGCACCTCGAGCAGCTTCTGCACGATCGGATGCTTCAGCAGCGTATCGACCGTGGGGCGTTCGGTCGGTGCGGGGTTCATCATGCTGTGGATGATGTCCCTCAGCGTGCAGGAAATCCTCCGTGTCAGGTGCTCGGGAAGCGATTGCCCGCTGCGTAGCCTTTGCCACATGCGCCCATTGGCGGGCAGCTCCAGATTGCAGGCCAGCTCAAGGGTGGCAATCCCGAGGCTAAATATGTCCGCCGCCTTGGTGTACTGGCCCTCCATTAGCTCCGGAGCCATGTAGCGCGAATCACCCTCGGTGGCGTACCGCGCGTTGCCTTTGCTCAGATCGAACACGATACCGAAGTCGGCCAGCTTGCAGGTACCGTCGTCCGTGACGAGAATGTTGTCCAGCTTGATGTCCAGATGGATAAGGTTGCGATCGTGTAGGCTCTTGAGCGCCAGCAGCAGATCCACCAGTATCGACCAGATCCGCTCGTCTGGCAGTTGCTGTTGTTCGCGGGCGAACACCTCCAAGTTTTCGCGGCACAGCTCCATCTGCATGTACAGCCGGTCGTCCTGCTCCCAGGCGTGGTACAGCTTGACGCAGTTTTCGTGGTCGGAGAACTGCTCGTACCGGCGCACCTCCTCGAGACAGAGCTGCCGGCTCTGCGTGCTGCGGAAGAAGGTTTTCGACTTCTTCACTGCGTACAACCGCCCGTCGGTACGGCTGCGCACTTTGAACACCTCCCCGAACGAACCTTCGCCCACCTTCGTCAGCTGCTCGAAGCACTGCTCGTAATACGTTTCCGGTTTGTGGCGATTGTAGAGCGTGCTCAGCTCGGTGCGACTGTCGTCCAGCCGGAAGGAGATCACACTAGCGGTAGACGTATTAACGACACTGCGGTTAAGTGGATGCATCAGCTTCGGTGGTCGTCGTCGCTCGAACGCATCGTTTACTCCACGTCGCTGGAAAGGGAGAGTGGCCATCAACCGAGGCTGTTAATAGCGTTTAAGCCGGCGGCGCACAGGACTTACCTGCTTGAAGGAGAACGATAAATCGTCCTCGTCGAAGAGTTCCGGCAAGGGTAATGGCGACTTCATCATGAACCCTGCCTCAGTTCCACCAATAACAATCTTTCCAACACAGCTTAATTGGGCACATTAAATCAGCGACGCCCAACTTCACAAATAAATTATTCCTTTTCGCGAAATAATACCACGCACTATAAATAATAAATTCTACGAAACAGGAACATCCGCTTAATTCGGCATTCTCAATTATACACACACCCAAAACGCCACCGAGATTGCGCCCACCGCCCGTCCGTCCGTTTCGATGGATCGTTGTCGCCGTTGTGAGGTTAGGAGACTTTGGCGCTTCGCTTCGGTACCGCTTCAAACAGCACACCTTCCTATGAGCTAACTTTTTCGTTGCTTATCGTTCGCGACACAACATTACACGCGCATAACTAGAGGAGAGGTCACTACAGTGCATTGCGCATGATGCACCCGCTTGCATTATTGCATTACGTGCGATTGCGTACGAGATTTTTCGGCATCTCCTTTGTTTTGTTCAAAAACACACTGATTCGCGGTGCAACGTTTTTAAAATTTGACATTTGCGCCAACCGTTGTGTTTTGACAGCTGTGCAGGGCTGGATGGTAACCCTGCGGTGATTCCATGCCCTGCGGTTTTTCATTTTTATAATGAATTTAACAAATGTTGAGTTTAAAAGCTTTGTAAAAAGTAACAAATGTCGGGTTTAGATTTTTTTACAGTTATTCACAACTTGATTCGGGTTAACTGTACTAAAAGAATCTGGAAGAATCTTATTCTGGATTCTGGAAGTGTTGCTGTCACTTTCACCGATTTCAAGACGAATAGCAACCGACAAAAAAGCAAGCGACGGTTGTTCTATTGCTCATCGTAAACAACGCTCTACTTTACAAGTTTAATGAATGAAACGTGTATTTTCTATCGGTTTTAAGTGTACAGACGAAGTATTAAGTCTCCACTATATCGTTATCAGCAATAATTAACAAAGAGTGATTTCAGACGCACCTGGTAAGAAGTAGACGCGCGCGTGTTTCCGCCGCCCGAAAGGCATCTGGAAGATGCTTTGTTTTGTGCCGATGTTCGCAATGGCGCATGCAGAACACTGACCCATCTTTGCCTGCTTTTCAGTTTTCCCAGCTCACATGCCCCGCGAAGAAAGATCATGTCTACGGCGCAGGCGTTCAAGGAGCAGATCCTGAAAGTGCGACGTGAGGTACAGTTGTCCTGTGATTCGAAGTCGCTGCTGCACGCGCTCCAGGAAAGCAAGCGTTGCCTGAATGGATTGGCTGCCAACGACCCGAAAAACCATACGATATGCGCGGCCCATCTCGCCAAAGAATTGCTAGACTGGATGGCGGTGAAGGAAGACCACGAAGTGGAAACGGTAGCGGCGAAGGATTGCATCGTGCTGCTCGACGATTTACTGACGGTTTGCCATCAGGGGGAGAAAACGAGCCGGCATTATCTCGTGACCCGGCTGTACAATGCGATCGTTGCCGTGAACAGCAAACCGAGCAGGCGTCGGATTAAGTTAATGCTGGCGCGGCTGCTGAGTCGTATTCCAATCGGCGGCGAAAAGCAGGCGGAACTGTTCGACCGGGTGAAGTTTGTCGTGCTGAAGATAGTACAGGAAGCGAAGGTGTCATCTGCCGCCCTCGTCCCGGCACTGATTGAGGAGGGCGTTGATTTGGTGATTGAAATGCAACGAAAACTACTCGTACATGCGGCCGGTACTGAGCGCAATTCGGATGGCGTGCGCCAATTGGCGTTGACGCTGTTCCGGGAAGTGTTCGACAACGGGATGGCCGTGTTGTGCCGGCTGTACTCGATCAGCGCGAAAAAAGCGCAGCAGCTGTACGAAACAATCACCGACACGATGCGCACCGTCGTACGACCGGACGAAACGGAATTGATCAGTTTGCTTGGTGATGGGCTGGGATTTCTGGAAACGATTCTCGGGTATGCCGGCGGGGAACATCCGGACTACTGTCAGTTTGCGCAATTTATCACCATGTTCGAAGGAATCAAGAGTGAACCGTACGCCAGCTGCTACCGGGTGGTTTGCTCGTTGGTACAACTCATCCGGCAAGATAATCCAACGCACCGACAGATCGATCGTATTACCGAACGGGTTCGGGCACTACACGATGGTTACGCTACCACGCTTTCGCTGGCTGTGCGTGTTGCGATCTTTCTCACCTGCCAAGCCGTTCCGTACCTGTATCGATTGCCGCAGGAGGCGGTGCACAAGGTTTCAGATGCGGCAATCGGTCTCAGTGAAGCGTTAATGCTGTTTGTGCGGCATTGTCCGAAGGAAAGCGTACAGGCGCTGTGCCGTAAGTGTACGGGCTCCCGACGTCATCTGGCAGACAAGCTGCTGAGTATGCTATTGCAATTGCACATGGTACAGGCGAAAGCTGGAACTATGGCACATCCGGTTAAGCGTGTCTCTGAGCTGATAAAGCGAAAGCTAGAATTACTGGAACAACTTGACTGCGAGCGGAAGCAAATGCTGATCGATAGCACGATGCGACAGAGCATTTCCTGGCTCAAGCACGTGCTGACACTTCTGCGCGCGAACGCGAACGAGCTGGAGGGGAATGTGGCCGATATTGTGCTGGTTCTGAAACTATTGATCGTGGTACAAAGTCGCTACCGGTTCGATTATCTACCTGATCTGCATCTCGTCCGGATGCTAGAGAATAGCTATGTCGACCAGACAACTGCCATTGGCGTCACCTCCTGCTGGCCAGCCGTTAGCGTTCGTATGCTGAAGCTACTGCTTACCATCCGCGAGCAACCCAAGGAAACCGGCGAGGAACAGCAAGCCGCATCGATCAGCTCAATCGTACGATCGATCATGTGCTACCAGATTAACGCACCGGAAACAGATCACATCCGTAACCTCACCATCGTGCAGCTGTATGAACAACAGTCCTTCGACACGCACAGCTTCACGTTCGACTGTGCGCCCTCGCTATCTGAAAAATTCACTATCCTTGCCGAGGAGATGGCGCTCGCGGCGAAGTACCAAACGTCAAACACACTGCCGGTGTGGGAGTATCTGATCGAGCTGGCCAAGTTCGGTGATATACGCACGAACTGTCTCACCTTCGGCATGGCACTCCATGGATTCAGCGAAAACGATGCCGAAAAGCTGCCGCCCCCGATGCTGAAGACGCTACGCAATGCGCTCGACTCGTACCGGCCGGTGACCGAGCTGGAACGCATCAAATGCTGCGCTGCCCGGGCCATCCTAGCTTATCACACATTCAGCCTGTACAGCCGTGCGTACATGCACCACCTGCAGGACATACCGTTCAAGAGGGAACACTTTTGCAGCAACCGTATCGATGAGGTGCTGCTCGAATGCCAGCTCGAGCGGGAGGCACAACTGCACACCCGGATGGAAGCAATCCGGGTACACTACACCGAACTGTTAACGGTTCTGGCCGCCGATGGCTTCCGAACACTCTGGGTGTTGCCCTCAATTGCGCAGATTTCTAGCATAATGGACAATACGGCGCGCCTCCTGCATCTCAATTACCATCCGCACCGGGCCGTGGAGTTGCAGCTGGTGAATCTACTGCTGGTCATGCAACGCCAGGCCGAGCGTCCGCACGATCAGTGCGCCGCGCTAGGATTTCTTCTTGAACACCACCGGCTGACGGAGGTGGCACTGCAGAGCTTCCAAACGGTCGATGCCGGAACGTTCAACACGCTGGAAGACCTTGCAGAGCGCGCGTTACGCTTGCTTCCCCCCTCCGACAGTACCCTCGACGACGTACCGGACAATCGAAAGTTTGCTCTGCTAAACCTTCACCTCAGTCTGGCCGTGTATTGTGGGGCTCGGGCAAAGCATGAGCAAGCGCTCCGAGTCATTAAACGCGCCTTGTCTCATGTGCAGAAATCGTCCGGCACGGAGGAAACGATCGGGCCACTGCTCCGGGGACGCACCGCGCAAGTCATCTTTCGGCTCGCGACCGAGTACGGGCTACCGTGGCCCGAGTCGGTGACACCGTTCGCATTCCTCAAGCGTATGATGGAGAGCTTCAATGAACTGCAAAAAATCGCGACCGATCACACGTTTGCGCTGTCGCTGGCTACGCTCGATATGACGATGGCCGTGCTACAGCATCTGATCGTGCGGTACGGTACGGACCCGCTGGTGGAACCGCAAGTCGAGCAGCTGCTAAGGTTTGTGCTGCGACGGGGTGCCAGCTTACGGGCGATACAGCTGCTGCTGCTGTACGGGCAGATGTGTGCCGATATGGAGAAATTGGAGCGGTGTGAGGTAAGACCAGATTGCCGGCAAGAACTGACTATTCAGAATTTTAATAGACTTGCTTAGGATTCTATGACGGGTCTGCCTTTACGGAAGGCAGTAGTTGAGACGTTAATAACTTTATATATTTCCTAAAAAGTTTTTGTATATACACTAATGGATTTTTTTGTTAATGTTTTTAGCTAGGATTGTAGTGTTGAGTAGCTAGTACCCTCAAACGCCATGATCGAGTGGTTTCTATCCATGAGCTAGAAAAAAGATGTTCTTATCAAAATCTTACCTTTATAAGTACTTATTTGAGACATTGGCACAAAATCTGATGAATCTCTTCGTTTCGTTCATATTTCAGCTTGTCATAAGTTACCTTGATCGTTTGCTAATGCTGCGACCGATTCTATGCAGCCAAGAGAAGGAAAACAGGAAAATTACCGATGAATTGATTCTGTCCAACGGTCCGAAGGCTGGTAAAGCAATCATTAGGTCGCCCATGCAAACATCACACAGCGCCGACGTCGATTTCGTTGATGACGAACGAGAAGCAGCACCAAAGCATAAAAACCTGCAAGTAAGTATAGAAGTTGAAAAGTCCCAAATGCAGAAAAAAGGTTGCAATTATTGTTTTCTTTCTTATTTTATAGGCGCCCCCCTCGGGAAGGCCATACCTTGTTGCGGACGAAGAAGCATTACCCAATGCGACAGTCGAGGAATATCTCATGTTCCAACATTCCCCGAACTGTGACTGTCGCTACTGCGCCTACCCACAGTACAAATCGTTGGCGTTCCTGACGGCGAGCCTCGCAACGCGTCTCTCCGTCCTACAGGATAGCACGCCATCGGAACGCATCGAACGTTCCTACCAGACGCTCGTCGAGCACTGGCAGACGCAAATGTTTCCCACCTTCACCACCTGGGCGGCACCGGCATACCGGACGGATCTAACCGTAGGTGTGATACAAACCCTGCTCCAGCGGGGTCAGTTCCTGGTTCGGCAGGAGCGCTACGACGCCGCCCGTGAAGCTTACGGGTGGGCTATGGACCTCTTCGAATTGAACGTAATCGATCCGGCACTCGGGGAAGACGTCCAGTTCGGTATGAGCGCGCTGGACATGTTGGTGAAACGTGCAGCGAACGGTCTCCCGAAACGCCAAAAACAAACCCGATCGACAATCGATCGGCGATTCAGGGAGATGATTGCGCGGCACAACAAAACGAGCGATGACGACAGCCCGCAAATGGCTTCGCTGAGCACGAAGTTGGCCAATATGAACGTGAAACCGCGCACAGTGGCACCGCCGAAGACGGTCGATCGTGTAAACGAGCTGCTACGGCAGGCAGCCTCAAGGCGCCATCAACTGAAAACCACCGGCGATGGGTTGTTCTGCGCGGATGCGGCTGTCATACCGAACCGCGCGTATTCCGCTTCGGCTCGCAAACCGCAAGCGGTGAGCATTTTTGTCGACTCCCCACCGGGACGAACGGTGCAGAAGAAACCGACGGTGCCGGCCACGGTGGGTCGGAACGCAAAACGGACAGCAAAGACTGCGGATCCGATGGTTATAAAAGATGCTGGTGGTAGTGGTGGTAGTGGTGGCGATGGTGGTGGTGGTGGTGGTGGTGGTGGTGACAACACTTCAAAAAACGGACGCCAGAAGTCAGCGGAGTTAAAGTCTACGGTAAAGCAGCGCCGAGGAAAACGAGACCTGATTTCCGAATCACCTGTGCCCGTTACGCCGATCCGCAAGGACGCCACCGATTCCTACAAGGATACTCTCATGAAAGGGACACCCTTCTGCACACCTACATCGCGACCGGTTACGGCTGGCGTGGCTGTTACAACTGGGCGTAAGGTACGTCGCCTGGTGGTCGATGAGTTCCCAAGTCTAAGTGGTGAGAGCGACACGGATGCGACAACCCAAATCACGACACCTCGGGTGGCGCAACGGAAGCAAACGGACAGCCCGGTCCTGAATGGCTCGTTCCGGGATGTGCTCGTGCTGGGATCGAGTTCGAAACGCGGTTCCACAGAAGACGACGGCGTGGTGATCGTTCTGGACGACTCGAACGAAATCAGCCACCAGTCGGAGGAAGCGATCGAAACTAGCTTCAACCACAGCCACGCCGTGTCGGCGGACGGACGCAACGGGCTAGTGCTGAGAACCTACTCCGACCGGAAACGAATGCTCGGCAGTGGCGGTAGACCCTTGTCGGCCACCAAACGCTGGACGCCACTGTCGATGTCGACAGCCAAGACGAAACTACGCTTCGATGATGCTAGTCCAGACCATGAGAGCAAGGCTGCCGATGATGACGTGATGGTTGTAAAGGGGCACGAGGAGAAGCAGAAAGCACAGGCTGAAATGTCTTCAGCACGTTCGCGCATGAAAACCGTGCTTGCACCACCACCGGTTGTGGGCAGCGTGTCGGTAGAACGGGTAGAACCGCGCGTGAGCTGCATCGCGTCAAGGACGAGGCTACGACGGAAGCGAATTTGAGACTGAGACACACTGAGATTTAGATAAGATTAAGTGTGGCAGCATACGCGGGTGATGCCGGTAAATTGGCAATGATTAACTGTTTTCTTTTTAAAGTTATTGGAATTAATAAAATGAATTAGTAAATTAAATGTCGCAATTCCTTTAGAACTATACTCGAATGAAACCCGATTGTGACGAATATTTATTGATGTATGGTTTCAAATACAGTTAGAGTGAGATTATCGCTAGCGAACTCTGCTTTCCTTCAACACCGCTTGTTCTCATTCGCTTCTGACCAATCAAATGATGAGATTTACTTAGTTAAAAAAGTGAGAAATGCGTTTGCTTAAGCTTAGATCAGATCTTATGCTAAACCTGCAATACCTTATTTGCAGCATTTTAACGAGGCACTTGTTAGGAAGTAAAACTGTTACGGAAGCTCACGCCAGTATCGGACCTTGCTGGTTCAGCAGTTCCGGTGGCGGATTGTCGATGATAAACTTGAGGTTCTGCTCCGGCCACTCGTACGTGAGCGGAATCTTCAGGCTGTCCGCACTGCGCGTGCCGAGCTCACCGAAACTGTCGACCATGCGCGGTACGAGCCGATTCGGGATAAGTATCTGCACCCAGCTGCCCAGCACGGCGTACGGCGTCTGGCGGCTGACGATCGACCCGGTCACCGATTCGGCCACGAACGTGACCGCCATATGCTGTGCCTTGAACGTGAAGTGACGCCCGTGCCGAATACGGTCGCGCACGGCCAGCATCAGGAACTTGGCGGCGTACGGGGCGAGCGTCAGCTCGATGCCGGTCAGCGGAAAGACACGCGACGGAATGTTCGGATTATCGAACGGATTGACCATGTCGGAGGAGGTGGAACCGGTCGAACGTTCCAGTGCGTCCTCGTTCGGTTCCTGCTTGACCGCGATATTACACGACGAGATGGACCGGGACAGATCCTCGTCCGGATCGAGCACCTCACGCTTGATATCGGCGGTCACGAGCGCTCCTTTCGCCAGCTCCTTGAACGTGAAGTCGGCATTAACCCCGGCCAGATCGGAACCCTCCTTCTCCAGGTCCAGCTCGAGCTGGCGGAGCGTTTCCGGGAACTGTTCGAACACGCTGCACGAGCGGGCCAGATCCGTGATCAACCACGGTCCGCCCGTGGCCGGATCCTTCTTGAGCAGGTTCAACACACCCTTGCCGTTCCAGCGCGACGCCTGCTCCAGCTCTTCGCCCGTCACGCCCACGATCTGCAGGAAGTCCACCCAGCCGAAGGGAGTTTCCGTGCGCGGCAGCTGTGCATCCTCCGCTATCAGCATGTGTTGTATCGCTGTCGCGGTGTCCTTGGTACCGTCGAGCGAACGGCGCCAGGGTATGTTGTCACCGGCGCAGAGCCGATTGCCGGACTGGAACACGTACTTGGCGAGCGATTGGAGCAGGTTCGCCGGCCATGTCGGTGGCCGCTCGTTGGCGGGCGCATCGGGCGACTTCACCAGGCGGAAGCTAAGCTCAAAGCCCATCCCGGAGCGTGGCTCGAGGCCGCCGGAAGTGTCGGCCAGATGCACACGACCATCGCCGTGCAGATCGGACAGCCCGAAGCTCACGTAGTGCCAGTGTGGTGGGATGCTTTGTTCCGGATCGCCCGCATTGTGGTACATGCTGATGTAGTCCAGTGGATCCTGACCGCCGAGCCTATTCGTAGGGAGTGCCAGCAACAACGTTGAGTATGTGTGTATTGAGCTAGTAAAACCCAGCACTTACCAGTATTTCAGGACAGTAGTCACCTGCAGTGGATTCGTTTGGTCGGGATAGATTCGGAGGCATTGCTCGATGAGTTTCTGCAAACCTCGCGGGAGAATGCGTCTCTTGAGCACGGTTTCCTTTTCTGCGGCATTCGTTGCCATGACAGGCGGAAATTACAACTAGGAAACACGAGAAATTAAACGAAAGTATAAGTTTTCTTACACTGGAATGCAGAAAACCAATCGCAACGAAAGGTAAACAAGCGATACGAGAAAAGAAAACAAGCCAGCGTCAACAAAAGAAACGTCAAATGGCATCATGCACCCAAGGAACCATTTTGGTAAAGTACGCAAAAAGCTCAAGAACGAGCTTCGGTCTGAAATGGGATATTCTGTTCGGCAAGGATATTTTCCTTTTCCTGGGATATTTTCCACATTCTTCTAAGCATAGCTGGAAATGCTCGATTTCTACGTGTTTGGGTTCACGTTTACAATTGCAAGTTTCACCCTAGTCACTTCACAACGCAGTAATAAGTTTGTCTTTTACTCTTACGTCTAAATTATACAGCCTCCTAATAGTGCTAGTAGCCTAGCAGTGTAAGTTTCCCGAATGATTAAATGTAAAATGTTTTATTTGCCTAGCCATGAATAAAGAAAGAAAATAATAAACTGTATCCAAAAACGTATATAGTCAAATACTTGGTTATGATATGCAAACGAGATGATTAAAAATGTAACGCAATCGAAAAGCAATTAAAACGTTGCGCGTAATCACGAAATTATTTTTTGTTTTACAACGAAGCATGTGGCAGTATAAACTTTACGCGAGGTAAATGGCCAAATTATACGAATAACTTTATCCATCTTCAACAAACCGGCTGGGCCGGCATGTAAAGAGAGGCCGAATGAGTAAGGAAAAACAGCACGCAAGAGAAAGAAGGAGAGTGAGAGGTAAATAAACATCCTTCACATTTCGGGTGAAACAAAATCAAATCACTGTAGCGGAGGAATGTAAACGAAACAGCAAAAAATCACGTTCAATTACGTCCGCATTACGGACCGCGCTACGGTTTTTGTGTGCATTATTCGTCTGGTCGGAGATAAACTCCCCGCCGCGGACGGACCATTCGCGTGAGGTTGCGCGAGGGTTAACGCCAAGCAGGTGGTGAAACCGGAAGCTCAGGATCAAAGCATTGGCTGAGTTGTACACCGACCGCGGCAAGGCAATAAATGAATGTACAAACCCATACAACGTCGACCAATATATATTCTTCTTTGTAAACATGAAGTATCATATGATAAAACAGATATGGTTTGAATAGTGAAACCATTGTTAAAGGAGTAGTAGATTTTAAAAATTGTCCCTGTACATTACAGATATAAAGAACATGGACGATGGAGAATATTTTAATACGCTTTATATACATAAACCCGTTTACAGTCGCTAAAGAATTTGATGCGCTGGAAAAGCGGGGATATTTTTTATCGTATAACCTTTTTTCCCGCTCTAAACTTTCCTACCCAAGCCTCGCAACCCCTCGGCTAACGAATGGGATCCTCGGCCCCTCTTCGTGCACCACAGCGCCGTACGCTGACGGGCAGAAGAAAATGGACCAAAAAATGGCGCACAGATCAAAGATGAAAGGCATTCCGGAGGCGAGTCGGGAAATCTATTAACGATTCGACCGAAGCGCGCGCGCGAGACCGGGCCGCATGTGAACCGAACGCGCACCGAACGAACCGCAATCCCTCAGCCGTTTCAAAATGGCCATTTAACCTTCCCATCCTCTGGCTCCACCTGTCTGGCCACCTCCCTCTCGTCCTTGCCTTCGTCGTCGTCGTTCCTATTTCCATTTTTTTCATTATTATTTTTTCACTGCTTTAACCCCTCACGCATACCACCGCAAGTTATCGTTATAAGATTTTTTACCGCGCGCGTAGAAAGTGAAATTCCGAGACATAATGCGTACGTACGGCAGGTTACGGGGGCTATGGAGTTTTGCGCCAAGGAGCAGGGCTGGTAAACCCGCGCCACGAAACCATCGGTCCATCAGTGTAGGTACTTTTACGGGCACCGGAAGTACTTTCACTTGTTTGCTTCTCTCTCTCTCTCTCTCTCTCTCTCTTTCTCTCTCTCTCTCACTCTCTCTCTCTATATCTCTCTCTCTCTGTCTATAATGATCTCGGTCCTCCTTCATTTTGTGCGCTACCTTCTCCGGCTATCTGGGCTAGATAGATACGTGAAATCTATGTTTTGTGTATTATTAGAACATTACAAAATGTTGTTCATCTATAAGCATACGTTTCATATAATAGCCAACAGATTACATACAATAACCTCGAGATGCATTTCCATTGTTCCAGGTGCGAAACGAAGCTTTTCCAATGACACAAAACTCCAAACAGATTTCCAAATTCCACGGCCATCTTGTGCCGGATGCTTATTTAGCGTTAGTGGATTCCACGAGTTGTTTATTGGACGGACGGAACTGGAAATGGAAGCCCCGATCGCTCGGCATTCCTCAAGTACACGAACATTTAAATTTATCTCCTGCCGAATGCAACCCGTGAACGCTGCCCGTGATTTATGGGAGGCAATAATGAATAAATGTGTATACAATTTGTCTCCGGCCGGGCCGGAAGATTTTGCAAACGAACTTGAAAGTTGTCTTGGCCCGAAATAAAGCATTAATTGGAAATCTGTGCGCAGGACGGGCGGCCCCGGGGTATTTATTCTTCCCGAGGTGCTTTACAATTAGCACTTGATGGACGATCGGATACGGCCTGGATGGGACGGAGAGACGGTTCCACAGCACCGGCCGAGATGATACGGAAGTGAGGGTGTGAGATTGAGATTAATTTGATCGATATTAGCCCGAGCCGCTCGAGCCCGGGGTTGATATCCGTAATGTAGCCACTCTAGGCCCGTGCTTGAGCGGTAGACTAACGTCGCGAGGCCGTACAGGGATCATGACGGTGTAAGTTAGAAATAAAGAACCACGTTCGTGCGAATGTGCGATTGTATCAATCACCCCATGAGCGGGGTTGAAGAAACATAGTACAAAGAAGGTGCAATTCACATAAAAAATAACCAAATACGAAGAGTGAGAAAGAAAGATGGAAAGAAAAGTTAACAAATATTGGGTTTTTATATTGCAACAATCACACTTTTAGAACTTCTAAAACTAAAACTACAACTAGAAGAACTTAAATACACGTTATTAGAACATGCATAAAAATAAATAAAATTCATCTCTATCATAGCTGACTTTAGTTCAAAGATACTTAACTGTTCCTCCCTGTAAAAATCATGATTTATATCTACTTAAACATAGCTAGAACAGCAAAGCACTAGCGAAAGGTGGAAAAATAAATGAACAAAGTAAGTAGAAATCAATGAATGGAAAATAGACTTCATAAAAAATAATAATTAGCTATAGATTCGAATAAAACATAACTTACGTGTATTTTGAAAAGATGCTATCAATTTCTATCTGAGTAACAAGTTTCGGGGCTTTTCTATATCTTCCGAAATATGTATAAATATTTTAACAATGCTGAAAAATATTATAACAAAATATTTTAACAAAATATTTTAACTATTTTTTCAATCCATTGCAATGTAGCTATCAAAAATATAAAAAGATCAACTCCGTTGTTCATATCGAAACAAATAAACTAAATCCTTTTGTTCCGATTGCAATACTTTTCCTAGCGCATGGAAATAGCTTCAAGCTCTGCAAGCAACCGTCCACCACCCAAACCGTCCGGTAATTTTCAGCGGAAGAAGGTATTTAGGCATGTAAATTTAATCTAAATCTATTTAATGATCACCGTGATGACAATATTTGCTTTCGATTGCCGCTTGAATGCACCGGCGTGGTCCGACTCGCTTTTACGAAAGTGACACGGTGGCACAAAAGCGAAACCACTTCGCCCCGGCAAAGCTAGACCGGAACCAGCGGAACCAGACAGCACCAGGTTGCATGAATTTAATAAAAAAAGACCTCGGAGAGGGGAACGTGCGGCTTCTTGCCGCTTGACGGCAACGAAAGAATGTGAGGGCTGGGCTGGTAGCCGGTGTCGTGGCGTCGCTGCTTTTCTGCCGTGGAAAATAAAAGTCAAAATCCCCCTAGTTCCACCAAGGGGTGCGCCTTCCCGGAAGGTTTGTGTGCTTTAAATTTGATTCGGATCGGTCATGAATGCATCGTAATAATACCCACACCGAGAAGAAAAAAAAACAGGCCTATCCTTTTGTGGGAATCTCCACGGTCCCGCGTGCGGTACCAGGCAGCAGGAATTCGGCAAGGGCCGAAGGGAGAAACAAAACAAAAAACGCGAAATGAAACCCCTCCACCCGAACCGATCGCGGCGGCAAGTGGCCAAACGTCTTGTCCACCGGCTAGGGATGAACACGTGTTCCAGCGTCGCGACAATACTGTCGACGCGCACCAGAGCGACACAGAGAGCGACCCGGCAATAAATTTCCCATTAAACACCACCCCCCTCGTTTGGAAGAGGACACCCGGCCGGCAACCTGACTTTTCGTTTCGTGTCTGCCCCTGCGTAACGCGCGCGTATTGCGTCCGCGTGTCGACGCTTATCGCGCGCACCGGCGTGGAAGGAGGCAGGGGCACTTGAGGCATCCCGAGGGGCCTGTTTGATCTAGCAATAAGTGGCTGACACTGTTTGACGATTGTCGTCCGATGAGGTGTACCTGTTACTTGGCGTGTCGCGTGCGACACACGCTGTTGTTTTTAATAATGTCACAAATCCAGCTAATTCTAGTGATGGGACAGGGGTTGTGGAAAAAAGGGACAGTATTCGTTGAGAGGGCGCCGCTGTTTACTAGAGCACTTTAATCTGTGTTTTATGCAGCTAGACGCAGCTACTTGAGACCGTGTGTGGGAATTGAATGGAAGACAGAAGGTTCGTTGTCTGCTGTAATACCTCACTTACTTGTGATATATGGTTGGTATCCCATCAATTGAACTGTTATCCCAAGTGTAAACATTACAACAAGCATCCGGTCTACTCTGTTGACAAGCCAATGAGTATGTTGTCAGTTTGAAGTGTGGAACAATTATGTCATTCTTTAATGTCCGATCACTTTGCTGCTAGGTGCATCTTTTGAAAGGATGCATTTTGTTTTAAGTTGCTTGTCAAACACGATAACTTCGAAATACGCCAAATTCCTTTGATGACATGAAAACAATTCCAATGTAGCCAAAACGTCGAATTGTTACAGAGAAGTGGTACAGAAAAGTGACTTAATACAAATTTGTGGAAAGTCCTGTTTTTGCCAGTAACTCATGTAAATTTCGGAATGGTAGGAAACTGAATCTACAACAAAAATGGCCGGATTTCAACGGTAACATTGGGCAGTAATGGTAATGGCCACAAGATAGTACCAATTTAGCATGAGAAAAAAACAAGGGTACTTTACGAATGACTTAACATAACATAACCTAACTAACACTTTTAATAACCTCAGTAACATGTGTTAAATTGTCTTTTTTCTGGATTGTCAAATTTGGCTCTGTATATCTAGTTTTTTGGTGTCCGGACTTTACAATTTCGTTAGCTCACCAACTTGACAGTCCGAAACCCGAGAGGATATTTTTTGTTGTTTAAATGTGGCTCATAAGCGTAGATATCTAAAGCTTCCAACTGTGGTAACAACGTTTGGCAACAATGGAAATAGGCGCTATGAAATCCCGAGGAATGATCGGTAAAGTAGCTCGTAAGCTGTCAAAGTCACTTGGAAAGGTGCATGTGGATTATGACTTTTGTTTACACAGAAGAAAATCGTATGGCCAAGTTCGCATGCGCATGGTGTTATGTTTGGGAGTTTTACAAACATATAACTTTTATTTACACACGGACTTTTATTTACATTACACATTTTACAATTAAACACGCACTATGTGGGAGAGGCCCGCACGGCCTAGCGGGAGAGTTCGTCCTCGATCCACGCTCTTTGGCTGCTATCGTCTCACTCCTTGTTTTACTGAGGACATCGCCCGGCGTCAGACCAGCTGTCACACGGCGAGTCCCCAGCTGACAAATTCGCATCCACAACACATGGCTTTGTGGATTCAATTCTAACCTGGATCATCTCTCCAGACGCGCAGAAGTCGACTATCTTACTACGGATGTAACAAAGACTTCTCTTTGTTCTTCGTGAGTTGTCAGAAGTATATCTTACATGGGGCGGTCGTATTACCCTGTGCACAAGCGTAAGGTCTTACATATTACCTGCTCAAATCTCAACTGAATCGTTCCCCCTGTACGCAGGACTGACTATCCAGGGTTGTAACTAGTGAGTTAACTCCTAGTAAATAATTTTAATGACTCTTTAGAGAGTCGTTATGATCATACTCACTCGCGAATGAGTAACGACTGGCCGTAGGGATCTAAATCGCTAAAGAGTGAGTGGAAGTCGCTAAACGAGTGAGCCGCTATAATCAAACTCACTCGTGCGTGAGTAACAACTGGCCATAGGGATCCGAATCCCAAAAGAGTCGCTAAGCGAGTGAGCCGTTAAAATTTACTACCTAAAGAGTCGCTAAACGATCCGTATCCCAATGGTGAATGAGTAAGAGTGAGTCAACTCCCTGAAAAGAGTTGTTGTTCCGATCTTTAGTTGTAACTAAGTGAAAAAAGCCAAACATGGCAGACCTAGACCTAATTGAGGTTGTTGTACCATGGACTAAGAAGAAATCTTAAATAGGTTGTTCAGCCGACGGACGGAAAGATAGACAAATGTATAATTCTATACTTTCTGACAATATTTAGATAATTTTCGATAAGCAGAAAAGAGTCGCTAAACGATCCGTATCCCAATGGTGAATGAGTAAGAGTGAGTCAACTCCCTGAAAAGAGTTGTTGTTCCGATCTTTAGTTGTAACTAAGTGAAAAAAGCCAAACATGGCAGACCTAGACCTAATTGAGGTTGTTGTACCATGGACTAAGAAGAAATCTTAAATAGGTTGTTCAGCCGACGGACGGAAAGATAGACAAAAGTATAATTCTATACTTTCTGACAATATTTAGATAATTTTCGATAAGCAATACACACACCGATTGTTTGTTGCTCCAAAAGACACCTTTATTTCATATTTGCTGTAGAGTTACTGACAAAATATACCATTCCTGGTTGTGTTGGGCATTGAAAAGGGAGTGTAAAATAGAAACTCACGATTCGCTGCACTCAATTCGACTCGATTGATCACACGCTTCCTCTAATGAAACCACGGCACGGTTATCAGCGGTAATCGGCAACTGATGAGCGAACAACAGCGATCCAATTGATTTCCGTACGTTTCTACGGTCTTTCCAAACGACCACCACCTGATCCATTACACCTACCGCACTCCGCGCAACGTCCAGCAAAATCTCCTAATGGTCGTGTATTATTACGCGCCAAGTGAGGCAACTTCCAACGTCCTTTTATTTCCCTTTCTCCGAGCTTAGATGAGGGTAACGGTGCGCGTCTTGCGTCCCACTCCCATGTCCGCCACGGGTATCCCTGCAGGCTGGTGATCATTTACGATTTACGGCCTATTACGTCCAAATTAGTCGTATCATCATTATTGGATTTGCTACATTCGGTTGACAAAATATTTTAATAACGCACATTCCAACCTCGCCGTTCCTTCAGCACCCTCCAGCCAGTCGAGTCAAAGGAATCCCTGCCGATGCCTCTGTAGGGCACCCTCTCGGTCGTTTTGTGCTCGCTTTACCCTCTATCCCTCGTCACATGCGCGCTCGCTAAGGGAGCGCGTCGGAAAATGGCAAAAACGGAACAAGGGATGTCTTCTTCACGCGGGGAACAAACCGAGGACGACATCCAGGGCAGGGGAGCGAAGCGCCATCGGGAAAACCACCGCACCGGTTCATCCCGGGCAACGTGGGACAAGGGCAAAACGATCACGATAAACATATTGCTGCCCGAGCGCATGGTCTCCCGTCTTCCGTGGGCAATTGTGGTCCTCCTGCAGCAGGCAATTTATATTGACATTATTAGTTTCGAGTGGCCCCGTCCGAGCCAGCCGCCGGGAAGAGATTAAGCAGGGACAGTTTGAACCAATAGAGGTGGTTAATCTGTGCGGCACCGCTGTATGTTTCAATAATATGCACGCAAACAATCGCACGAGGATTGTAAAATTACCAACCGTTTGCGCAAGAAAAACGATTTTAATGTGAGAACAAATAAGAATTTGTTGCATTGAAAACAATTAATGAGATCTGTAGAAGAAATCGAGCATTTTATCAGCCAGTTAATTTTTAACAAGTATTAATAGCATTTGATTTTGTAGTGTTTGAAACAGATATTTGTACCAAAAGCTGTATGCTGTGAAAATGTTAGGTTAGAAACTGGACTTGAAAACTACCTTCTAGTTGACCCGGTACACTTCGTCCCATTTCATTCATACAGTTAGCTATCCATTAGCCACCGTAAAGGTATCAAAAGTTATCACCAGATAAATTATTATGAAAAGGGAAGAGTAACGTTATCATAACGTAAATGTCTCTGATTTTGAAACTTTTGGCTATTTTTTCGTTCGAAACACTAATTTTGTTACTTAGCCAACGTGAATGGCAACTCTCGAATAAGACAAACAAACAAACCAATAGAGTTCGATAGAGTGCGATTGCGACCTGTTGCCGTTCATCATTTGGTTCAAGAAGTGTTGTATTTCATTCCAGAATCTTTAAAGATTCGTGAATCTCCACAGATCCATAAACACGTTCCATAACGGTTCTTGAATGAAGCGTTGGAACTCATGAATCTTTCAAGTATCATGAATGTCCAAAGGCTCTTGGATCTGTGAAGATCAATCGTTTGCACACGTTTGCATAGGTGAACTATTATTGACTGTAATAATAACTATTTCTTCTGAGATTCACGAAATGTCTTTTGAAATTTATGGATCTTTTAAGTTTGAATCTCTGTAGAATCTTTCGAGATTCGAAGATTCATGAATTTAAATGATTCAGATCCATTCATCCAGTTCAAAGATTCATCCAGATTCATGAATCCTAATCTCAGTTACACATTGGTTTGGTCGTATGAAAAAGCCTTTACAAAATATCTTACACAGTTAGACAGATAGTAAGGCATAATACTATGATAACAAGGCTTGATAGCTAATGATAGATAAGGCTTTGTAGGATCAATTTTGCAACTCTCTTTTCTACAACCTGAGAGACAGTTTGTTCTCCACCATTATTTTCATCTGAAAGCGTCCGTTCCGAAATCAATGTAATCTGGTTGCTTCATGAGAGATTATTAGAAATTTTCAACAATCTTTTCCCACATTCCTGTCTCCGTAGGACAATTCATCACAGCGAGCACGTGGTAGCAAGCGGACCGTTCATCGGTCGGCATCCGTTTTTCGGTTGTTGATGTCGCTCCGGCTTTGCGAGCCGCATCCTCCATCATCGTTCGCCGCGAAATTATCTATAAAATTTTAATTAAACTTTCGATATTAATTATGGCAAAACAACAACAGCGTCCCATTACGTCAGCTTTCCGGCCGGAGCGCGCCACCGTCGTTGGCCGGAAGGATCAACCGGTGAAACAATGGCCAATGGCGAGGTTCGTCCCAGTCGCTGTCCCGGGTGATTATTAGCCACCACTCCCTTCGGTGACCCTTCGCAGACCCTATCCGCGGAGATTTCTCGCGCGCTCGCTCCAGATTATCACCCATAACAATAATAATCACCGCGCCGCGCTGCTCGGAAGGCAAATTTTAATTAATGCGTTAATTAATTACCATTTTCGTGCTGCCTAGGTTATGCCTTGTGTACAGCGGCGTAATGTGCAGCGAAAACCCCTTGGCGCGGAACCATAATGTCACCATCAATGGATAATTTATAACTTTCTCCATTCCACCGCACACCTTCACTTTTTCCAGCGTTCGGCTCGGTTCGCCTTCGACGTGCCACATCCGGGCTAATGGGATGGAGTCTCGTCCGTTCGTGCGGGACATAATAATGAGCTAGGGAGCGGCGAGGTGGGAGCGCGATGGTGGCCGGGTCCTGCGGGTGAACATTTTATTATATCATAATAAGCGCGACCGATAATAATGAGCCCGCGGCGCAGTTCCGCTGCGATGATGATGATGATGATGATGATGCTGATGCGCAACGATAATGGGCCGGTCCTTGTTGTGGAGCCCAGGAGCTTCCGGTGAAAATGGCGCCCGGCGTGCTTCATTTTTGCGCTTGGGTTCCTGGACCGCTCGCGTTGTTCGTTGTTATTATCCTTGTCGTCTTTGATTGAGTGTTGCGATATCGAATAGTTGGGTGAATTTTATGTTGGGAAGAGGTGTTAAGAGTCTGAAAGCTATATGCATAATTTTGTAGTAATATTTCTTGAGAAACTGGAATCGAAAGCATACAAAACACATTTTCCGAAATTTGATAGATATTATAATAGATAATAAACAATAAGGGTTATTGGGTAAACAATTTTATAAATGTAAATTCGCTATTGCACAGAGGTTTTGGAAGAAATTTGGACGGAATTTAACCATGTCACCTCGTGTTGCAATCTGTCAATAAACTAGATAGTAGAACTTCGTAAACAAAACAAATAGATCAAAAACGTTTTTCCACTACCTACGATTGCACTGAATGTGTGAAAATGCATTCTAGAGCTCAAACATGAAATTTTAATTTCAATTCCATCATTCTACTTTCCCAACTTAATTTAGAGCCCTGTTATACTTACAGCATGAAGGTATCTTATGTCAAACAGCTGGAATAAATTATGACTAGTAGTCAGTTAAAATTACCAATTGTAACAAGGTTATTAGAAAGGCTCAAACTGCATTACAGTTCCATTTGATAGTTTACTGTAATACCAGCGCCATCTTGCGGAATCGTGCGCTACTACAATGGCACCAGCTTGGGTCAAAGTACTGTGACAACTACTAATCCAATCGATGTCAATTTTATCGGGTAATAATTCCCTGCGTTATGTTGTATAAAGCCAACGAACAGAATGCAATTTTCCACGAACCAATTTATTGTTGATCGCAACCATTTCTGAATTATTGATAGTAAAGCCAAGTGTGTCCCGTCCAGTTCCCGATGGATGCAATCCTGATATAACACAATTGAAGTCAAACAAGAGCCGCATGACCCTTGCCATATGTAGCAAACCATTGTCACCCATACCGATTGAAAGCCGTTGTCGTTATAAATATTCCATTTACACTAATAAAACCATCCATTGTAGACTCCCTAACAGGGTCTAATTGCAATATCAAATCCGTTGCGTCATCATAATTGCAAATGGAATAAATTGTGGGCAAATTGAATCCAACCTGCCAATTAGGCCCGGTCGTCATGGATTGCCGCTACCCATCCTCCTTCCGGAGGGTCAAATCGGAGAGGTCGTCACTAGAAACCACTTCAAACAAGCTTGCTTTCCTCTGATGAACATTCGGATGCAATAATAATAATTTTTCCTCCGTCCGCAAGCCGGGGCTCCTGTGCTTGGTTGGCCCGCAAAGGGCACGATAAAAACGGCCTCCAACGGGCCCAGCCCATTCGTGTGCGTCCATCTTGCCGGAGTGTGCTGCAGTTAAAATATCAAAGCGAAAAATTAACAAATGAATCAAAAGAAGCATTTTCTCATTTCCCATGGCCTGCTGTGGTAATAATTGCAATAAAACCCGAAGGCAAACCCCTCCCAACCACCCAGCAGAGTGCTGTGGCACAGTGGCACAGTGTGGGGCATAACTTTAGCAGTAAAGGACGAGCATCATCATCATCATCATCGGTGGGAGCATCCTAGCGGATGTCTGTCGCTTCCGTTTGTGCTTGACCGTTGGCTCGGTTCGGGCCGTTTCGGTACGATCAGGCCCTTTTCACCTTTTCCAGTCGCCGCCCAAATCCAACCGTTGCGTTGTTTTTATTATCTCTCCCATCGGGTTTGGAGCTTTCCCTCTCTCCCTTCCTCTGCTCCCCGCATCCCCTCTATTTCGATGGATGGAATATCAAAACGCAAATATTCGTCTCGATGGGCACACGCTCTCTAATGAATGGGGCAAACGTAGAGCGCGCGGAGCACCATTTCCGAATGATAAAACGGGAAAATGGCAATTTTGTGGCCGGGGTTTTGACTGACGCGCCGGAGGTTGGGAATGTGCGAATAATATTGTTTATCCAATGCAAGTTCACGTATCGGCAAAAAATAAAGCTACCCTGCAGTACGTGGCGCAGTACAGACGGACCCGGGAGTACAGAGAAACGGAGGCGTGAAAGGAATGGTACGGTCAAAAATGGCAATTTTATTATTAAATTCGTTGCCGCTTGCCGATATCAGCGCAATCCAATTACTGAGCTGGCCGGCTATGGGGTGGGGTGGGGATGGGCGGATGAATTAAAACAACGGTCGAGCCTTTCGCGGAACGGTTGCAGTCGGGTTGATGGAAATGCATTGTGGCACTAATATTGCATTGTTAAACGATTTACAAAGAGCGCTTTGTTTTGCCATTTTTTTTCGGGAAAAGAGTACAATCCCATATAATTTTCTCTACTGTAGTAGTTTTCGTCTAATATTTACTGTAGCAGATTTCATCTAAATTGTATTCAAAATGGCATAGTTCAGCATAACTGTTAGAAAGGTTTGAAATGTATTACTGTTATTTATGCTAGCTTGCTGCGACACTAGCGCCGTCTTGCGGAATTATGCGCTACTACGACTTGCACCAGGTTGGGTCGAATTATTTTGACAACTACTTATTCAATCGTTGTCTATTTAACAAATTATAAACGAAACAACATATTAACAACTGGCAACTACTGGTTGTAGTTGCCGAAAATTCCTTCCATGCCATTGTTATTATGTTTCCATACATTAGTGTCTTATTACTCGCCAAATTGTGATAGGAACAGCGTTATGACATTAAAAGAACCGCAGAACAGCCTGGACACTACGACTGAGCGTGTTACGGCATGGAAACGTACCGAACGAGGCGGAATTTCGAAGTTCGCTCGCATCGTTGCATTCCGTTCGCGTTCTGTGTCTGCACAGTGCAAAATACCACCCACGGTACCTCGATCAACAAGCAATTTAAATAAAATAGCTCCACATTTAATGCCTACCGATCACGGAATGGATACAGCCGAGGTCCGGCGATTGGCGCCTATGGCGTGGAAGCAACCAGAACCGGCAGCCGGGGGGAGAATGCAAATGCCAATTCTTCACAACTCATTCGGTTTCGTTTGGCTCTTACCAACCACACCACTCGGCAGCGCTCGGAACATCTGAAGGATTATGTCATGCGTGGAAGAGCCCGGTGGAAACCGACCGGTGGTCGGGTGCGGCAGAGCCGGTTTCCTTCTAACGAGCCGTATAATGAATTCATTAAAAAGTACAACTCGGACTCGGACGGTATGGTCCGGCGCTGGCAGGGCGTAGAGTCTCTCGTACAGCCAGAGTGGACATTGGTCGGTTTCGTTGCCGGAGAGATCTGCGCGCGCTAAAGAGGATTATTAGATTTTATCATGAATCATGATGTCCGGCCGTGGTTAAACTGTGAGCTGATCTCCGCAGATCTCGTTAGCTGGTTTGTTGCGGAAGTTATATCCCAGACGTGTTGGGTTGTTTCCATGGAGATCGCGGAGAGGGTATAGTGGGAGATGTCGCTGCTTGATATGCTTATTGTCAGAAAAGGAGGAATGGATAATTTAATTGAAGAATTTTTGTAGTGATTTTAATCAAAGGTCACTTTAAAAAAATCTGTTCGTATTGTTCTGTTATAAAATTTTATTTTTCTTTTATTCATTCAATACTAATAATAAATATGATTAGAAACATAAACACAATAATAAGTATCAAAATATAAATAAAATATAATATCATACACTTCATCTAACTAGTTGATACTTACTTTAATATAATCACAATCAAACAACAGAGAAAGCCGTAATCAAAATAGCAGTACAGTGCTTCACGTCCCGCGGAATCCCCGCCACGCAGCACATAAAACTAAACAGACGTCCCCAGGCATTAAGCCATGTAAATATTACTTCCTCACAATGTACCCGTTACGCACACGGGGGCCAGCGCTCCACCGGAGCACTTGTAAAATGATGTAGTTTTCCTCATGCCCAGCCACGCGCGGTACCGCAGTGAGGAGGCGCCCTTGCCCGCAGCAAACAACAGCCAACCGCACAGCCCAATAAAAACGTGGGCGGAGCTAACAGGGCCGAACGCGCGGAGAAAAGCGTTCGTGGAAAAACACCCGTCTCCTACGGCGTGACCGTAAAACGCGGCTGAACGCAGTGGGCCGTGAGTAACAGCAGCAACAGCGGCAACGGCAGCAGCAGCATCATCATCATTAGCCCCTCTCGCCAACATGCTGACCGGTGGCTTGCTGCGTTCATAGACATGACTTCTTCGATAAACATTTTATGAAGAGGTTTGCTCACGTTGCGATGTTTTTGTTATTGTTTTTTTTTTGTGGTCATATATTATACGCATGTAGATAGAATAGTTGGATGGATCAATGGATGTTAAATAATTTTACAATCTTCGGATACTACTTGAATTTTGATACTCTGTATTATCTTATCATGAAAACCCGTGACTTACCCGTGAACAAAAAATATGTATTTTTGATCTCTTGAAACACTATTTATTGTAGTTTTTGATATAGAGGGCGCCACTCAGTATGCAGTGTAGAAATCTGAAATGTGTAGCTCAAGAGATTCAGATTTCGTAATTAAAATGAGGTTGGCAACCCACCTTTGAACATGTACGCGTGTGTATATCAAATAGAAAATACATACATTTGAAAAAAAAACCGGAGTAAAGACCCAACATTTTTACCAGGCGTACCAGGCGTCTCCACGTATGAGAACTGTTTTTTTCTCAAGCGTTTACTATTTTCAAAATCACAGGGAAACGCAGACGGAACTCTCAAGATAGCAACTAAAATTGTGATCACTAAATAGTAATTTTTTTTCGGATATATCCTTTGATGAATTTTGAGAAATGTCTTATAAAAGGCTTTGAATTGTTTCTTGGAAAGGTTTCTACACAAAACGATACAAGTGAGTGCTTGTCAAGGTAAGGTAAAAAGCGACAATATTTACTTTATATCGGTTCTACAACTTTGGTGGTGAGTGTAAAAAAAATCTGGCGAATGGGATTTGATTTTTTGGCGTTTGCTCAGTTTGTTCAATGCTAACATCTGATATATAGAAATTCTAAATCGGAATAATGAAGTAATTCGAATGATCGACTTTACCTTCAATGCTTTTGGTAGGTATGGCTGCTTTCGAAAAGAGAGTTTTCAATGAGCACACCTTCACAAATGTATTGGAAAAAACGTATCCTCTATTAACATTAAAGGTTGATCACACATCCTTTCAAGTAGGAAAAAGTACTTACCGTTTTGCATACGTAGCATACCGATGGGTATCGAGTCCGATGTGTGAGTGTTACGGAACATTCTAATTTGGCTCCACCCGAGTCCCGAAATGCACTCCATTCGGTGCGTTAAGTCTTAATTAACTCATTGCAATTGCACCGAAATTGAAAGGCCGACAGCACGCGAAGAATCTATCGATCGCAGCCCTAGCGCCGGCCCAATCGAGGAGAAGGAATCGGGCAGTTGCACACAGTTTTGACACACTTGAAGCTTGAAGGCATTACCTACCGTAGCGACCACGGATTAAAGCTTCCACGCTCGGTCGCTCGAAAGCTCCAGCCGGCCGCGCTAATTACAGACGGTCTGGCGACTGGCCACGTTTCGCACTCATCACTCCACCTTGGCCGGAATGTCACCGTTTTGGTGGAATGCTCCACCGTTCGGAAAATTGGTAGCCCTCGGGCGGCCTCCGGCAGCCCGCACCGTGGAAGTGTCGAAGACGCGCAATAATGTGCAATTAACGTTCGTTCGTGCCAGTTTCCAGTCCATTTGCTTTCCAGGCCTGTGGGGGCAACCTTCAATGTTATTTGCACTTAATTTTCACCCATCTCCACCCCCGGGCCAGCATCCCGACGGTCAACCGTTCTCACCGGCGTCTGGCAACTCAATTAAAGCACCGAAGACGCTGTGGGTCATTTACAAGGATGGCGCTTGGAGAAGGATTCCCGGAAGTGAAAACCGATGGGTTTGAGCAGCACCATTTTCACTTTCTCCGTGTGATAACCTAAACAATCAATGCGTTTCACAACTTTCCATCACACAAAACACAAACTTTGGACGTCAGCCGAGAGCTACATTTCCCGTCGGCTAGTTTCGACCACGGGGCTTTGCTGGCTTTGGAGGCTCGTGGAACGGGCGATGTATTGTAAACGATGTTTGCCGCCGAAATTCGCCCCATCTCTTCCCGCAAGTCTGCTGAAGTCGAAAGCATTCCGGCTTTGATATTCCAGCACCGGACGAAACGACAGCGATCGTCAAAAACACCCCAAAGTGAAACGCGCCGAAAAGTATTTCAATTAGAATTCCTTCGCCGTCGACGGTATGGGTGGAGATTTTGTTTCGCTGCGAGGAATTGTGGACCGGAGAATGGGTGGCTGTCGTCTGTCCTGAGGGAACCGATGTGAAAGCGCTTGATGTAGAGTACAGGCTAGTATAGTCATTGGTTTTGCTTGTAATGATTATGTTGGGTACTCAATTGGTCGCTGATTGATCAAGATAATTGGCATACAGATCCCTAACCTGTCATGCTCTGTTTCGGTCATTCCGTCTCTAACCTGCGAAGTTCGTTAGAGGGTAGTGCGTTGGGTTCGATTCACATGAGACGCTCAATCCGTTCGATATCGTCGTTTTTGCTTTTCTACATTACTTTCTTGCTCCTCCAGGGCATGCTACAAAGTTAATGCTTACTCCAGTTATTGGTGCTACACATCCTTACATCGTCACAAACTCTTCACTAATATTGTGTTGTGCGAGTGTGAATCTAAAGAATGGGGAATCTTGTGTACTTGAATATTCATTAATGTAGGATGTTTCATTTCATGAATGTTTTTGAAAAATAAACCAAAGATCTATGACTCTCTGAAGATTCGTGAGTTTTGGGGAAAACCCGTACTGACAAGATTCATATTCTGGACAACGTCTTTGTTTATTGATGATAAAGTAGGGGAAAAATCCCCATTCGTTTGGACCATTCCAGGATCATCTTTCCAGGAAAGGCTCATGATCCCACCGAACTCATTCGTTTGGATCGTAAATTGAAGGAGATACGGCCAGAATAACTCACGACTTCAATCTTATAGTTCAATCTTATAGGACTTATAGTTCAATCTTCCAGCGCTATTCCAGGCTCCGAAATGGTTTCAACAGCAAAACGAAAAGATGGAAACTTACTAGAAGACCCACGGTCCGATTATACAGTTTGAAGAAAATCCAAATGTGAATCACAACTCAAAAGTTCTAACACTTTAGGACCTACCAGTAGAGTGAGTAGAAGCTATGTAAGCTAGCCCTACATAAGAACAAGGATTCGCTGCTCAGACCCATCTCACGTCGTCTTAGTTAATTTCAACCCCTTGCGGGCGCAGTTGTTTTTCCGGGCATTCTTTTCCTCCTAATTTGCAAACCATCGCCGAATTAGAGGGAAAATCCGGAAAAACAAAAAAGCCCATCCCGAGTGCATCCTCACTCTGCAAGTGGATGGCGCCGTGCGCCCTTGAAGGTTCCGTTCGGTTCATTTAACTCATGGCTCCCTAATGGATCCCTCCCCGCCCTCCATTTTCCGTTCGCCACCCGCCGGATGGCTACGAAAATTCCGTTCCTGCACATAGCGGGTCCCCGATGCCCGCCATTTACTTTTTTCCTCGTCGGCCACACATAGGACATAGGCAAGCCTTCGCCGTGCGTTGCCTTCCCCGTGGCGGTCCGCTCCGCCGCAATCTTGCTGTCAATTAAATTTCCGTTAAGAAAATGAGCCCGAAAATTCACAGCAACTTAATCAGTCCGTCTCCTCCCCCCCCCCCCACCGGCGGGTTGCGCCGGGGATCCTGGTGGTGGTTTGATCGCCTGCGCCTACCCCGCCATATATTCCACAGATACAGCTTCATTCACTTGCACTGAGCTGCGAAAATGAGAAGAAAAACATTCGGTTATAGAAAGACCGAAAGAGAAAGTGCACGGGAGAGCGAGAGAGAACACAGGATGGCACAGTTTTCCATTTTCCCCCAGCCGGGGGGTTCTCAGTAAAAACTCCCTCCCGGAAATAAAACAACTCTGTTCCGCGTTTGCCACCGAGCGAAGAAAAATGGCCGAATGGCGGCCTTCCCCTGCCGACGGTGGAGGAGCGTTTTTCCCGGTCCCGAGGCCTAGAAAAACGACGCATGCGCCTTTCGGCATTTGCCGGTGGGAAAAACTTCACCCCGGAAAGCGACCTTTTTCTCCTGGCCGCGCGAGGTATCGAGTTTTCTCTTTCCCGGTCGCTGGAAAACTCGCCTTCTCGCGCTCACTCGATCCGTGCCTCGTGGGATAGCCATTTGCAAAACCCCCTTTATTCGGTGGGTGGGTGGAAGTTGCGTTAGGGGCGGGGGAGGGAGGCAAGGCACACATTTCCCTAAGCAAACTTGATCGGTTTCCGAGGAAATTGTGGTGGAAATGGTTCACATTCCCTCGCTAATATTGTTGTCAAGTGTTATGATTTTATTCTGGCCCATCCTTTTCTCTCGCTCCTGCTCGGGATTTCAAATTATTACTCGCTCTCACTCTCTCTTTCGCTCTCTCTCTCTCTCTCTCTCTCGCTTGCATGAAAATGCTCCTGACAGCATGCCTGCTTGGATCGCCACCCGGTATGACTGATGACGGGTACGGGTGGTTTATTCCGAGAATGAACATTTATAGGGATCACAGATTTGCCGAGGTTGGTTAGCCAGCCCGTTTTCCTCCGGCACCGGCACCGGGTTCCCTATTTCACCCTCGCTTGCGCCCTATGTACGTCACTTTGCACGTGCACTTCCCATTCATGACTTTATGGTATTTTTATTAGCCCCAGCCCGTTCCGCCGGGCTCGGGAAAGTGCCCGGTCGGGTGAGCTGCCAACGCACCGGAGGGGGTTTTGATTGTCTGGTCAAATTAACGAACCTCAATGCCCTACGTGCTCGCCCTCTCTCGTGCTCCCTCTAGCGCTCTCTCTCTCTCTCTCTTTCGCTCGTCCCTCGTCGCCCAATGCACCTGCAGGAATAACATCATCATCGTGATAGACGAGCTGATTCTCGCCCTTCATCCCGCGGACGCCTAATCGGTGTTGCATCGGTTCTCCGTATGCGTTATCCTGCCTGGAGCCGGAACGGTTTGCCTAACCAAGCATACGGCCCAGTCCGTTGTTGACGTTCGTGTGGGAAGTACGCTGCGCCGCCCGGAGTGTTCCGAAGTTTGGAAGACTTACAGTATCGGTTCTCGCGCCACGAGCAGGATTAATTATGTGTTAACTTGTGACAATTGGAAGTGTCCAAAAGTTGAAGAACTAGTTTACTGTAATTAAACCAGTGGCAAGTTGAAACAGGAGGCAATACTGGAAAGAGTGTACCTGCAGGCTTATGCCGTCGGACATTTGAGTGCCTGCTCGTGTGACTTCATCCTGAGACAAGAACGACGCAGTAATCGGAGTTTATTTAAAAGCTCATCATCAAGGTCTTAAACTCTCCTGGTAACTTCCCTGTAAAATTATGTGAACGAATTCATCATCACCATCAAACGACAAACCCGACGGCCATTACTATCTCGTGACTGTCATCATTCCCACCAAGAAAGTGCCGGAACGGGGGCGGATACCTATGCTGGCTCACCGAACACGGATTATATTACACCACTGAAGCCCCGTCTGCTCCAGGGAGGCGTCTCGGACAGCTCGGACGGTCCTTCAAAGTGATGCGTGCGTTTAGTTCTATCACAACACACTCCAGCTCAGGTGCGCCGGACGAGCGTGACGAGTGACCGCTGGCGTCCGAACTTCTGGCGTGACGGATGGGACTGATCAGGACGACCGCATAAGCAGTGTAATAAAATGTGATTGCCAAACACGGCACCCGACGATTGAGTGTGAGTGTGTGCGCTGGCAGCATTTTCGTTGCCGATTACTTCCGAGAACGTGGGTTTAGCTACTGTGCTTCAATTAAGATAAACCCCCGTTAATGTGATTGCGGTTTGATGGGAAGCTCGAGTCGAGTGTCATCAGCTACAGTGTCAAGTGCTACAACTCGCAAAACTATTGCCGGTGCACGCTTTTTCGAGCGCCACGTGTGACACGTATATGTGTGGAGGTGCAGAACCGGTCGGAATTTGGCGGATTAAAATCAATTCAATTAGCGCAATTAAGACGAAAAGCGAACAGTGCACGAATGAGCATTCGGTTTCATGATTGACGTACGAGCACCGGTACAGCTACAATCGAAGTGCTTTCCTGGCATTGCATGAAAAAGGTAATTGCTTGATGTATTGTTTACGTTTGTTTTTTTTCTTAATTAATCGATCTACTTTAACATTTCATGTTCGAAAGGCCTTTACGTTTGTTTTATTTGTTTAACGCACCTTTCCACTAAAGACCACTTTCCACTTATAGTCGTTGACATCGTTGTCTAGACGGCTTGTAACAATTATCATTGTTTTAAATTCAAAAACGTCATATTCTATCATTTATTATGGCCTAGTATTGCAAATGGTTCTTCCTATCGGATTGGATGTTAGCTTTTTCGACTAGAACCTGCAAAAACAGGAAAATCATGTTCTTCATAAGACTATTTCCGGAATCATTCGCTCCCCATTTATTTTCCACAAAGTTAACTTCCTTGCTACAGGTAGACAGTTAATTTAGGCAATTTTTACCATAAGAATTTGTGCCGACAGACATTCAAATGATGAACACTCGGTAATCGTGTTTGATATGGTGATTAACCAGCGGAGAAATCGTTCAAGATAGCTATTCTGACGATCCCTTGTTGTTATTTTTGGAAAAATGTTTTCCGGACGACACGAACGACAATTTAAAATAAAACATCATAATCGTATTCCATTGAATTGAATATTTTTGATTTCAAATACCTTGAACTCTGGGAATGAAATTGATATCAAATTTGGAATATGTGTCCGAAATGTATCGTGGAATATATGTCTTCAATAGTTTATAGGAAGAATAGAAACTGATTCCTAAAAACTGTTCAAGTAGCTTTCTCATGAACATCTATTATCATACCCCTATTTCTGAGGGATAGCCAGCAACTTCGCATTCGAATAACTTTGTAATGCGTGCTTCCATTGAGTTAAAACATTGGAGTGAAGAATAGAATAACTCATCAAGATTTTCTGCTTTGCCTAATTCAGAGTTCTGCCGATTTTCGTTTTCTTGTAATGTCACGTCAAATAAGCTTTCAATTTGGAATTGAAAGAATAGAAATTTGATATTTTCTTTAGTTTTTCCTATTTATCGTTTATTAAAGAAAAAGCTTTCAAGCAGTAAAAGAAAACAAAAAGACTAATGAATTATGAGCATTGTCACATTACAAGTGCATGTTATTGAATTCTCATTGAAATTGAAAAAAAAGATTTTTTCAATTGACAACTCAGTTTTGAACATTCTATCCATTTCAGCTAAATCTATCGTATTAAAGCTGCACAAAGCACCAAACATGGAAAACAGAGTGCAGAGTTCTAAAATGTTTTCCCCCCATCATGTTATCTGAATATCAAAGGAGAGAACAGAAAAAGGTAGAGACCTACGGTAAGCAGCAGGTTTGACTTAACAGGAAAGCACATTCATAAATTATTTGCATAAAAAATCGCACGCAAATCGACAATAATAGAAAGAAAAAACAAAGTTTCAGACATATGAAAAGAAAGTTTCCAAACGCATATTTGAACCAGCAAGATAACACATAAATTAGGTTAATATTCCACGATTAAAATAAGTTTTTAATATATTTGCATTTACATCCAAGCCAAGAAGGGGATAAAGCAATAACGCTGCTAAAGAGCAATAACCCTTACGAGAAACTTGTGACGAAAAATAAAAACAAAACAAGATTTCGAAAAAGAATAGCCAGAGGGATGGGAGGATGAGTCCGGTAAACGTGAAAGATATCAAGACAATACACTATCGTCAGTCATTTGTTGCTCTGCACGCCGTGTCACGTTTCCATTTTCCCCTCCATCGGCGGAACAAGTGGTTTTCATTGTAATTTTATTTGCTTTCGAAAGCTTCGCCCCATTTAGATTCGTTTGTGCCAGTAAATTGCGCTGCTATCGAATGACAGCCTGGCACGGCAACCGATACTGCACCGACCGCAGAAGGCACATGTGTGAAGATATGTTGCACTCGTTCATCCGAGGCACCGTTTGTTAGCTTTTGTGAAGCTTCCTATGGCTTCACGAATGCAAATGTAACGACATAAGGCTACACTGACACACCCACACACTTATAAATTCCTTTACTAAACGTACTATAAACAGTTCGGCCGGCGAACAAAGGAGAGAGAAGTCTTACTTAGACTTGAAAACGGCGCAACCAGAGCAGATCGCTCACTGCAACCGTAAACCGTACTGCTGCGGAGTAGCACATATCCATAACCCTCAGCCTAGGATCGAGTTGGAAGTCAGCCCCGTCCCGGAAGTTTGATATCCTCGGCAGGCGGTACAAAAATGGACTGGACAATAGAGCGGCCTGTTGGTCTGTTGTTTGACGAAACGGTGACCTCATAAAGCGAACGACATCTGATACGCGACTAACTGGCCGAGATATTTATGCAAATACGATACGCCTTTTTGCTGTAATTCGGTGCTTCCAGGTTTGGCCGCTCATTCGTACGTGGTGGTAAAAGTATGTTGTGATATGCATCAGGCTGATTTGTTTGATGCCAGTTTTGTAAGCAATATTTGAGTAAATCATAAGGCTATGGAGATCATCTTAAAATTTCCTTTCTCCTAGAAAGTTACCCCATTCCAAACAATATTAACTTATCCTTTCTCTCAATAATTACGCCAAACGATCTGGAACGTCTTGGAATAATAGACTATACATCTCTAACTAGAATTGTGAAAGCTAGTGTTCAACGGATAATGGCAGATTGTATGTTCAACACTTGTCGTGAAGTGATGTTAACCTTTTTCTCCCAGCAGGAGGATGAAAAATGTTCCACTTTAGTCATATTGGTACTCCTCGATAACACCTCTGTGTTAAAAGTTCTCGTATGTCGCTTCACTAGTTAATCTGTCCAACTCCGACCCGAAACTTAAAAAAAAATCACAGTCTCTAGGACATATTTTTTATTGTCACTCTAATGGAAAACTTGTACTTGTGCCATTCGTTCGGGACAGTGAACGAAATTAAGTGAAGGTAGCACAAAGGGAGGAAACTTTACACTGTACTTCTCGTTGATGGAAGAGTTAATTAGCGGTTAGCCGTAGTTGTGTGTGCCAATTTTGGGTTTGCGGAGCTCTAATGCCCTTTTTTTACTTTAAATTTGTTCGCACAATCACACACAGCAAGTCGCACGGGTCGAGTTCGGAATGCAGAGATTGATAACACTTTTTCAATCTTATAAAGTTATGTCGGCAATCTTCCTGACATTTGACTGAACAATATATCCATTGTAGATTCTGTTACTCAGACTTGCGCACTTCATATCTGTACAAGGTCAAGCCAACCGTAAAACCCATTTAAGTGATGTGTCTGCGATTACACAGAAACTGTAAACTTTGCATCCCTAAAATAGACCTCCTTTTCCTCGTTCCAGGTATTCAGAATGATTCACCATCAACCAACGAAGTACCATCATGCAAACCCACTGACACACTTTCTGAATCTTCACACGTCGCACGCTACGGCAGCGGCTGCCGCGGCACTAGCGTTGGCCACTGATGGGTTGAGCCATGGCCATCACGCTCACCCGCATCACCAGCCAGTGCTCGGAGCAAGTGCCGGAGGTCATCATGTGCAGGCTGCCACTTGTCCCTCGACACCGCATCAGCAGATGCAGACCAGTCATGAGCAGCACCGAACAATGGACGGTGCCAAGAATAGTCCGGATAGAACCCGGCTCCGTGCCAGATATTCACAAGGCGCCCGAACAGACGACGAGGAGGAACAGGACGAGAATAGCAATGATAAGAGCTTTCTTCAGGTGCTAGGAGGTCAAGAATTTAAGAGTGAAGCTTTCGATTCAACCGTCGAAACGTGTCCGGGCGAGGGCAGTGAATCTGAGCACAACATTGACATCGATGTCGATGATCCTGATGATCCAAGAACGGAAGACGGCCAGACCTCGCAGGAAGATGACATAGAGCCCATCGAGGCGAGAAGTGATAGGCTAAAGAATTCACCCATAGATCGAGAACGGAGCAGGGCGAACCGGACAGGTAGCACCAGTGATGAGCGGGAAGACAATGAAGTCGAAAGAATCGTTATCGATGGTGCGAGTGAGCAGAAAGAGTCGCATGGTAGCGATCCCACCGGTAACCGGCGACCGTGCACCGGCAGCCCCTGCAACGACACCAGCACGGCCGTGCTCGATACGGACGGTTTCGTGGGGAAATCGTTCACGATAGCCGCCATCTTGGGACTGCGCAAGAAGCAGGACCAAGCAGCGGCGGCGGCTGCGGCAGTTGCCGCCGCCAACGAATACAACGAAGGCGTCATGAACCTCTCGACTGGTGCCGGCTTCCAGCAGCAGCAGCAACAGCATCAGCAACGTGTTGCTGCGGCGGCCGTAGCAGCGGCTGCAATGGGTCGTTTGCCGCTCGTAATGGCGGCTGCTGCCGCCGGGATGGAGGCTCGCGACCGTGCGGACAGTGTGGACAGTGTGGAAGCCTGCAGTGCACCGGTAGCGTACGGTGGACAGCAACCACCGACCGGAACTGGACCACTGACAGCCCTTCAAAACCTTCACCAGTTGCCCGGTCTGCATGGTGCCGTCGGTGGAAACTTTTCCGCTTTTCATCCCTCCGGCGGTGGTGGTGGTGCGGGCGGTGGAAACGGTACAAATCCGGCACATCCGGGACAGCAGCATCACCTGCATCATCCGCATCAACCACACCATCATCATCACCATCAGCATCATCATAGCCATCACCAACATCATCCACACCAGGTTAGTCCACATTTCGGTGCCCATCAGTTCCACCATCATCAGGGGCAGGCACAACAAATGTCGCACCAACAGCAACACCCACCGCAACAACAACAACATCAACATCTGCAGCATCATGTCGCACATCAGCAGCAGCTTCCCACCGGACACCATATAGCGCTGGGACCACACCATCACGGACAGAACCACAACAGGGAAAAGTTTAAAGGTAGGTTAGGACCGTTGGCGACAATTTAGCGGGGAAAAAACTGATCCATTTTGTCTTTCTCACGCAGAGCTTGGCAAGAAAACTTCACTGTCTTCGTCAGCGGCGTCACTCAAGAGTAAGCGCGTCCGTACCATATTCACCCCCGAGCAATTGGAGCGTCTCGAGGCCGAATTCGAACGCCAGCAGTACATGGTTGGACCGGAACGGTTATATCTAGCCCACACGCTCCAACTTACCGAAGCTCAGGTGAGAATATCAGGATTGCGTCACGAGAAACCACGACAAGTGGCCAATAATGCAATGTGTTCTCGCCGCAGGTTAAAGTGTGGTTCCAGAACCGACGAATCAAGTGGCGTAAACATCATCTGGAAATCACCCAGCAACGGTTAGCGCTAATCCGGCAGCGACAGATAGCGAGTGGAGTTCCAATTCCGGCCGGTGAGCCGCAGCCACATCTCGGGCAACAGCAGCAGCAGCAGCAGCAGCAGGGTGGAATGAGTGGAGGTCGACTGATGAATGCGATCGATTCTCCTGAGCTAACGATCTGCACCGACTCCATGGATGCACGCAGTGTTAGCGATGGAGACGATTAGAGCGGGGCGATATGACAAAACTAGTGCTGTAACTCGCAGCCCATCGATCATACAGGGAGTGTTAATTAAAATGTATCGGTAATCTCAGTAGTGTTGAATATTAGTTCCTAACGAGTAGGGCGAGCTTTGTAGAGCTTAAATATACAATACGAGCTCACCATAGGGCACATAAACCTTATTTAATTGAGGTGGACAAAGAATGTTTCCAACGCTGTACTTTTTTCTGTAAATATCTTGTGTACGAATAAATGACTCACGATTGGTAAATGTGAAGCCACCAAACGCCAGTAAAGCAAATCGCGCTACTAAATCTATCAATTAATATCCTTGGTCACAACTTCATCTCAGCTTCAAACTATACCATATTCATAATGTGATCTGATTAGAGCTAAAAAAGATACCGAAAACCGGTAGGAGAGTTAAACATTTTGCAGTTTTTCGTATAAATATATCACATAAAAGGGCTGGCAAGTATCACCCGACATGCAAGTATCCCAAAGTTACATGAATTCGTTTCATCACTGTGTTCACTGTGCTTAACGTGTCAGGTTGAATACTTCCAATGACGCAATTGTATCGACTTGTTCGAGGTCAATCTTTGCACTACGCATAATAATAACAACTTCAAGAATGGTTGGAAGGATTTCATCATTGCGTGAGACGATTTCATGTAACTGTGGGAACTGTTCAAGAATGGATGGAAAATTCTGTATGTCGCTTGAGTTGCTGCTGGCGAATCGAAAACCAGTTTTGACAGCCAAATTCTCAACTGACAGCACTCGCGATTGACGAGTCGTGGTTCGTGCATCAAGCCTGCTTATAAAGCCGAAATGACAGCACCACGCTAACATCTCCTTGGAGTGAGGTAAGACGAACCGAAAAATGTATTTTTTGGGCCGCAAAATGTTAAAATCAAACCCTCTTCAAAACGTCCATCAAACGACAAAAACTGCTCACCGTAGGCAGGTCAAATGGTAGCGTTACTCGTTGTCTTGATCGTTGTGTTTTTGCTTTGTTTTAATTTCGACCTCCATGGGCGTCAAGCGGGCTTTACACGTCTGTATAACGACCTGAGAACCAGGTGGGACAGCTGTCAAAGTTCTCACTTGGCCGTTCTCGCTTCGATCGTGCATTGCAGGAATCCTCGAGGCGAGAACGCTGTCAAACCGAATTGTATTTTGATTAAAATTGTTTCGAGTAGAAAGAAAAAAACATCGTTTTCCAAACAAAAACCCTTGTTTTTATACTGAAAAATATTAAACTTTATTTTAATTCATTTTAAATAGAAATATATTTGAATTTTGTGAGGTATCGCGCATGGTACCGCGCTTCCGTTCTC
>KB672868.1:1987484-2015649 GCA_000349145.1 Anopheles dirus | reverse complement strand
ACATTTTTGCCGTGAGAGCGAGCGGGTGCGATAGAGAAATTCCCCTCAAAAGCACGTCTATCCAACGAAAATTTCTCGTTGGGTCTTCTTGCATCTTTCTCTGGTCGTTATACAGACATGTAAAGTCCGCTTCAGATTGCCTGGGGATGTTCTTTCAGTAGTGTTGGGAAGCTCAGAACTAATCGGAAAAGATCCACACGATCCGATCCGGCTAAGGATCGGATCACTCCATTGGCTCCGGGGTTGTATGAGAACATTTAAAAGAGGTAATTTTTAGATTGTGCGTCGTTTGTAAAATATTATTCATGCATTTTAAATTATGATTAATATATGCACTTCAAGCGCAATGCAATTAGTAAACAAAATGTAGCGTATGTGGTAGTTATTCATAAAAAGATACTTTAAACACTACAGCGTTTCTTTTTACAAATATATCCCTAAAAAGACTGACAAGTAGAGACGTTCTTATTATCTTATGAAACAGTTCGTAAAAAATTTCGTATTGGATTCGTCGAAACAGAAAAAAAAACTTCCTAAAATATGCATGAATTACTACGTTGATCCAGCTTCGAGCCTGATCGAACGAAGAACCAAACGTGCCGACCGAAATTGACAGACGAAGAACGATCCGACCAACGATCCGCTCTAGGATCGGAATCAGGGATCCTACGCCGGCGTCAGTTTCGAGAGAAGTGTCGAAGAAGCTGCACGGCAGAAGTCTCGTCGGTTTTCCTTGGCGGTTAATAGCTCGGCAAGCGTCCTCGCTCCTGTTCTTCTTGTTCGCACACGGTCTCGGTTGTAACGCAACTCTTTTACAAAAATGACGGATGTTTCAGCAACAACGTAAGTTTAGCGCGTCGTGTGCACAACAGCATGGTAGCGTTTTTTTTGTTCTCCGGTGGTGCTGGTATGGCGCGGCGGAGGAGGGCCGTTTTTATCGTGGCGTGGTGAGCGTGCTTTCTCAGAGTGGTGCAAAAAAAGCGTTCTGTGCTTCGTGTTTGTGTGCGTGAGAGTGGTGGGAGTTTGGTTGAATCTTGTTTCACACACATTCAAGTGACAGGCGGTTGATGCTGCAGCCGCTCTCCTCCGCCTTCCGCGCCCTACCCGCCATTCGTTGCCTACCTTCGTTTCTGTGCGTTGTTCTGACGGCATTTTCGCTAACCGGACAATTTCGATATTCTCTCTCCGGCAGTGAAAAGACCCCGGTCACCACCACCGAGAAAGAGGTCGAGTCGGACGAGGCGACGCCACAAGTAGCGCCGGCCGATGCGACAGAGGAATCGACCACTACTACCACCACCACCACCGCAGACAAACCCGCCGTGGAAGCGGCCGAAAAGACCGATGCTGCCGACACTGCTGCCGAGGTGGTAGCGGAGAAAAACGGCGAGGAGGAACCGGCCAAGAAGGCGGACAACGGTGTCGCTACGGAGGAGGATGCCACTGCCACCACCACCACCGCCGCTACCGAGGACGAGCCGAAAGAGGACGGTGAGGAGGCTAAGGAGCAGGACGGTGCTGACAAGGCGGCCGAGGCCACCAAGAGGAAAGCGACCGACGTGAAGGCAGTCGAAGAAGTCGACGGTGCCGAGCACACGACGCCAGAGAAGAAGGCCAAACTAGACGACAGCAGCGACGCCAAAGCTGCGGAGGAAGTTTCAACTTAGAACCGTATATTAAACCAACCCCCCCTTAACTTTATATTAATCATCGTCAAAAATGTCTCGATACAAACCTTCATACATTCAATAAACTATTCTTTTCTGGAGTAAACTAAACCCGTTGGCTCACTGTGCGTTTCTCTGTTCCGGGTGTATGAGTGTGCGTGTGTGCAAGTGCGCATCCGTTTCGATTCCTTGGATATATTCCCCGTTCCACCGGGTGGTATGCCAGAAGAGCTTTTGCGCCAAATGAAAATGCGTTCCAAACGGGCGGAAGAAAACTACGAAAAAGCTGTGTGTACGAAGAGGATCTTCAAAACAAGGCAAAAGGGCGCTACTTTTCACTGCTCCACAGCACAACAATGTGTCGTTAAAATAAATATGACGCTACAGAGGCAGAAGACATGCAAGCAAAGATGTAGCGTATTAATCCGAGCCAAGAGGGCCAGGCATTGGCGCTAATGGCAACGAAGCGGAGCGAAGAAGGAGAAAAAAAACGCAGCATTGCCTGTTGCCGCCTGCCAGCCCGTATCTTTTTCCTCTCTCCCTCTGGCCGCGTGCACAAGAAGAAGCCGAAGCCGAAAGCGAAACAGCGTATGAAAAGGGAGAATGAAATAAAACAGGAACGCAGAGGCACGCCGAAGAAGAAACCCCCTGTGGGACAGACACAGCACAGACTAAACGGAACAAAGGAATAGTGCGCGGCTTACCGGCCGGGAAGACGACCCAGGGCAGATGTTACGCCGCCCGCGGGACACACACACGCACCGCCCAATCTGACGCTTTCCTTCCGGGTCTTCCTGCCGGATCGGGACACACAAAATGTGGCATTCTCAGCGTATCTGTGCGCGCCATTTGCCGGATGATGTTTGTGGTTTTTGAAGGACTTATACGACCATCCAAGACTGCCAGGAGATGCCCGTTGAAGAATGGGGAGAATACCGTTCTTCATTTAATACTCCAGCACCGCCGAAGTTTTCACCACCATCGACGGGGCTGGGAATTTCCTCCGTTTCCGACAGCGGAACTAAAAACATCTTTTTGGCACACATACACATATTGCCGCGCACATTTCATATGGAAAAGGCATTTTTTTGCGTTTCAACCAGCAGGATTGCAGGGGCTGGGTGGGAAATGGAAAATTCTTTCCAAATTATTTAAGAAAAAGTCGAAAAAAACATCATCAAACGAGGGCGCGAAAAAAAGGTCGGTTCGATGTCCGGTGCGCCACCGCAGCAGCAGCAGCAGCACCATGCATGTATGTATGCGCGTACGTATGCGGGAGTGTGTGAGTGAGATGGTGGCGCGCGGGGAAAAGTATTGGTTTGGACTGTTTCCGCGCATTTTTCTTTTTTTTTGTTTTTTGGTTACTCACAGCCCGGCGTCCACATATAAACCGTAAAAACGGACGGCAATTGAAAACCTTTTTCGTTCGGCGGTAGAAAAATAACGACACGGCAACCAAATGAAAAGTGTCCCGCGCTTGAAAAGAATTTAGCGGTTTTTAATTTTCGATTTCGGGCACTTCAAGTGGCAGCCAAAAGTAGCATCATTACCTGCTCCGAAGCGTTTTTCCATTAGCATTCGTAAGTGGGGTGATGTGGTGGAGGTTCGGAAACGGGACAGTGTCGGGATCCTGACCGGGGGAACCCGGATCCGGCGGGAAAGACCACCCCGATGTTGGGCGGTCATTTCAAGGATTATGAATGGCCTTGAAATTTGGTGCGGGTGCTCGGCCAGGGGAGGAGGGACGCAGGGGTGCTCTGTTCCAGGCCACGCCGAGAGTCGCATCATCTCAACAGGCCCATGGTAACGCGAAAGCGAGAGCGAGAACGTGAAACCCGCTTCTCTTTCTACACACCTCCTTCCTCCACTCCGCCTACTGCTCGCACCCTTGTGCTTCCTTGACGTAAAACACCGGCAAGCGAGAAAAGAAGAAATTGCTACACGCACACACACGCACCCCGGGTGGTGTAACGCCGGACGCACACAAACACATACAAATGCGCGCGCGTGCTCGTTCGTGCGACCCGATCGGAAGCTTTTGCCGCCGGTTTGGGAAGGATATTCAAGTGATCTTTTCACCCGAAATCATGTGCCCTTTCCCACTGATGCAGCTGTTCCTTAGCGACAGCTGCACACAGAAAGTGGTCCCTTTTCACCCCAATGACGGCGCGTGTTGGGCTACATACAAGGGCTCACCAGGAACATTCATGTTCGCAGACAATTCTCCACTTTCTGAAATGGTTATTGGCAAGAGTTGACGAGTATCGGAATATAAAGTTATAATAATCTCGCCCAGCAAGGAGTGTGTAGAAGACTTTATTGCAAATGTAGCACACACCAGCCTCTCCACGCTCCAACTGTGTCAATAGAGACACCCCAAATTGGCCTGAAACCGAAACCTATCGTCGTGCATTCGATTTGCAATCATTTTAGTCGGTCCATTACTCGTGGTGAACCTCCTTTCGGGAGCATTTTATGGTTGCCTTTGCTGCCACATTGCACGCCTCTCTATCGCGATGCTACACGATATCGCAGGTATTGCTTGTTGTACTTATCAACCTTCTTCCTGGCTCATATCTACCGAGAACCGAGTGGCGGAATATGTTCAGGCGTCATCTACACGAAAACCCGCTAGATAGCAAGCGCGAATTGCCTGTGCAAACAGAATCGATAGGCCGCAGTCGCTGGATATTCCATATTTCTTGCCATTTGCGCTTCGGAATGCGTTCAGAGCGTGAGCTCGCTCGCAGCAGATCGCAGAAACAAACATGGATTTCAGGTTGATTAGCGAAACATACAGGGCATACGTACAGAACGATGCTGCTTGTATTAGATCGTACAGAAACGATGGGATATAAATATGTCGTAACAAGTACGCGCTATATGAATCGAACCGGTTCGATGCCTGTACCATATTCGAGATCAGGAATACTCCCCAAATCGCGGGCCCGCGAAACACATCTAAATTAGAGAGTTTTTGGGGTAGTGGTATTCTGCCGAAGGAGGGCTTAACCCTTTCATTGACAACTGAAATAGAGAATATGACAACCGGGCTACCAGGACTAATTGCTATTCTGTAAATGTGAGTTTGTACTGCTTTCTGGTTTCATGTTGTTTTTTTTTGTCAAAGAATCATTCTTTTTTTAATTATAAAGTTCTCAGTTTTCTACAATTATAGTATAAAAGCTTTCTGCAGGATCGTCATCTGGATTTACGACACTTTTCATATTTTGTCTATAACACAACAATCCTTAATCCTTAGAGAGAAGGAAGTAATGGGTAAATTAAAAGTTGGAGCATGTATCAGGCTCGAAAATCAGTATGATTCGTAGACACCAAGTTAATTGAAATAAATAAAACGTGTTGATAACCGGTTACCAGGAATACGGTTTAGATTTTTTCCTCCGCCACCACGGCTTTGTTTGATGATAAGTTTCAAAATCAGTACAGGGAAAAGATTTGCTTCATGCACAGTGTTGGCACGATTAACGACATGGTTTAGCCGATACTGCGGAAATATGCAACTACAAATTTGTTAACGAAACTTGTCTAAATATGTGAGTTTGCATGATCGCGGTGTATGAGTTTAGGTGAAGGAATACGATAAATTTTAAGCAAATATTCTGGCTGATGGTTAATGATACGACACTAGGCTACGCTAGCAAAAGATTTGAGGAGTAAAAAATACAAACTGCAAAGAATAACGATAGAAAAATCGCTAGAAGGCTCGTTAGTGTGCGAAAACTATTTTTTCACCAAGCGAAAGCTGTAAAATAGCTGACAGATGTTGACACCGTGACAGCGTCCCGTGTAAACGTGACTTCATCAAAGTGGTCCGTTCGCTCAAAAAACCCACGCGAACAGCGCTACAGCAAGCGCACGCCGTCTGTTCGCGTGGACAACAGAAGCCTCATCTCTCCCCCAAAAATATGCATCTGTTTTCCTGCGTGCGGGTCGGGAAATGCTGCGGTTCAAAATAGTGAAAAATTACCAGTGCAAATCGTGCGGCATGCGGGTTCCGCGATGAGCGTTGCCACGCACGGTGGCGAATAGTGCGTTCGGTGCGGTAGCTGTGTGGTGTGTGCTGTTATATTTCTCACAAAGACGAGCTTGCGGAACGACGAATGCACACGTCCTGAATGTCCCCGCCGCCGTTCAGTTTCACGGTGGTCATCACGGCGTGTGTATGTGTGTGTGTGTGTGTGAGCAAACTGAAAACATCGAAGCTTGCGATAAAAGCAAACTAATTCGTCCCCGCAGTGAACCAGTCCACTCGAAAACCGTCAAGCAAAATCAGAAAAAAGGTCAAACAGCATAGAACATTTTGACACCATCATGAAAGTGACGCATGACGGCGGACAGAAGAAGGACGGCATCTTTGTCGGCGTAAGTCTTTCTTCGTAAAACACCATCGCCCCCACCCACCCACTCCGTACACTTCCCAGTAAAACAACTTTCTTGCAAGTGTTTTTCACAAGCGGTGGCTGGTGGGTTGGAAGTAGGCGGGAGAAGATGCGGTGTTCGTACTGTTTGTAGCATTGCACAAGCGGACCGTGTGTGCAAATAGAAAAAATAGAAAGAAAACAATAATAACATTGCATACTGCAAAGCAAAAATGGCCGGAGCACAGATCACCTGCGAGAAGGATCCGAATTTCGGTATCATTCTCTCGTTCATGGAGCAGTTCGGGCAGTTCCTCGACGTCGGCGACCTGCACATAGTGGAGCTGAAGGCGATGCTGGAAAACACCGACACTGGTAAGTTTAGTCCGCGGAAAGCAATAAGCCAGTTAATTGCATCCCTCTACGTTTCAATTGCAGTTCCTCAAGCGCTGATCGACCTGCACATCAAGCTGATGCGGAAGATAAACAAAAAAGTACCTGCCGCCCGGTGGGAGCTGGCACTGGCCAAATATGCCCACTCGTACTCGCACCAGGACGCGTGGGAAATCGAACGCTTCGGGTACAAGACGGCCAATCTGGCGGTGAAACTGCGCGTGCTGAAGGTACGGTTTGCTGGCTTTAGGTGCGCCGTCGTGAAAAAATGCTTACCAGACGGGTTCCGTTCACTTCCCTTTCTCAGGCACTGCTGGAAGGACAGTTCGATTTTAACACCAAGTTCAAGACGCAAATCAACACCACCGGTGCGGGGGAGTTGCGGCTCGATCCGCTGGGGCGCGATCGGCAGGGTAATTGCTACTGGTACTTCATGGACGAAAGCGCCAACCTGCAAATCTATCAAGTGGACCCGGAGATGGAAACATGGACGTTGGTTGCAAGGTATGGAAGGGAAAAAGCTTGCTTGTTTGATGTGCATCGCTTACTGACGTTGTTTGTTTATGTCGTTCTTCCCTCATAGTAATCGGGACGAGTTTATCAACATGATCGAAATGTTGAAGGACAATCGCCCAATTGAACCACTGGTAGCAGCGGGTGCCGGTGACGAGGACGACGAGGACGACACCGGTGGCAGTTTGAGCGAGTCGGATGCAATGAAGCTCGACCCGGTTCCGTCGGAGGTGCCACCTAGTTTGATCATTTCTCGGCGCACTTACAAAACGCCCGATCAACTGGAGGCCGAGAAGGGATCGACTAAGATGGAAGCAACCGAAAGCGATCGGGAGGAGGACGGTGCAGGGCAACACAAAATGGTGGAAGATATACCGGAGAAGGCTGAGGAAAACGAAGGGGAGAAAGCGGAAGACGCATCTCTGGATGGAAATGCAGCCGAGTTGAAGACTGAAACAACTGCAGCGGAATTGAAAGGCGAATCGGACTCTAAGGAAGGTGCTACGGACGAGCCGACTAAAATGGACGTCGATGAAGACGTTCAGCAAGAGCCGGAATCTAGAGAAGAGCTAACGTCGGTCGAGGAAAAGAAAGACGAGCTGCCGCATGAGGCGGTGTCAGATGAATCTAAGCACGATGATAAAGACGGGGAAAAGACAGGCTCAGCTGCTGACCCCCAGAATGCAGACCTCAAGGAGACTGATACGAAGGAAGCGGAAGTGAAGGTGGAAAACGACACAAAAGAATCTCCTCCTCCCGACCGGGGGGACGAAGCAGCTAAGCTAGAAGCGGAAGAAACGGGTCAGACATTAGTCGCGAAAGAAGATGAAGAGCCGGTGCGCGAAGTCGGAGAAGCGATTGAAGATCCACCGGTGGTGGTGAAGGGTGAGGGTAGTGGAACCGACTGTGAAAGTGGTGTGGTGCTACCTATGTTCAGTGACGTGATCGAGGAACCGGTGATGTTTTTCTATGGCCAAGGTGCCGGCGTTGACAACGGCATGGGCAATACGAAGAAGCTCGACACGACGGCGGAACGCGAGAGTGATAACGTTGCGCAACGGAAATCTCCTACGGGAAAGCACGGGGACAAAGGGGCAGTAGCGACGGGTGCTGCTGGGAAATCGGTACCTACCAAAGAGTGTGACGAATCCGGCGGAGAGCGAAGCGAGAGCGAAGATGACGGTAAACGTAAAGGTGCCGAGCAGCGGAAAGTCGTGCGTGGGAAGCGTTCACCGAACGAGAAACCTTCCGCGTCCTCGTTCGCGGCTGACGATTCGGCCGCCACCGGGGGTGTGGTGGAGAAACCGGCAGTGGTGGAAAAGCGACGTGGTTCGCGAAAAAGCAATACACCGAAAAAGGCAATCGATCCGTCGACGGTGGCAGTCGCGCTCCATCTGATGGAAGCCGCTGACGGAACCAGCAAAGACAGCGGGGTTAAGTTAGAAACGGAAGAGGAAGTGGAACCTGCAGTGGTGGCGGTCAAAAATGGCGACCACACCTTACCGCTGCCGCTGGACGAAGGTTTGAAAAGTGAGCCGAAGGATGAATTGAAAAAAGTGGACATTAGTGCGACTAAGGAAGTGACTTCAGAGGATGATTGTGAGAAGTACACGAAAGGTACCAGCAATGACTCAGTGAAGGAGGTGAAAAGTGAGGAGGCGACATCGGAGGTTAAACAGGAAGATAAGCCACAGGAAGTGACTATTGTTTCTTCGGAGGAGAAGGAAGAGAAAAAGGTTGTCAATGTTGAGCCGAAGGACGAAACATCTATCGAAGAAAAGCACGAGGAGGAAGATGCGGGCATCAATCAACTAGAAGGGGAAAGTCCCCCGAAACGGAAGCGACGTCATCGAAATGGTTTGGGTGAGTATTTTTAAGCTGTCTGCCTAATTTTCCACATCGAAATGGTTTCATACTCCGTTTGACTGTTTAAAACTCTTGGAATAATGCTAAAACACGAGAAGTAACCACTAGGAGGAACAGTACACCCCCTGAAGATGGTGCAATTACACCATGGCTCATTCATTTTTCGATTCCTCTGTTACAGTCGATGGACTCGACATCTCGATGGTGCTGGATGTCGACCCGGATGGTGGCAACAACCCGCCCGTCCGGCAGTCGCGGCGCATCGCGATGCAGAAGATCAAGGAAGAAACGAACCGCCGCGAAATTGAGGATCAGATGCTGAAGAAGATGAAGGCGGACGCGGTGCGGAAAAAGAAGGACCTGGGCATGAAGACTTCCGACGACGACTACCGGGCGGATCGCATGTCGCAGGAGCACTCCAGCACGGACAGTGAAGACAGCAGCTCGGACGGGGGCGTCGGAGCGGACGGTCGACGAAGGAAGAAAAAGAAAAAGAAGAAAAAGGGAAATCTGCAGTTGCAGCAGCTAGACAAGCAGCGGCAGCAGTCGAGCACGTGGAACAGTGCATCGCCGTCGGAGAGCAGCTCGGAAACGGAGGCGGAAGATTACTTCGCCGATCAGTACCACTCGGAGGAGGACGTGCGGCGTACCAGCCACGTGCTGAAGTCGGATCACGAGTTTTCCCCCGAATCCGATCTGGAGACGGAAGCACCGGCACAACCGTTGAAGCGAGCGCGCACCGCCCGGAAAGCAAAGCGTGTGGCAGCTGAGGAGGAGGAAGCGGAAGAGGACGACGACGATGGTGGGGAGGACCATGCGTGCCAGGAATGCAAGAAGACGGACCAGCCGGAATGGATACTGCTGTGCGATGGGTGCGACAAGGGCTACCATTGTGCGTGTCTGAAGCCGGTCCTGTTCACAATCCCAGAGGGCGATTGGTACTGCCCGGTGTGTCTGCATCGGCAACTGATTGAACGCCTGCAGTCGAAGCTGGTGCTGTACGATGCGCTGCGAACCAAGCTGGAGGCGGATGCGAAGCGGCGCCAGGAGGAGGAAGAAACGGCCCGCGAAGCTGAGCTGGCTGAACAGGCGCTAGCGCAGGAGCGCGAAGAGCAGCTGCGTGCGGAACGGCGTGCCCGGCAGCAGGAGCGGATGCTTGAGCGTGCGGATGCGGAAGCGCAGCGACATCATCGGAAGAGGCGCCCGCCGAAGAAGAAACGGTCGCGATCTGGGTCGGATGGCAGTGGAGGTAGTGGCAGTGGCGGTAGTTCGTCGGATTCCGGTTCGGGCAGTGGCAGCGGCAGTGGCAGCAGCACCGATTCCGATGACATCCCGATCTACAAGCTGCGGCGCCGTGCATCGGCGAAGGTAAGCTACAAGTTTAACGAGTACGATAATCTGATCGACACGGCCATCAGGCGTGAAATGCGCGGTTGCGAGATGATGGAGCAGGAAGAGGAGATAGACGAAGACGAGGAAGACGAGCGGCATGGATTCTCCAAGGGCAAGGACATCAGCACCATCATCGAAGCTACCGCCCGGGAAGAGCAGGCTCGCAAGCAAGCCGATGAGCGAGAAGAGGGTCGTCTGAATGGAAACCGGGAACAGCAGCCGGACGGTGAACAGAAGGAACCCGCGGACAGTGACCTCGACGAACCGGAGGGTGAGACGGTAGCACGCGTGGAGCGTAAAACCGCAACCGCGAATCGCACCGCTTCGAACTTTGTCTCAACGACCGACAAAAAGCACAAGAAAAAGAAGAAGAAATTGTGTAAAATCGAGTTCAGCTCGGAGGAAGAGGACGACGATTCGGATGAGGATTTTCGCGGCGAGGCCAGCGGTTCCGACGACGAGGAGGAAGAGGACGATGAGGAGGAGGACGACGATGACGAGAACTCGCTGTCCGGGGAGAGCGAAAGCTCGCTGGAGACGGGCCGGGGGCGCAAAAATCGCCTGCGTAAGCCGAGCAGCCGGGCCGCGGTCAACAAGCGCCGCAGGATTGTGGAGAACTCGGACGATTCGGACGACCTGCTGGAGGAGGAGGTTCGGCGAGCGAAGGCGAAGAAGGCACGCAAGAACCGCGTCCTGGACGACAGCGACGAGGATCTCGAGCTGGACGACGATGATGACGAGGATAGCGAGGACTACGACAGTGATGATCTGTGCAGTGACACGGAGACGGAGAGCAGCAAGAGCAGTAGCAGCAGCAGGAGCAGCAGCAGCAGCGCCCCGAGTACGGAGGGCGACTGGAGGCGCTCAAAGAAAAAGGCCAAGGGATCGGGCGCAGCGAAGACGAAAGCGAAAGGCGCCCCGGGCGGGGGAAAACATTTGGAGCGGCCGAAAAAGACGAAAGAGGCGGCGGCGCGTCCGAAGTCGAGCGATAGCGAAAGTGACAGCAGCGAGGACGACGATGTGGGCGGAAAAACGCTACCGGGCGATGGTAAAAAGAAGAAAAAGAAGAAGCAAGGCAAGAAGACGGACGGGGATGGTGGTAAGCAGACGGATCGGAAGACGCGCGGCAAGAAGATCCACTATATCGTGGACGAAGACTTCGAGAGCTCGGACGACGGTATCCGGCCGGGTGTGCAGCGGCCTGATACGCCACCGGAGGAGCGGGCCCAGTTCATCCGGCGCCAGGAGGAGATCAAGCGCATGCTGGCGGAGAACAATGCCGCGAAGGCGAAGGAGTTGGCCACGTCGAAGATCGATCAGTTGGTGGGGGGCGGGACACGCGGAAAGGAACCGTCGAAGGATTCACTGTCCGACGTACCGATGCAGGTGATCGAGAGCGCCCGGATACTGGACATCGATTTTCTGAAGAGCACGAGTGGCAACACGGCCCGGATCGCGACCGTCGACTCCGTGGTCGATTTCGATGACGAGCTGCCGGAAGATTTCGATCCGGACGACGAGATGGATGACGAGGCGCTCGCAAAGATTATGGAGGAAGAGGACTTTGCGCACCATCAGTTGAAACCGACGGCGGGCGCGGGAGCGGCATCATCGCCGGTTCCGCCTGCCGCCACCGCCGTTCCCGCCCCGTCCGTTCCCAAAAACCGACGGAAATCAACCGAACCGGAAGAGTTTCTACTCCGAGGACGTCCGATGGATCCGACACCTCCCGGTGTACGCAAAGACCAACTCCATCCGCCGCTGCCCTTGCCGGTGAATCTTGCGTCAGGCGCCCCGTCGATGCCACCTCATCATCCTTCCGCTCCGGTGCCGAGTCCCATTAAGGCCTTACTCAAGCCGCCTACTGGCATACCGACGGCCACGATCATGCCTCCCGGTACGATCCTGGCGAATGCACTACAAACAGCCGGTCCAACGTTACCACCGCCGCCGCTGCTGAAAGAGTCGCACCATCCGGCGCTCGGTGGCCGGCCGGATGTGCTGATGCGCGCCCCACCGGGACATCCGGGACATCCGCACAGTGGTCCATCGCCACACGCACCACCCGGTGGTCCACCGCTCCATCACAAGCCCGACTTGTCTCATCTGATGGCGGGACTGGCCAAGGGTGTGCCGCTACCACCGCATCACCTGCACGGTCACCGAGTGTTGCCGCCAGGTGTGATGGGTGGGTTGGCTATGCCTCCGAACATGCTCGGTCACGTTCCTCACCCATCCCATCCCGGAGCGTTGCACGCGAAGCCACCGGGCAGTGGCCCGGGAGGGGTAAACAGTGCTTCGCTGCCCATACCACCGGGCGTACCGCACACTACTCCACCACCAGCGTCACCGACCGGACCTGTACCGAGAATGCCCGTCGGAGCAACGCCTCCGTCGGTAGCGTCGGTGGGTGCGAGTGCCGAGCGGCGACCGGGACGACGAAAGAAAATTACGCCCCTCCGGGAGGATCTGAAGCGAAGAGGAGCAGCGACGGGTGGTGCGGCTGATCCGCCACCACCTTCCGTTCCTAGCGCAGCCCATCAGGAGCAGCATCAGCGGCCACCACCGCAGCATCCATCGTTGCATCATGGCCATGTCTCGAGATTACCGCCTCCACCGTCGTCGATGCCTCCTGCATCCACGGCGGCCGGTCCACCGGTAGGATTGCGACCACCATTACCGCCACCGATTACCACCAGCCATAATTCAAGTGAGTACTTTAAGAATTCCATTGTCACATATTAGCACAATTTCATTGTCTGCCCTTCTGGCAATTCCTTGGCAGACAGGGGTTTCTGATAGATTTGACGAAGATTTGACGTTGCCAATTTTCGGATAACTACGTCAATACATACATATCGTTCATTTGGGCCAATACAAGTTCGAACGCTGCGCATACGTACACAAGACCGCTTCATTAGACCCGGAGTGAGACACAAATGAATTAAACAGATTATTTCACATTACTGTATTTAAACCCTATGTATTAAATTGGCCAATTTAACTTGTGTGGTTGCCACATATACTGTATAGATCGTCGGATTAAAGAGCTGACATGCGCTTTTTGATTTATTTGCAATCTTTTAAAAGAAATTGCAGTACTTTGGAGAACAACATACGGAGAGTGTATGTTTTTTGATGATGATAAATATTTTAGTAAAAAATTGATTACCGCTTTGGAAGGAATTCAGTTTTAAAAATAATCTTTATACTGCTTAGAACTTTGAAAAATATGCTCCACGTGTATGTGTGGACCAGATCCAACTATTTACATAAAGATATCATGCACTTTAGTATTGTTTTTACTTTTTCTTTATGACTATTATTATAACGGACCTACTATCAATAGTAACTGGATATTAGGGTTGACCCAGAGGTTTTTTGGTAGCCGAGCCGGTGCTCAATACCACAAGCAAGGACTAACCGGCTAAGATTGTATACACCAGCTTAGTAAACCGAAAGACTTCAGGCATGACCACGTAGTTCTTTACTCCACAGAAGAAGATGAACAGACCCGTTACAGCTACTAATTTGTTACGCTTTTGTCTGCTTTCTACAGTTCAGCAAAGTGCAACAACCATCGCAGCTGCGGCCGCTGCTGCTGCGGCAGCTGCGGCTGCCCAGGAATTGGCGATCAAAGTACATTCCCGGCAGACGGCAGACGGTGGTGGCAGTGGCGGTGCTGGAATGCACGAACCTCCCCTGTCGCTGCCATCATCGGTAGCGCACCTGTCGTATTTGTAAGTATAGTTCCGACCAGTTTCCTGCACACTGCCCAACCACGACGGTAAAAGTCTTTTTATTTGACACCTTTTTCGTGCTTTTCTTGACAGATCAGAGAACCCGCTCTTTGCGCATCGTCTTGGTTCCTTGCCTAGCAGTATTCTTGCTTCCGGTGGTGGCAGTAGTAGCAGCAGTCTGCAGCGAATTGCATCTCTCAGCGGGGCCGCTCCGCCAATGGTTTATGGTGATCCGACAGCAGCGTACAACGGCGGTTGGAAGCCACCGCCACCTTCCGCACTGCCACCGGGAAGCAGTAAACCAAAATCATCCGGCGGACCCCCACCGGGCATGATGGTGGGTCCACCACCTGTTGGATCGCTGGAACACTACCATGGTTTGTATATTGCGATGCCATTTGTAATGTATCGATCCAATCATTAAACGTGTGCCACTAATCCACTTCCCAGAATATAACCCCGGAAACCATCACTATAATCCGTATTACAACGTGCTGGATCGAGCGCACCTGAGACCACCGCCAACGATCGGTGAACTGCACCGGACGAGCGCCTTGTCGCCTACCACGTTCACCACACTGCAACCGCTCGAGTTTCCGCACGCTCTCAAGCAGCATCCGGCCGGCAGTGAGAACCATCACCATCATCCACAGCACCATCATCACAGCGCCGCCACCCCGACGGCCCCGACAGCTTCACCGTCGTCGTCGACGGCAGGTGAAGATGGCGGACCGACCCGTGACCGACTGCCGCCGCCTCCACCGACGGCTTCCGGGCCGCCACCGCCTCCGCCAGCGCACGCGTCGTCAGCAGCAGGCACTGCACAATCGGTCCCGGAAGGTGCTCCGTCGCCACCGTCGCCCACGAGCGACTCGGGTGCGTCCGGCGCTGGTGTGGTTGCTCCGTCGTTGGCACAGCCTTCCGCGTCCGCCACTGCACCCGCCTCCTCGTCCAGTACGAGTACTAGCGTTTTTGGTGAGCTAGTAAGCTACTTCAGTTCCCAGCAGGATGATTTAGATTCGTAATCCGTTTGCACGGCAGCGATATTTTGTAGTTCATATGTCCAATGTGAATCAAACAACTATCCTCTCCCTTCCCTTCCTACCTCCCTCTTCCCGATATTCCATTCTCCGTAAAAGTAATGCTTAACTTATAGGTAGGTACACTCCACCATCCCACCGCCGTCACCGCGAAGGCCTAGCGTTTAAGGTATATCATCCTTATTTTGCCTTCTGTTTTAACCTTCCCAACACAAAACCGTGTTTAGCCTTCGTTTTACTCCCGATTGGCCGGTGTGTTTATATTACGGCGGTGCGGTGCGTGGGAGGGGTACGTTGCTAGATGCAGATATATTTGTTTATACATAAGAAATAAAGATATACTCACCAGACCGCAGATTAAAAACAACAACTACAGACCATGTCCACATTTAGCGTGGACATTGGCTCTGTGCAGCGAATGCGCTATTTAATTAGAGGAAACAATAACTAACGTACGTGTGTGGCTTTCATTTTACTACTTCTTCCGTCTATGTTCATGAAAAACTTCAAATTACAGGCATTTCCGCGCTTTCGCGAAAATTTTAAAAGGGAGACATTCGATTTCTTGCATCGTAGTAACCGGGGGCTGTTCCTCTTGAAATCATTTATCTATAGTTTTCCTTTCAAGTGGGTCTATTTTTTGTGCTGCCAGAAGGTTCGACGGAGCATTTTGATGTTTTTTTTTGTCTAGCTGCTCTAGTTTGTTTGTCTTACTGAAGTGCCCCAAATTTGCCATCTTCTCTAGCCAAATGTTGCAATTCACGTAAATAGGATAGTGCTCTGAGTGTATCAGCGGTCCGTTCAAGACGATGTGAGCATTCTCTTGTTTCACATGGAGTTTATTTTTCTCGGCTGGTGGAGCCATATTTATACTTCTTCTTCTTCGTCTGTGTGGTTATACTCTGGTCGGCCTGATGAATCCTGGGCCTTCAAAAGGTAATCCGTAAGACTGAACCACGAAATTAGAGACGGGCAGCAAAGGCCATATGTCCCCCATATTTATATACATACGTTATATGAGCTTTCCGCTTCTTCTACTCGTCGTTATTGCGCCTGACACGAGCAGGTAAGCTAGTGAAGCACACTTTAGTGGAAACCATCCACTGTTACTATTTGATCACAGCCTGCTCAGAAAATCATAATTTATCTGCCAATTCAAACAAACATAAGATTGCTTTCCCCCTGGTGGCCATTTTCGGTACTGTAAGATTTGATAGTCACTATCACACAAACAACACCAAAATGAGTACGATTATATGAGGAAAATGCCTTAAAAACACAAAAGAAAGTCGCGACTGGCTTCATAGTGCTCCAAACCAAGTAATATCATTAGATTAATCTAACTTCTTGCATTCGGTACCAAACATTCCAAGCGCACCAACCTGGCACCAACTGTTTGCAAAACGTTGACATTTGTCACTGGCGCGAGCTTCGATTTTGCGCCACCAGATCGCGCCACCGTACTTTTCACGCACAGGGGAGAAACGACGAAGGAAAAAAACTGGGTCTCTACGACACACATCAACCTCTGTGTGGTCGAGAAAATAATATTTCTCCGTCGCTCGGTCGGCAGCATCACGGAAGGAAGACACCCAGCAGTGTGTGGAGCAGCAGCCAGCAGCGAGTGCGCCCCCAGGAAACAGTGAAAAAGGGCCCCAGAGTAGCGGGGAGTACGACGGTCGCAAAATACCTCAGGGGCTAATACGCCAGCCAACCAGCCAGAATCGCCGACGGCGGTGGGGTAGTGGAAGCAGTGTGTACGGGGTGGTGCGGTGCGCGGGGGTGTCGATAATAATACGGGTAAAAGAAAAAGTCTGTCCGGAGACGGTAAATTGTGGCCAAAAACGCGTATAATGAAGAAAAATCTGCCACTTCGCTCGTGAAGCACAAGAAGAAAAGTGTACTTGTATCCTGTGTGAATTTGTGTGTTTGTACGTGCGCGCGCGTGTGTGTTTGTATTCGTAGGTGTGCGTTCGTGTGCACGGAGAAGGAGGATATTCTAATCGATAGTAGCAGTAGCAGCAGGTGTGCGGAAAGGTGCGGGGCAGAAGGTGTGCGGAGAAGACAGGTGGAAGAGAAGGCCACTTCGATCGAACGACACTGTTTGACCGCTCGTGCCGTGTGTGTATGAGAGAGAGAGAGAAAGAGAGCAAAAATCCGTGAGAGAAAATTCCCGCGCGGAGAGAAGAAAACTCGTGAACATACACAAATACGCTGCTGCTGCCGTGCGTTTTTTTCTACATTCTCTGTGCGCGCTGTTGTGCTGTTGCTGCTGCTCACACAGTCCCTGTGAACTAACTGCGCGCGCGAGAAGGGGTTTTTCTTTTCCCGTGCGTGCGCTCTGTGTTTGTGTGCGTGCGCGTGTGAGTGTGGTCGTGCGTGCGTGCTCTCGTGCTGCTGCTATTCGTTTTTAGCCCGTCCCGCAAGAGGCAAACTCGTTGGCACGGTTTTCGTCGGTCGGAGGTCGGAAAAATCGCCATCCGGCTACACGTACTACTACAGCACGGTGGGTAGTCGGCGTTGTTGGAGTGACCCAGACGACGTGACAAAGGAGGGGGAAGAGAGAGAAAGAGAGAGAGCCAGCCAGCCAGCCAGCCAGCAAACTTGCATGGACGTGTAACGTCTCGCGGTCGATGATAATAGCACAGGCGGAACAGGCGGATTCCACCATCGTCGTGTGAAAATATTACGTGTAACGAGTGTCTGTGCGTGTGCGCGCGCGCGTGTGCCTGTGTGCCGATTGTGTCGTGCCGTTTTTTCCATTCCGCTGTGATGTGAAAAAAGTGGTGCTATTACATCGACTTCATCGACTCTGCGGTGTTTGGTGCTGCTGCCTGGCTGCTGACCCCCTGGAACAGAGGACGAGACGGAGAGGTCGCGGACTGTAGCTGCGGGCGGAATCGGAATCTCATCTGGCTGCTCCGTGAAGGAGCAAGCGAGGGAGAAACAGAGAGAGAGAGGGACAGAGAAGGGAGAAAGAGAACAATCGAGAGAGCGAGTAACATAGAGAGTAAGAGAGAAGAAGAAACAATCCCGTCAAGGAGGAAAGCACAAGGGCACAGAAGCTGAAATAGACGGGAAAATCGAAGGACTCCTTGCCACAGTCGTCAGGAACTTCGTTTTTTCGTACGCCCTCCCGGCAAGTGCAGAAAAAAGGACATACGCCACATCAAAGGTAAAAACGGAAATCGAAGCAGGCGAAGTCCTTCCGAAGCGGGTAAGGATCGATCGATTTGGAAGCCGTCGTGTGCTGGTATAAAGATTTGACGCTGCTGGGTGAGCCGGGCTGCGAGCCGTGAGAGATACAGTAGCCGTAACGCATCTTCAATATCCTGCCTTGACCATTTACCTTTTGCAATAAACATAAATATATCGCGCCCACCAGTTGTCAACTGTGTGCGAAGCCAGCTGACAGTTGTTCATCACCATCAACATCATCATCGTCATTGTCGTCGTCTGCCACCGTGAAGTTATCACACCTTCCCTTCCCGTGCAAGCAGTAGAAGTAAGAAAATCGATTCGGAATCGCTGAAGCGCATACAAAAACTCGCATATTAGCCAAGCTAACCAAGAGGCGAGCAACTGTTGGGCAATCCGTATACAGTAGTACCATTTGCTTCGGGTTTTACATCTAACGAGAGACGAATATACAGCTATACATATACAACTATTCTATATTTATTATATAACTGGACGCAGCGTTAAGATTTGCAAACGCCCTCCTGACACACCTGCGAAAGAGTAACCAACAAGCACCGCGTCAACGTTTGCGAGCTTTGCGAATCGACAGCGGCAATCATGGGCAATAACGCTACGTCCGCGAACAAGAAGGTCGATGCGGCCGAGAGCGTGCGGGAGTTTCTGGACCAAGCGAAGGAGGACTTCGAGGAGAAGTGGAAGCGCAACCCGACGAACACGGCCGCGCTCGACGACTTCGAGCGGATTAAGACACTCGGCACCGGTTCGTTCGGGCGGGTCATGATCGTGCAGCACAAATCGACCAAGGATTACTACGCGATGAAGATCCTGGACAAACAGAAGGTGGTGAAGCTGAAGCAAGTCGAGCACACGCTGAACGAGAAGCGCATCCTGCAGGCGATCTCGTTTCCGTTCCTGGTCAGCCTCAAGTTCCACTTCAAGGACAATTCGAACCTGTACATGGTGCTGGAGTACGTGCCGGGCGGTGAGATGTTCTCGCACCTGCGCAAGGTCGGCCGCTTCTCCGAGCCGCATTCGCGCTTCTACGCCGCCCAGATCGTGCTCGCGTTCGAGTACCTGCACTATCTCGATCTGATCTACCGTGATCTGAAGCCGGAGAACCTGCTGATCGACTCGCAGGGCTACCTGAAGGTGACGGACTTCGGCTTCGCCAAGCGCGTCAAGGGCCGAACCTGGACGCTGTGCGGCACGCCCGAGTACCTCGCGCCGGAGATCATCCTTAGCAAGGGCTACAACAAGGCGGTAGACTGGTGGGCGCTCGGCGTGCTCGTGTACGAGATGGCGGCCGGCTACCCGCCGTTCTTCGCCGACCAGCCGATCCAGATCTACGAGAAGATCGTCAGCGGCAAGGTGCGCTTCCCGTCGCACTTCGGCTCGGAGCTGAAGGATCTGCTGCGCAACCTGCTGCAGGTCGATCTGACCAAGCGCTACGGCAACCTGAAGGCGGGCGTGAACGACATCAAGGGCCACCGATGGTTCGCTTCGACCGACTGGATCGCGGTGTTCCAGAAGCGCATCGAGGCGCCGTTCATACCGCGCTGCAAGGGCCCGGGCGACACGAGCAACTTTGACGACTACGAAGAGGAAACGTTGCGCATCTCCAGCACCGAGAAGTGCGCCAAGGAGTTTGCGGAGTTCTAAGCGCGCGCGAGGGAAGCTGGCGGGACGTTGTTACCACTGGCACTGCTGTTGTTGTTGATGCTGCTGCTGCTGCTGCTGTTGCTGCTGCTGCTGTCGCTGCTACCACTGCTACTGTTTACTATCACCAGCGCCACCGACGACTTGTGCGCTACCGGGAGTGGAGGAGGCGGCCTCGTCCCGTCGTGTCGACTCCAATCCTTGTTTGATGCAGAAGGCTGTTTTTGGAGCATGTATCTTCCAGGATCATCCCCGAAATTTCTGGGCCCTCTTCACGCTTTCAACTTCCCCTCCACCCATCACTCACACACACACTTACACCTAAAAAAACACACTCACTGGGTGCATTTCGTTCATTCGCTTGCTGTCTTTTTTGGATGTGGACAAGTATTTCCACCACGAGTCGAAGCAAGGCTCTTTGGCCAATACACGTTTCCTTCCCAAGCCTTGCCAAAATGGAGTGGTAGCAGCACCTACTTCAACGGGGGATCTGTGGTGAAGAGTGTGGTGGCGGGTGTTTCATGAGCATTGTAGGAGCGGCGATTGGCATGGTTTGGTTTAGAACGATGTCTAGAACAGGTTCTATAGCAGAAAATTCTGGATGGATCTTCTCATGTGTAAGGAAGCAGGCAATCTCCTTTATCAATCACTATCATCAAAACACGCACGCACACACACATATACATGCCTGCGCACATGAGATAAAAGGAAGAATGCGAGTGGAGATGATGAAGGGGGAGGGACCTAATGTAGTCACATTCGTACTGCGTTGATAGTAATATGGAGGCGATAGGTTTAATGAAAAAAAAAACATGATTTGATCATTGCGACAGAAGAAAATCGAGCACATGTGGCGCCAGGTGTAGGGAGATAGCGTTCGAAAATTAAAACATTGCCATTTGTGTGCGCTCCTCTTCTGGAGCCTTCCGGTTTCTACCGGAACAAACCGTTTATTGCACATACGGACACACACACAAACAGTAGTACGTGTGACAATTCTAAAGCAAATGTCAAACCTGACGTTTGCAGCAATATTATCACTACTACGTCACAGTAGGCCGAGCGTGTGCTATTACACACCTGTCTACTAGATCTTTATATGTTGTTTGTAAAAGCGCTTGTGCGGTTGTGTGTGCCCGAACGATTCGTAGTCATGGGAGATTTTCTGGGTCCATGTGACCATTTTTGCAGCGAGGTTGGTAGCTTTTGTTGTTGTTGTTTTTTAAATATAAAGTGCAATAGTAATTGAATGGAAACGAAATATCACACAAGGCAACCCTCCCCTGAAGCTAGCAATAACCAGTAGCCACAGATCCGCGGGAACATTCCATTCGTGCGGCATCAGGAATATGTAAGGAGATTGATGGAAGTGGCCACTCCCAGAAAGTTTTATTTTTGAGTGTTTTTAATTTTAATTATCGGCCAGAACTCTTCCATCCCCCGTTGTTGGGACCTGCGAGTTCCCTCCCGTGCTGCCCTTGATGAACCTTAGCAACCACACTCCCACACAACCCAAGTCGCAATCGTGTGCGCTCCGGGAGTTTAGATAATCTTAATATATCGCGAACTGATTACATTGCCGGTAGAGCTACTGATGGGAAATGGATGGGATGCATGGAAAGCGTAGGAACAGGCGGCTACCGACGTCGGGAAAGGGTGAAGTTAGTATTTATAAACGATGCATCATTTTAAGGAGATGACCAATAATCGATAAACAAAAACAAACACGGTGGGATTGTTCTGTTGTTTCCTTTTACGATACCGGCGGTGCGAATAAGGCGTGCGCGAGCACAGTAAGACAAAAAGCAATGGATTAGCGAGAAAGGACTCCACTCTCACATGCATTCGTTCATTAACTAATCATACAAGACGCCACAATCTCAATTCGCAACACCTGCGCCACGTTTACGCACACCTAACACTTACACATACGCACACACATACATACACACCGACACACTCATCATGCGATCACTGAATATGCTAGGCCCCCTAGAGTACACCAAATAATGTAATGGAGATAGTAATTTAAAGCAGTATGGCGATGCGGTCACTTGTGTGTGTGTGTGTGTGTGTGAGTGTTCTACATGTCGTTCGTAGCGGAGGAGTAGATAAAAAAGATAGTCGAATCGAATCATAAGCATAACACAAAATGGCAGCTAGAGATAGAGAATGCTCCTGGTCCATCCGGACATAGCGTTACAGCGGAAGGACTTACCGTGACGGCGACAAGATCACAACCCACCCCATTCCGGAGAACAGCAGCAAAATGGCGACGCGATTTCGCGGGGAGCGGTGCACCCGGCCCGGCGATGGAGAGAACGAGGGGGCGCGGATAGTTACACGAAACCTAGGACACATTTTTGAAATCAGGTGAGTTTGAATCCGGGACGGTTGGCGTGTGGGTTATTAATTTGATTTCTGCGCCAAGTACGCCTACATACGCTTGTCTCGTGTCCAATCCATGTAATGGGCCGTCGATTTGTGTGGTTCGATTTAAGACACGAAACAGCACACCAAAAAAAAACAACCCTTCTCTTGACTGCAGCGCAGCCATCGTCATCGTTTTGCCAAAAAAGGATACCATCTTTCGCCCGTGGCGGCCGGTCGCATTTCTTGCCGCGTCCTGCTTCGCTTCCCCTCTCCGGACGCGGCGGGGACCAATCTGGTTCGACCGGTTGTGTGCTCTCTGGTGTCGGTGTGTCGAACACTTGCGCCAATTTATGCGCCGCACTCCGGTACTTTTCTTCGTTCCGGTAGGAGGCATAGTGTCTGAGTGTGCGTGTGCATTGGATCATCCGGATCATGCAGGGGGAGCAGGATGCTGTGTCTCCTGCTGAGAGGCGTGGACGATGCGCACTTAAGTGACATGAATCTTGATTTCGTATATGGGGACTGGGTCTGGTGGGTAAGCGCAGCCGAACTGGTTTCTTGCCGCGACGTGTGCAGCGCGGACATTACGTGACCGCTACGAACAGCGCTGGGAGAAGGGGCAGAACTGGCAAAATAGGGTTTCTCTGTCACGCCAAGTCCTTGTGCTCGAGCTACACCATCGTCGCCCCGGCAGTACCGTTTCTGATGCATTTTAAAGTATCGATTGCGGTGTGGTATTGCTTACACACGAAAAAGGTTGCAGTTTGTAGACCTTTTCGAAGCAAAAAAAAAAAAAATCAAAAGCGATGTAAGTTGCTATTAACCGTATTCCAGACAACCGGTTACCTGGCTACCCAGTACGTTTTTGATTTCAATTGTCTTGAATTCTACCTTGTCTTACAATTCCAAACATGTGTCTAAATCTTCTAAACATGAGTCTAAACATGTGTCTTATTTTGATTATAAAAAATGTAAACTGCATTTCCGGTTTTGGAAAAGGTTGAACATATTTGAAATATTTGAATATCTTTAATTCTACCTTGTCTTACAATTCCAAACATGTGTCTAAATATTCTAAACATGTCTCTAATCTTAATTATAAAAAAATGTAAACTGCATTTCAGGTTTGGAAAAGGTTGAAAATATGTTCTCTATTGACAATCTATTCCTACTTTTAATTCTAGGTAACCGTATCCTGGTTATCAGGGATCGATTTCAAAAAGATTGCGATTTTGATCTATAATTTCTTTCTACAGGTAGTAGAGGATGCAAAATTGGAAATTTGATAAGTTTACACATATTTTCTTTTATAATTTTATTGATGATACCACTTTTAAGTGGTATCTAATTAGGTTTGAAAACTAAATTCGTTATTTTTTATTTACAGATACAGGAATACAGATTCGAAAGTTATTCGCGTTCGAAGTTACAGGCTGAGTACTCAAGATGGAGTGTCCCAGTTGTCAGGAATATGCTGTGGCCTTTTTTATTCTCGATGAAAGGGATGGACTCGTTTAGTGGGTGGGCATGCTAAATTGAAGAATAGCATCAAAACCATTCCATTTTTAAAACTATTAAAAACGAGACAAACGGAACAGCCAGCAAAATGAAAAAAACCCGCATACTATGGCCAGTGGCCCTAAACGTCGGCGCTGCGGATTTCTGTATCCAAAACGAGCGCAAGGACATGATGGTCTTAGTTTGCCGTCGTTCATATTTTACATTTATATTTGTAGCATCAGTCGCCCGTCGCTAATAGTTTGGTGCATCATGCCGAACCGTGGGTAGCAACTGGCGCGGACGTTACTAAGACGTAAGACGCTTGCAGTGTTCAGTGTGGCATTTTGAAATGTCACGAAAAAGGTGCAACAGCTGAGCTGAACGAACTGCGCTACATCGAGTAGGTTCGGTGAAAGAGGTACTGGGTATCATTGTGGACTGATGGAACCTCCGACGAATGTTCTGAAAGCAGGTGATTGCGTAGACTGTGGTACACTACTAGAAGCTACCTCACACCTAGAGGCCTCCCAAACAGATGTAAAGAACACATTCTACTCTCTTCAGTTCCAAAGCACGCTGTCGATAAGGGAAGGGAAGAAACATTATTCGTCAGTTTCTTCTTACGTAAGCAGCAGCAGCAGCAGCAGCAGTGTGTCTTCTCTTGCGCGTACATACTCGGTGCTGCTGGCAACTCATCAGCCTCTTACGCGTTACATTTGGAACGAAGCAGATGATCACCTTGCCGTTTGCCGTCTCTCGTTACCCGCTTCCCCCGTGCTGTGGATACGTCTGTATCGGAGTGGTTAGTTCTCAGTGCTCAATTTTTCTAAGACCCACAGCTAAGCTGCAGAGCTCAAGGAAGGGCTCAAACACACGGCGATGAATAGCGCGTTTTCATCCTCCCAATTGAGTCGAGTTTAACACTCCAACGGAAAACGCGAGTGTACACGCTCTCGGTTGTGTGTGAGTGTATGTGCAAGAGAGAACATGAAAGGTATAACAAGGTTGAGAGATTTAGTGCACTACTACTAAAGAGCACAGAAGAAAGAGAGAGAGAGATAGAGAACGAGAGAGTGAGAGAGAAAGGGAGAGCGAAAAAGAACGAGGCCAGCATTAGGAGCAATTCAGTCGGAAAGATAACCGTGTCGTCCTCTAATTCCCGAGTTGCGTCGGCCATTGGGAACGGAATCGAGCGATGGTTGCCGCGGGTTGTAGATGTCTCCACGTATCCGTACTACACCGTGATGTTTTTTCCCCGCGGAAGATATTCAATATAACTCAACATTACGTACATGCTGTTTTCATTCAAACGCTCGCTTCATTCACTACCCCTCCATCCGGTCCTTGCCGGTGACACCCCTGCCACCCGACCTGGTGACCTGATAAAGGTTTTCCTGACTACTCGGTCGGTTCTTATCATAATTTGTAACACCACCGTTTTGCAAAAGGAACGGAATTCCATTAAAAAAAAAAACACAACAAAACCGGCAAAACAAACCGTGATTCACGCAAGTTCAAGCCGAAAACAGTTCTCCCCGATATCGGAAGATATATATTTCCCGTGTTTTTATGTTTCTTGTAACAGGTGGCGTCATATGCGCGTTCCCGTGGCAATTTATCGTAGCGGGCAGAGGTGTTTTGCCAGAAAGGATGACGTTTTTAAAATGCGCCTACTGGAGACGTGTATTTTCCATCGGTTGCTTGGACGATGGAGGCGCGCTACTACTCTGCTTAGCTGCCTGCTTACCACCGTCAACACCACCAGCTATTACTGCCGCTAGTTCGGTTTTGGTGACAGGGGGGGGGGGGGGGAATACAAAATAGCGCCGCGATGTTCGTAACCGTAGCGACCGTCCGTTACGACCGTAAAAGCCTGTGACCGGCTTGTAGTGATCAGCAGCAGCAACAACAGCTTCCACGAGATATCAGGTTTCTGATAATGCCTGCCGTGCGAGGAGGGCTAGCTGCGCCGTTTGGTAGACAGCACTGGGCGAGAGTTTGGGGTGGGAGCGTCAGACGACCTACCTCCGCGCTCAGACGACGTGTGAAGCATAAGCAGAGGGCGAACCGGACCGGACGCGGGCGGCAGCAACCAGCTCTAAAAAGCTCAGAGCACAGAAGAGATAACACGCTCGCTTGGACGGATGAAAATTGTGCGCTCAGGTGCGCTCACGTGAGAAAAGATCTAAAGAAAGAGATGATATGGTGCTGATGACGATGTGTATGCGCGCGTGCGTGTGTATGTATATATATATATGTGTGTGTATGTGTAGGATGCTGCTACCAAGGGGGTTGTTGCCGGTTGTCCTCGTTGCGGAGGGGTGTTGTCGTCCACCCCCTCTACGCCAGATGTAGATGTGGGTTTTAAAAATCAATCCGTGTACTACGACGGCACTCTCCGGGTTGTGCTGTGTGCATGGTGTGTCACACGACTACGTAAGACCTGTCATGTCTCCCTCCTGACCCCCTTTTTGCAACCGTTGTTTTTTTTCGGTCGAGGCCCCCTAAGCCCCTTCCTCCCCGCCTCACACACACACACACACACACACACACACACACACACACACACACTCACCGATTGCCGCGTAGAGCAGTTTATGCAGGCCCAGGCATCACAGTATGTGCGCGCCACCTCGTGTCGAACGTACGTGTCCATCGTGTATTCCACTGGCCTGGCGGTATCATTTTTGTTTTATTCCGCTCACTACTTACTGCCTTCCCACTGAAGGGTGCACTAAAACAGCTCTTGGACGGTACCGGGAGCCGGCACGGCGGTGGGAATGGGGTCGTAAAATAAAATGTTTATTTGCTGAATATTGGCTTCGGGTGTCTTATCTTTCCGAAGTTGATAAAAAAGATTATGGAGTGTGTCCCCGGACGCGCGCATCTGTTGGCTTTTTTTCTCTCTCTCTCTCTTCTGTTGCTCTTATCTGCAATGGTCGAATGGTCGTATTTTAAAAATATAACGCTCCATCACCTAGAGGGTGGTATATGCCATGACCGAGGACCCCATCCCCCAACCCTATTGTCAAATCTCTATACACGACGGACTGTTTGACAATTGAATTAATCAAAACAGTGTTCCGAACGCGGTAGCTATGCGGTCGATAGTAGTTTGTTTTAAGGACAGTCTGTCCCCGATTTAACGCGGTTAATGCCTTCCTAAGCCATCAGCATAACTTAACTTTTAGTATATGTTGAATACGTGATGATATGTATTTTTGTATGTATTTTTTTAAAGTTTAGCCTATCGTTTCGTAAAAAAAAACCCATGCCTCGTTCTATGCGACGACAATGACTGTAAAATGTTGCAATGTCAATTTGGCAAAATCCGCCTAACTAGCATATAGCGTATCTCGGTGACAGCCGCTACATTCCTTCGCTGTCGCAGGTTGTACAATACAGTTCGTCACAGAACTCATAGTACATCTTTTTTCGAATTTGACAAACATTATCATAGCGTGTTCTTATCATAGTTAAAAAGTTCTTTCTTTCTGGTTTGCATTGCGAGGAAATTAATCTTATATTACTGGTAACCACTATAAGGCTCCATTGTGGTGCCTTCTCTATGAGATTGGACGAACCGAATTATAATCGACCATTTATTGAGCACTGCAATGGTGAAAGGTTTTGAGAAATAATTACCTGGCATATCAAGAATTTCTTTTAATGAAGATTAAGAAGAACAAATAGAAACATTGTTCAAGTAGCACTAGAGTATGTTGTGTGAAACTACCTGTGGGCCAATGTCACGTGAACGTTAAAATGGAATTGATCTGGAAGGATTGAAGAAGCTAGTAAAATCGTTTACTTAAGGAATTCGTACAGCATTCAGTGGCTAGAAATTCCGAATGTAAATGTATGTATACACGATACTAGAACCGAATTTTTTACCACAATACACGATCTAGTACAGTGCCGTGTGACATCTTGGTAATGTTGTACCATGCCCGGTGCGACATAGTGTACATAGCACCGGGGCCGGTTCGGGGTGTATGCGTGTGTCAGTCCGAAAGTCCCGAGAAGATCATCCATTTGCGCTGCTCTCGGCTTGGCTCGGGGTTCGGCGGGAGCTACGGTGGGCTGTGCGATGGGATGCAGTGATAAAAGAGCAGCGTATAAACGGGATGTGATTAAATCCTCGCTCTTAAACGCTGCTGCCGTTGTGCGCCCGTCCTTTCAAGCAATTCGTTCGCTTCTCCCGTGCGCCAATATGATGATGATAATATGGTGGCCTTTTCGTTGTGTGTCCGGCCACCCACCCCCACCTTCCGCTGCCTCCGCCGTGTCCATCTTACAGTGTCGTGTCAGTTTAGCAAAATTGTAACGAACTTCCTCCCGAATCGTCCAGTCCGCCCCACCCTCCCCATAGTTCCCCACAGTGCCCATAGCGTACAGTGTGATACATTATCCAATAACGAACGAAGAGGAGAGTTGCGGAA
>KB672868.1:1744984-1982484 GCA_000349145.1 Anopheles dirus | reverse complement strand
GGCCCATCGTTGACGGGTGGGGCGATGCGGTTAAGTGCTTTGCAGTTAATTAAGTTTGAAGTATGGCGAACCGACAACACATTCAGCGTGTAGTTTTACAAACGTCAAGAGGAGCAGTAACGCGTCGAAAGTGCGTCAGGTCAGCCATGTGCTCGGCGCGTACAGTGTGGACCGCGGCAGTAGCAAGCAGGCGGGATGAAACGACTTAGGTGATAGATCTGTCTACTTCGGATTCCAATTGCTTATGTGATAAACATGATGACATTGATATTGTATTACGGTTTGTATCATCTATAATAACTCGTAATATGAGCTTGTGTTGTGGGTGAATAACGGCATGATCATCTTTTTGTAGTCGTAAGCTACATCTATCTTGAGTAAAACCTTGATGCTGCACTAGAAGTTGACCTGCAAAGAACATCCATAGTTTCAGTACCCATAGACGCATTTGACCATGCTCACATATAAACCTTGTTCAAATCTGAAAAAGTCCTCTTTAACCGCCTTAAGAAGGATTTGGAGAACATGCTCAGGGGTAGCGCTGTGAGCGCTGTACGATGATCTCACAATCCTGCAACGTATTAGAGTGGTCTGGTTCTGGTGGACTGGTCATGTCAGTAGAATGACTTCGGACCAATTCCATAAACGTTCCACTCCTTCTCCAACTTTTGGAACGTTCACTTGCATGAGATAGGAGCTCATTGTTCCAGCATTAACGACAAGCTAACGAAGGCATTCCACCGTCAAAGGATTCTGGAATCTTATAGAGTAGTCCATGATCCCGAAGCGGTTCTAGCGATATGTACGCAAGTAAGTAACACAATGCAATTCTGGGTATGGAGTATGAGTAGGGCAGAGCTGAATGAGCCGTCGAACAAGACATCGAACCGAACAAACACGGATCAAAACCAAATAATCATATGGCAGTGCCGTTAGACATGCCAGACATGCCAGACAAACAAGGCATCGAACGAGACAGTTTCGTTTTGTCTGGCATGTCTGATACCCATCTTGAAGCTGTTTATACCTTGCGGTTTCATCCTGTTAATTGTCAGGAGGCGGTTATTGGCGGCTGTTTGTGTGTTTGGAGATTTACATTCGTAAAATTTGGATAGTTCACACGACAGTGTCCATAGAGCCCTGCCTGAGAGACGAGATATTGTATGTTTCTGATCTCTGTCACTGCATCTGAAAAACCTAGATAACATCAAATCAGGTGGTTTTTCAACCATATCCAATTTTTGTTTGCTCGTCCAACTGGTTCAACGTTTAGTCAGGATATGAAAATACCTCAATATGTTGGAACCTGCATTCAGAAGGTTTATAAGTAGATTTAGGAAGGAAACATCTAAAAGAAGTTTTGGTTGGTTGGATGTTTGATGGTTTGTAAATGAATAAAGTCTGTTCTCTGAGAGACTTGGTTAAATTAAAACAGTGTTTCGAGTGAAGTTAAACGCCACACTGTACATTCATTGTGGCAGGCATCATCCGCCCCACTCATCGTCTGACCCCGAACACCCGAACCAAAGGGCCCAGAGCGTACGGAGCCACGTGCCTCGTGGAGCGGCAAACGGAGCGGGTTCGCCGTGGCAGCGCAGTTTGGAAATTGGAGCGGACAAGCGTCGATAACAATGGAGACTTTCGTGGTCGTGGGGAAGGCGGTCGATCCGGTCAGGTCAAGGACAGTGGTGCCGAAGGGGGTGGACGGAGAAGGCCGAGGGGAAGGTGAAAAGAGAGAAAAGGTGCTAAAAGTTTATGCACTTTGCACTCGGTGCGCTCCGAACTGCGGCACCCGGGGGGCCGTTATGGAATTAAATGATATGCACGATCAATAACTTTCCGGATGCGGAGTCCCCTTGCGGTGGGCGTCAAGCAAGGGGGCGGCCTACGCCCGTTTGACAATTACCCTTCCGTCGTGGTGGGTTTTGTTTGTTTCTGCTTTCGCCCGTACCGCGGCGTTGTGAAATCTAAAAATTAAACGATTCCCATCGATCCATGTGCCACCTGCCACCTGGACGTCCGGATGTCCTCCAAAAACTCGCGGACCGAGACGGCAGGCAACGGGCTGCCCTGCTGCGGGACCTGCGGATGTCCCGAAAACGTTATTAAAAGCAAACACGTTCGTTTATTTCATGCGCGACGAATGATAACGCCCTCTCTGGGGCCTCCGCTTCGGAAAATGCCTCGGACGGATGGAGGATGCAGCTCGGGAAAACCCGGAGAGGAGCAGGGAACAGATATGACGCGAACAGAAATAAACTATCGCCTCGAGCGACGCGAGCGGATGGGGTTTTTGCATATCGTATTCCGCCGACCGCCGGGGGCCGGGGTTTGCCCTCGGGGCCGTTTGAGGTAATTTGTCAAATTGATGATACGGCTGGTAAACATTGGACCATATGGCCGACGTCCGTTTCGGCGATTCGTTCGATTCTGGGCCCGTGACGACGGTGGGCCTTTGTCTTTGTTGGCCACATACGTACGTGTGCGGCACAGAACCACTGACACCATGAATGAATCATTTCGGTGGAGGTACGTTGGTGTCTGAGTTTTTGGGTGCATTTCGTATATGCTTACCCGGAAAGTTAATTGATTGTAATACTTCATCTGAATGATGGCTTCCATTGAATGTTTTTTTTTCTATAAATATTTAATTTTGTTGTACAATTGCATTTTCATTTCCCATATGTTGCCAAATATCTTGCAAGTGCTGTCTTGAACACAATTTTGTGTTGAGTTTTATTCAGATTTTTTTCAATAATATGGAATGTGTAACAGTTTTTGGCAACTTAGAGCAGCAGTTTCATAAAAATATGCTATTCCTTTAAATTAGGATTTTAAAATTACATTATTAAAGGTTATTACATTTATTTTCGTTAGGAAAACTATCGTAGTTTATTGCTTTGACCTTTTTGGGATATAAATAGGGTTTTATTGAAAAAAAAAAACATGAAATTACTAAACTGTTTTTGTTCCAGTTTTCGGCAGGCTGTGTACCAGTTTTTCAGCGACGTGAATAAAGGGATTTTCAATATGTGTAAAAGGTGTTAAAATTAGCAGAAAAATATTAGAAACATATTACCAACCTTAGTTTGCAGCCCAAATTGATTTAAAGGGATTAATTATTTAATATTATTTCGCCATTTCGATCAGCACGGCCTACTGTGATTGACGATTGAAATGCCACTTGCATATAAGATTATGCATCTAAGATTATCCATGCATCACTTTTCGGCATTTGACATGCAAAACCCGTTATTAAATGAGGAAATAAGAATCTTTCAACTTTTAAAACTTTACATTTTTTCTGACTCTAGTTTCTTTTTTTGCTACTTGCCGAACTATTGGAACGCGTCACATCGAACGACATTCAAACGTTGGCGGCATTGCAAATTCTTGCATTTTCGAAAATATAGATGTGTTTGTTACAAAACTTGAAGTTTCTACAGGCTCCATTATTATCTTTGCAAAGCATACTGTGTAAAATATCATTTATTACATTTCAGAGTAAAATTTCAATGTTTTGTTTGCGCTGCCGAAAACTGGTACACTTACCCTATGGCAGATAACTTTCACAATATCTAAAATTAATACAAAAGAATTAAAAACAATTTTATATTTTATATCTGTATAATAAACAAATCATCTGTTCGAATCAAATGTGTGAAAATCAAAGTTCTACTCTGTTGTAATCTGTACAAAAAATCAAATGTAATCAAATGTCTTTTTTTATCTTGAACATTGAACAGATTCAATGTTTATTTAGAGCCATTTTAATCTACTTTCGTACATTTCGTTTTGCTGTTTTAGAGAATGTACAATAACTCAAAAGTTATGCATTTTTTTGTCGGTTTACTAACACTTCGGCCTTTCCGACAATTTCCGGTATTCTTTGACTTGATTATACAACCTATCTACCATCTGCTAAGAAAGAATTCAGTACGGAAGACAATGCAGTTGAGATGTAAACCCTGTAAGGCCGGTGTAAGGCATCTTAATAGATGATTGCATTATGCTCGACCTGCCTTCAAAGGACAATCATTTTTATGAGTGTTTTTGGAAAAGATTTTTTGCAGAATAAAATGAGTCTATCGCATTAACTCAATATAATATCGTTGCAAACGAGATCACTATATGTTTTTGCGTGGCTTTCAACAAAATGAAGTGGATCAGTTAGAAATATAGACAACGCGAGAAAACTTCATTCTATTGTGCTAAACAAACATTTTAGCTGTTTGATTTTAATTTCTTTAAAATTCAGTCACTTTCGGTACCAAAAATGGGGTTTCTGATTTTGGCTTTTGTTGCTTTTGATGAGGATGCACAATTAGGATCGCAGGATCATGATGAACATAACGCTGGATATTGTTGCTACAAAACACAAGCTCAACCTTTTCTCGAAACATTCACCAGGAAAAAAACATGGCTCTTGATAATAATCAGGAGAAAATCAGCATTTTAGGATAATTAATCATTAAAAGTTGTACTGAAAAAAGGTTTCCCCTCTTTCTAGGAACTCTGCAGCCGTTTAACGAGTGTTCCCGCTCGAAGGAAGATGCGTAGCAAAGCCATCCAGAAAGTAAAAATTACTTCCCATGATGAGAGGGAGAGTAAAAAACACTCATTCCCGCAGGCCAGGATCGGAAATGGACGAGTGAACGGTGTGAATCTCTGCAAAATGCCAGCGAAATGCGAACGAAACGCCATTCCGCGTTGCATCTGTCCCCGCTGGGTGACCCCACCAGGTCGTCAAGCAATTAAATTACTTGTGCGCGCTATCTCTTACGCACGGCACGGTGCCCAGGTTGACCGTAATTGTCTTGTTTGCCTTTTTTTTGCCGTCGTTGCCGTCGTGCCACCCAACTGTCTCCGTCCTTGGGCGTGAATGTGAATTGAATTCCAGCCCGAGCTTCCAATTAGATTGCAATCAGCAAGTTCAGCGGCGGGCTGCGAGTGACTTACGCACGGACTCAAGGGGGGGGTTGACTAATGGAAGTCTGACTCATTGCGGGCTGCGTGTGGGTGTGAGTGAACCACCCACCTCCCCCGTCGTAGGTGTTAATCTGGCCGGAAAGGAACCAAGAGTTTTTCTCCTGTTGTTACCCCATTTCGATATTTTGCATTCGCATTTAAGTGGCACTCGCATTTTTTTTGCGTCACAGCGTCCTGAAAGGAGTTTCTTCATATGCGCCCTGCCTCGGGGGGAAGAAGGCTTTAACAAGAAAAAAAGAAAAGAGAGGGAGAGAAAAAAATCACTCAAGTACAAGGCGCCTCCATTTGCATCCACTCGGGGGTTGCTGTTTTTCTTCTCTTTTTTCCATCCCCACCTCATTTTGGTTTGATTCGAACGGCCAGGCGAGAAAGTGCGTCAAAATCTCTACCCGGGTCTCCACGTGCGGCATTCGGAGCCACCGCGCAAGGAATTCCCCACTCCCCCAAAAATCCCTCCCACCGTTGGGGGTGGCTTTTCCACTTAGGGGATTCCCTAAATCGCACCGATCGCGGGCCGGGCGGGGCCGGGCGGCGCTTCCCGGTATATTTCGGTAATGAAGGGAAAATTAAATTTTCACTCCCCCTCCCACACCGTGGGAAAGAAGGTACGCTGAACCGAATCCCCCCGGTGCGGTGACGCTGCTGCTGCTGTTGCTTTCGTTTTGAGCCTTTTCGCACGGCCGGCGCGTCCCGGTGGTCGTGAAGGACGGCCCGGCTCGTAATGGCACGAAAATGAATGAAGCAAATGTGTAGTAGCGGCGTGGTGGGAGGCCGGCTTCATCCCAGTGCTCTTAAGGGTGGTCGATTAAAGGGCGAAAGGGCCTTGTTTCGTCGGGCGGAAGGACCCCTTTAATCGAGCTTTTACTGTTTGCGTTGTACCACCCCCGAACGCTGTGTTGTTGATGTGGGAAATCTTACGAATAGTAGAATAGAGAGGGGAGAGGAGGGTAGGATGTTCCTGGGGGGAGGGGCGAGATGGAAAGTGTTCCAATTTCCACCGATGCAGGGAGGGAAGCAAACAAATCCTCGCGTACGTGCGCGCTGGATAAGAAACGAACAAGAGAGACAGAGAGAGAGAGAGAGAGAGAGAGAGAGAGAGAAAGAGTGCAGAGAGAAGAGGAAAAACAGGCAATCGAAAAAAAACCGCACAAAAACAATACGCCGTTTGCCCGATTCCGCCGCACCGAAAGGATAAATAATGCATCTACCCATTTTTCCTGACACATTCTCGTAGCTTCACTTTCGCCGTCCAATTTCGCACAGCATCCTTCGATTGTTCGGTTCGGGTCTGTGTGTGTGTGTGTGTGTTTGTGTGTGCGCCCCAAACTGTAGCTGCTGCGTCTCGCTCTCGCTCGCTCTCCACGGCAGAAGCGCGAGGCAGTGGAGCGATCGGGGAAACCGGAATGGTCTGCGCAAACTCTTAATTTGGTCGTGATAAAAACCTTATCTCCGTGTAGATTGGCTTCCTTCCACTCGTTTCCCACTGGCCTCGCTCTCTCCCTCTCTCGCACACTGCCCATCTACCCATCTCGCTCGCACCGCGTGTGAAGCCCACTTTCGTCACCCTTAACGCGCGCCTTTTCAACACATGCGACGGGGGGTTGCGAGATCGCCCCACTGGAAAAAGGACTACCTGTAGAGTTGTGTAGATTTTATGCGCACTGCCCTGTACCCTGGTTCGCAACTCGCACCCAGCACCCTCCCCCCATCCATCCTCCCCTCCCATGAGGGGGCCACTTGCTATCCGGACCACTATAAATATAGGACCACCGCGCGTACACCTACCACGAATCATTGGTACGCTAAAGAGTGCTACTGCTGCTGCTTTTGCTGCTGCTGCTGCTGCCACTACTGCAACCACGTGGTGACGGAGCGATTTCGAAGCGATTTTGCGAACGCCTCAGCAGGCAACCCCCGGCGGATAGCCCAGCGGTGCAAGTGCGGGCAACAGTGCGTTTGTTTTCTCGGTGGGAAGGGCAGCGGAAGTGAAGCGGAGCGGGCAGAACAAGAACCGCGAACCCCTCCGGGCGTCGGGCAGGACGGTTGCCGACCTGTTGCAGGCAGGCAGGACATTCTGTGGCGCGGCACAACACAACCGAACACGCGGCCTATTAATAACTTTATCCTTATCGCAGGTGTTTTGTGCACATGTGAGTGCGTGTGTGTGTTTTAGTTGTGCGAGTGTTTGTGCGTGCGTGCGTGCGTGCGTGTGTGTGAGACAGTGATTAACGCCGTGGGAACGGTGCGTGACATTCGATTTCCGGCGCCGACATCCTCTCACTTGTGCGGTGTGATTTCGGTGGCAGTTACAGTTTGATTTTTGTCGTCCCCCCCCCTGTAGGTGCAGCAAAGGAGCAGCCACCCCATACCACCCCCCACCAGCGACTACAAAATGCAGTGTAATTATTCCATTGTTCTCTTCGCGCTGGTGTCGTTTTGAGATAACGCCAAAGTTTGACTGTTTCATCTCGTGTTCTGCATCCTTAAAGTATACTATTCGTAGTCTGTTTTTCACTCCCTCTCTTTCTCTCTCTCTCTCTTTTTCTATTGTTCACTTTTGGTACTTCAGTGTTTGTAGATTGCTATTTTTGAAATGTTGGTATTTTATAAATAAATTATTGTAGTGTTGTATTTTTATTCAATTATTTAAAAAAGAAGTATTTTTCAAAAACGTTTTAACAACGATTAATACAATAAAAGATGGTTTGTAAGCTTCAATTGTATGTTAAATTTCTAAATATTTACCAAATTGAGTTTTAAGCATTATTTATATTATTAAAACACACCCATACACCTCCACATCGGTAGAAGAAAGCTGACCAAAAAAAAGCTTCCAAATTAAAACAATGTCACTGCCGAAGGGTCTCGTTCCGCTTGCAGTGCATCCAGGCGGACCATTTTTCACACCATTTCAAGCTCCATTACGGACAAACCCGGCTGGGGCAGTGGCCGGAGTGGCGAATATTTCACGGCTGTCGAGTTTAATGAAAGAAAAACATCCCGCGGTGCATTGTGCTCAAAAATGAATAATAAAGGACCCCGGGCGCAGCGTGGCTGCTGCTGCTGCTGCCTAATGGTTTCAAAACAAAGCCCATTGCACTGTCCCGTGCAATGACGGCGGTGTAAAAATGTGTTATAAAAATATGTTTTTCCGCTTCCGCCTTTTCCCGACCTCAAAACATTCTCCCCTCCCAGGCCCAACTGGCCCTGCGTATCAATAGCGGCGTGGAGGTGGGCGACGAGGCTAAAAACTTCCCGTTTCATCTTTTTGCTTTGCGACGTGTTTTTCCACGTTATTTCCTCTTTTTTTTACGAACGAGGAGCGACGTTCGGTTCGTTAGTTTTTACACCCACCCACCGAGGTGGGATGATAAGGGTTTCGCAACGCCACTCTGTTTTCCCGCTGTGATCCCGATGTGATTGATCTTGAGGTCTCGAGGTGGACGAATTTTCCACGAATCACGCGCGGCCACCGGAACCGGTGGCAAGGTGGCCATGCCCGAAGCATGGCGAAATATTTCAAACATTCCGTGTCGTGGAACACATTCCTGCCCTTCGGGGCTCCGGGTGTTTCGAAGGCGTGCAAACTTTTCCGTTTTACCTTTCGCGGTGATGCTGTATTTTTTCCCCTCTGATCAGACGAAGCACCGTTCAAGCGAGCAAAACGCCCTGTAAAGTTTGCGCTCGCGTGCCTTTAAAACTTCCCATATGGAGCGAAGGGGGCGTATGCGTTATCGGCGGTTCTAAATTTGTCTTTCCGCCGCCGGACACGTTCTGCGCAATTTTGCGTCCAAAATAAGCCCAATCGATACGTGCCGTGGCTTTAAATTGTTGTAGAATGTGGAGGGTTCGGCTTTTCATCTCCATATCTCCACAAAAGTCGAACCGACGGATGTAGAGTTGTAGAGTTCTAGGGTGCTCGGCAGGAAGCCCCATCGAAGGTTTCGAAGCGTTTTGGTTTCGGGGGACAGCAGCTGCAGTGGCAGCAGCAGCAGGCAACAGCATCGTGCAACTTATTTGGACGACGAAAATAGTCGTCGGACCTTGCACTTAACGTTGCACGATTGGCGCTATTTTTAGTCGTGGTGAGCAGGAGCGTGCATTTGCCGAGCGAGTTTATGGGATTGTCAAATGTTCTAAATGTGTTCCAGTCGGATGGGTTTAACTAAAATTCCAAAAGCTATTTACTGTCAATGTTGTCGTATTTTATAGTGTTTGATTTGTAATCGTTTATTTAACAAGATCTTCCGTTTAACGGATTAATTGCAAAATGTCATACGCACACCCGGAAGTAAATCGGCAAACGGACTATGTATGGTAGCGAATGGCATATGGAGGTAATAGTTAAAGAATCAGCTATGATTTGCCAATGATCATAGAGCACTTATGTAGTAAATATCGCCAAAAGTGACAAGTAAATCGTTAATAAAGCATTTGCTAACAGTTCTTGTCATTCAGATTGCATACTTTGTGATGTAAAATTGCTCAGTCAGCTTGAAGGTGTGAAATCTGCGCGGTTTGGAATTTATCGATGCTTTGCAAAAGTTGCCAGCTGGGTATCGATGACATATCAACTCTCAATGAGTCATCACATGACCATCGTGGTGTACAAAACGAATCCAGACGGGACCTCATACTTACATTGCATACTGATTGGCGTAAATCTGCTGAGTTATAAGGTTTTAAACTTTTATTAAAACTATGCTCTACCTTCAATGTTCTTATATTCATGACCCAATTAGAAATAAATATGGAAATATCATCACGTATTTGAACTTTTATTAAAACTATGCTCTACCTTCAATGTTCTTATATTCATGACCCTATTAGAAACAAATATGGAAATATCATCACGTATTTGACTTACGCGGGAGTTCGAGTTACGCTGGTGGCTAATGTGTATAGTCCATTAAACGATGAAATGTATAATGTTAATTTATGTTACACTATCTTAACGCCAGCCAAAAAATGATGAACTTTGTAATATTTTTCTCAATTCTCAAAAAAGGCACGCTGAACACAACTACAAAGTACAAAAGTACAAAAGTTGCCGAAAGTATAAGCATTGAAAAGTAACTTTAATTTGTTCTATTTGTGTATTTTTTTTTCTATAACCCTGAAAGTATGCTGAATGAGAAATACTTTGTTAATGCCTCATTGCCTCATTGCCTCAATGCCTCAATGCCTCAAACTTACAAATTGAAATGAATTCGATATACATTTCCAGCAGACAATGAAAAGCAAAATAAATGGCTGATTAACAACAAATATAACAATAACGAGAAATAAAACAAATTTTTAAATTTTCAACGGTTTTCCTAGCAAATGTTGCGCCTTGGGTGGATGTGCAACGACTTGAACACGTCTCTACAAACCTTGTGACTGTCAAACAAAGTGTGGCGGTAAAAATGCTTTCATCGGTTAACTAAATTCCGTGTTGATGAGTTCCACTTTTACACTACCATCCTTTGCAGCAAATGGTAGAAATGCATAAAATGGAAGTCGGTGGATCATCACAGAAACGAAAAATCGTTTCAAATTGAAGTGCGCCGTCCACGGCATCTAGTCACCTTGGGCCGGTACGCAAAATTTCGATAGGAACGGCCACACCCGTGCGCCTGACGGAGGGATCGTCTCGTACTGCGCACGCCAGAGGTCACGCAAAGGACAATTATGTCAACGAGAGCTGAAGGCGAGCGACCGAACCAGGCGAAAAAAATCATATTTCCTAGCGCACACGGAAAATGTATCAGTGTGATTGCGAAAAAGTGTGAGAAAAATAGTGTGCTTTTCGAACAAAGCGAATAACGCGAAACACACGCACACAACGGCAGCGAACGGAGCACCTTGTCTCATACACAGGCCGCACAAGGGCAAGCGATAGTAGTGCGTTTTGTCGTGCATTTGAATCCCGGGCGCTCGTGGATCGATTTCGAACCATATTTCTTGGGCGCGCACACACGAGGTGGAATAATAGCCCTTCCCCGGCCCGCCCTCCCTTCGGTAGCGAACAGTATAGAACGTGCTTGCGAGTGAGCGTGTGTTCGTGTGAGTGTGTGAAGACGGCGCACGAGTTTCAGAACCGCGAAAGGCTATGGTGAACAGGCGGTGAAGCAGAGCGAGATAGCTAGCCCGAAAAATTGGTGTGCGACGAACACCCGAGCCACCCGTCCATCATTATCACCACACCTGCCCCGGTTGCACACACATCACACCGCCGTACGCACGGTACGCACATTTCGAGCAGCAAAAAGCGAACAACGCGTGAGCGCGTGTGCGAGCAATCAAACGGCGGGCGCGCGCGGTTTTCTGCCCAACAGCAGCGCCTACACCGGATAGAGCACACCACCACCGATAGAGTGTGCGTGCTTGTGTGTGAATCGCGAGCGTGCGAGAGTGAGAGTGTGGTTGTGAGAGACGGCACGCGCGAGCGCGTGCGTTGCGTGTGTTGGTGGTGTCTGCGGACACAGACACAGCAGTAGCAGCGGCAGCGAGTAGCTCGCACAGTTCTTTTTCCGCTTCCGAGACGGCGTTTTTTCGCTTTCGTCTTCTGAGTGCTAGCCACGCGAGATGGAGAACACGTCGTACGGAATAAATGTGGCGAATCGCTACGATCTCTTCTGCATCGACGACGATGCGGGTGATCCGATCGAGTCCATCCTGAAGAACAAACAGAAGCAGCAGAAAAAGCAGCAGCAGCAGGCAAGTGCGGCTGCACCAGCAGCAGGAGCACCGGCAGCCGCCCAGGCCAAGTCGGGTGCCAAGAGCGGCGGTGGTGGTGGTGGTGGTGAGAAGGAGAACAAGGCAGCGGGCGGTGGTGGTGGTGCCCGCGGGACCGAAAACCGTCATCCGGACAAGGCGGACGGCAGGCACGCACAGACGAACGGAACCGGCAATCATTTACATAATCAGCGCACCGGCGGTGCGGAGCGCCGCGGCATCAAGGAAACGCAGAAAGACAACATCCGCAATCAGGAGAACCGTGGAGGTGCCAACCCGGGCGCCAAGTTCCCGCGTGGTAATGGACCGAACGCCAAGAACGGGCCGGTATCGGCTGCTGGCGGCGGCGGTGGCAACGAGTATCCGCGCAAACCGCGCGAATTCGACGGCGAGCGGAAACCGTATGCGCAGAACGGAGGTGCTGGTGCCGGCGGTGTGAAGCGGTTCGATGGGCGCGGCAAGCGCGAACTGGACCGCCAGTCCGGCTCGAACAAAACCGGCATCAAGTCGGTGGACAAGCGCGACGGGGCCGGTTCGCACAACTGGGGCAGCTCGAAGCAGGACGCGAAGGAATACTCGAACAACCCGGACCAGGACTACCAGCCGGCGGACGCGGACACGAGCGCTGAGGCGAACGGAGGCACGGACAGGGCGAACGTGAGCAACGGCGCAGCGACCGGTGAGGACGGTACCGGTGCGGACGGTGCCGGCGGCGCCGGCGGCAAGTCGGACGACGAGGCGAAGGAGATGACGCTGGACGAATGGAAGGCACAGAAGGCGGCGGTCCGGCTGAAGCCGCAGTACAACCTGCGGAAGGCGGGCGAAGGCGAGGACGCCAGCCAGTGGGACAAGATGGTGGCGCTGGACAGGAAGACGGCCGTGAAGGTGGAGAAGAACGCTGCCGGCGGCGACTCGGACGAAGGAAACGATACTCACACGAAACCGGCGGTCACATCGGGCGGTGGTGGCGGTGCCAAGGGCGGCAAGCAGTTCTTGGAGATCGAGTACCACTTCAACGACAGCCGTCGGGGTGGACTGGGACGTTCGCGAGGTGGACGCGGCGGTGGCCGTGGCGGTGGACCAGGCGGTCCCGGTGGACGCGGAATGGGCCGCGAGGGCGGCGGACCGGGCGGACGGCGTGAGTACGGCGAGAACAACGAGCGCGGCGGTGGTGAACGTGAACAGCGGTACAACAGCAGCTTCGAGGGTGGTGCTGGAGACGGTGGTGACCGACCGCAGCGGGACTTCCAGCGGCGCAACAACCGGCCACCGTACAGTGGTGGTGCCGGTGCTGGCGGTGCTGGTGGCGCCGGAGGTGCCCCGGAACGCAACTACGACGGCGGCATGAACAACAAGTACAGCAGACCGAACCCGCGCTCCGCCAAGCAGCATGTTCCGGCCGCCCCGAAGGTGGACGACGAGCATGACTTCCCGTCGCTCGGTTAAACGCAAAGTTTCAGATGCAAGCACCACACACGCACACACACACACACACGCTCGCATGTGTACTGACACACGTACACGCGTACACATACACACGCGCAGAGAGGGGGGAAAATGAAGTCGAAAGTGAATGTGTGTCCGATGAAGACTAGATTTATTTTTGAAAACGGATTTCTCTGTTCATTCTCTCCGTACATTTTACCTACATTATACACTCACACACTTACACGCAAACACACAGGGAAACACGCGCACGTGTTTCGTGAAGATTTATTAGGTTAGCTATCGCTGGATATAGTGTTTTGATTGAAATACGTTGCTGCTGCAAAGTGCATTGATCCATAGTGTGTGTGTGTGTATGTGTGCGCGCGCGTGTGTGTGTTTGTGGCCTGTGCGTGTGTCCTCCTTTCTTTTCCCCCCTTCGGCACTACGGAACGGCAGCAGCAGATAATGATGAGAATGCAAGCAGAAAAACCCCTAACAGTAGAACAGAACAGGCAACCCCGTACGTTGGGTGTGTGTGTGTGCCGGACACTAGCAATGGGAAGCTGGTTCCTACCGAAGAAAATACGGCAGAATTAGAATTGAGATTAAGTTAACTCTACATCTTACACACGTAGTACTACAGAACAAGGTTGAACAGAAAACGGACGGAAAACGTATGGCGCAGGGATATAAGCAAACGATGTCTATGGCAGGCCATCAGCAACAAAAAAAGAAGAAAAACGAAACGAAATATCAATTCACGTCGAAAAACACATACCTACTAAGCCCAGTTCGGTTTGTTTTGTTTTGTTCGTTTGCTTTCGAGGCTCCTTGTCCGGGGCGGGAGGGAGAGAAAAACAAGGGGATACTAATGTCCGGACTTACTAACATCCGATCTGTGGGCTTATTCCGGGTTGCTGGCTTCCGTTGCAGTGCATAGGGAACGGGATCAGGATTGCGTGTGTGCGTGCCTGTGGCCATCTGAGATTGTGCAAGAGAGATGTCCTCTACATGAAGGAGGAGGAGATGTTGCAATTTGTTTGCAGTTTGTTTTTCATTTTTTTTTTCGAATTTTTCGAAGCTCCATCCACAACACTATTACGATGATGTTTACGAATTCATTTAACTACTTCGAAAATCAAAACACACTTTACTATACAGCGTTGTCAGGGGTTTAGCATACACATAAACACCGGGAAGCAAGCGCCGGGTAAAAGGATGCACTTCCTGGGGAACGGCGGCGTCTGAGCTGCAGGCGCGCGTTAGAGTGGCGTGCTGTGGCGATGTTCTCAGATAAGGGAAAGGAAAAACAAAAAACATAACCCACTTTCTTCCCAAGCACTAAGTCGACTGGAGGGTCATAGGGGAGAAGCCAGAGGCAAGCGATAGGAGCAGAAGAGAACACAACGAAGTGTGGCCAAGGGGCAGGATGCGATGTGTTTATTAATGTACGATCAGAGAAAGAGGTGCGCTTTCTTTCTCAGGTTTTGACATATTTTCTTATGTTAATTTTAGTTATTAATGCTACTGCTTTGGACGACAGTGAAGAATAACGCGCGCATCGTCACAAACACACCGACGGGCGCGCTGTGTTGTGTGTTCTACAATGTGTTTTTCTTTTGTTTTTGTTTCGAAAATTTGCAAGCTTAGTGTGTGTGCATGTGTGCGTGGGTGGCTGTGTGTGAAAAGGAACCCGACGTCGGGAGGAACTCGTTAAATCGCGGTGCAGAGCAATAATTTCATATTCTTGAGAAAAGCATCCCGAAAGACACACACGAGCACGCACACATGCGTGCGCACCACCCCCTTAATTAATAAAGAAACATTCAAACTTGTTTTAAGTGTAATAAACGAAAAGCATGGCCCATTTGGGATTGTTGGAGAATGAAAGTGCGTTCCGAACGAAGAAGCAATGCACACGCGTTTCACATACGATACATGCGGCTCTTGCCGCGGGTGGGTGATTTCATTTCCTTCCACGGAGGCGGACGGGAGATCGTGCGTGATGCGACGATCGTTACAAAAATAGCGACAAAAACGACAAGAAAATGTGTGCCGGGCGCGCTCGCGCAGTTTCACCGAGATGATCAGGTGTGCGTGTGTTTGTGTGGGAGACGTATTAGTCATTCGCGACTTGATTGGACCGTGCGAGACGTGAATGCAGCATAGGAAGCATTTAACGTAAGAATTATTTCGATTCGATTGCTCACGGAAGAAGGGGGCGCAAGAAGCACCCAAAATTCTCGCCAGAGACACGGAACACAAGACCACACAAATAAGAAATCATGCAATAGTAGCTAAGCAGCAGCAACAGCGCGTATTTTACATCGTGACGCGCGCTGCGGAGAGATAAAATAGGGATTGAAAATGCCGTTCCGCACTTAATACATTTATTCACCGCGCGATCAGCCTCCCGGCCGTTCGATGTGACACCAGGAATGGACTCGGATAATATTAGTTGTTAAGGATAAACAAAAAAGGACATAAAACACACACAGAGAGAGACTCCATACGTTGCTACTACTAGTTTCTTTCCATGCGCAGCGCATCAGGCGAAGGTACTCCACGGGGAAACACCACCGGTGGTGCCGGGAGATGCATCTTCTGCTGCGACTGCTCCAGCTGATCGGGTGGGTGCCGGTGGGTGGAGTGGTCGGGGGTGCGATTGTGTGTGTGTGTGTGTGGGGGGGTGCGTGCGCGGGTGGAACAAATCTAATCAACTAATAAAGGCCCGCGCGCCGTTGAGCGGGAAAAAATGCAAAAAAAGGTTTGACAAACTATTTTAATCGTTAGGTGAACCAATGAGACAATTAGTTCATGTATGCAACATTAATAAAAAAAACAACCCTACAACAATAAAAGCATCAACCGTCGGTTCTATAATTTCACCGTCCTGCACGGTTCCTTTCGGGTGGGCAGGAAGGGTAATGGTCGGAGTTAGTTTTCGTTAGTACCACAATTTTAGTTGTTGTGAATTTACAAAATATTAAAAAAATTAATAGGCTTAATTTATTTTAGGTTTCAGCAATAAAAAATGCAACCGTGCAAATAGACGTAGCGCGAAATTTCTCGCGAGAAATTTCTCGCTGTCATTCGATGAATTTCGATGTTTTTTCGATGTAAAGTACATACATATAAAACGGCTCTCGTTGTCATCGCAAACATAGAAATTTTCGCGCTACGTCTATTTGCACGGTTACACACATTCTTTGCCGCCGGATCCATCGCATCCAAGTGTAGTGGTGGGACAACGGAACAGGATCTCATCCGATCCGGTGAGGTGGATCGATTGGATCTGAGCCGGAAAATTGCACTGTTTCGCTTTTGCCAAGCAAAGTAAGATTTTTTGTTAAGCAATCTGTAACTTACGAGGCATACAAACGACCTTCCACTGCGATTTTGTTGTGAAAAAGAAAATGAGAATGTTAAAAAATCTAATCAATTCGAGCAAAACCATGGACCAGGCGAGAAGAATGTTTGCAATCCGCATTGCAAACTGCTCGAAATATGTGGAAAGTACGCAAATCGAAAAATCGCAGTTTGTTCTCGAAAATAACTTGAAAAAAAAACTCAACCGCACAAAGTTTTCCATGTAAACGTTATTTTCCTTTCCAAAACCCACAGCCAAGCCATGCTTGGCGAATCGAATTTGTAAGATTTTATTGCAATTCGAACACGTGGATTCTGTTGCGCAAAGAAGGCCCAGTGGCATGCGGTCTCAACGGGATAGGTGGCGGTCATTTTGTTCACTTTTCTTCAAAGCTGTTTAGTTGTATACTAATTCAAACTGTGTATTTATTTTTCGCTGCTACGAAAAAGTTAGGAAAAAACTACAGATAAATGTCTGAATGAGCAATGCATTATTTACAATCCAGCTCGTACGAACATTATAGCATCCCAATGAACACGATTTATGGCACGTGATTGAAATTTGAATGTGAGCATGCGGTTCCGGTATAGCCGGTCTTGTGTTGTTTTGTGTTACTATTCCGTACGATTTGTAAAATTATTACCAAATAATGCTATTTAAAAATGTACCAGAAAAGAGAAATTGTTTAATGCACTTCTTATTTTATGAATAACACTCTGCAATAAAGAGTAATGCGTAAATCGTATCAAATGGGTTTTAGTACAGTTTTTAGCGCGTCGCTGTATACTTAATAGGAAATATTTTTGTTACTGATTGTACTTTTTCTCTTACCTTCATTTCAAGTAGGTAAAATCTCCGAAACGTCGTGGGCTTCGGCCGTAGCGTTGACGCTTTTGCTACTGGTTTTCACCTCTACAGTCGACAGCACATCCGCCCTGAGGTAATGGCCGCCCGCTTTTAGGTCGTTTCTGCCACTACCTTTGCTAACTTTAGCGCACTTGCAGCTACCGAGGCTACAAACAGGAGATGAAGGAACAGCCGGACGATGTACTGATCGATCTAATTGCACGATATGGACACACGATGCTGCGGGCTAAGGACGAACTAGAAAAGTATGTCTGTGGCGTGAAATGTTCTGTGGTGAAGTAATATATTTCCCTTTTTCATCCTATTCCGTTTCATGCAGCTCTAAACGAACGGTAGATTTTGGACTGTCGCGTGGCTATTCCGGTAAATGAGCTATCGTTTTGCCTCAAACCGACTGCTAATGAAGGTCTAAATCTATTTCCACTTAATACAGGTGCGCAAGAAGCGAAACACCGGATGGCCATGGCGGTCGCCAACTTCGCCGGCGGTCCCGGCCGGAAACGAAGGTTCGAGGGCATCATGCTGTAAATTTTGACCACAACTGAACACGAGCCAAACAATTTCTGTCATGTTATCATGAATATAAAGTGCAATACGACCGAGTAATGGAAAGAAAGGAAACCAAAACAAAAAAAGCAAAAAAAAAATCAACAACAACCCGACGAAATGAGCCTCACAACACAATCAATTCGAGCAATACAACCGCTTTTTGTCTTCTGTCTATTGTTGAACGTAGAGTTTAAATAAATTAATGCCAGTTTTGATAGAAATGTATCAATGATGATGTAGCCGGTGCGGTGTTTGATTTGCGGGGCAGACGTGATGACATGGTTGACTTCGTGATGACATGGTCCTTTTGGACTCTTTTCTGTTCAAAGTTTTTTTTTTAATAGGAGTCGTCTATCCGGGAAGGAGGTAAATTTATGTTACCGGTATGTGTTGCAAAGCAGTGCGGCGGTATTTATTGTTGTACGTACATTCATAGTTCGGTTCAGAACCTCATCTTTGATCAGAATAGGACTTACCTGACAGAAAGGGCAATTAAACTGTAATCATTTTATGTTCTCTTCAACTAAATTTTGAAAAATCAGGTTTCAGGCAAAGTTCACACAGTAAATGTATAAAATAACCCTTGGAGAGGTCTATAGTTCGGACATCCGGGCATAGAAGACGGAGGTCATCGGAGGTGGTGCGACATTTCACTTTCCATGGACACAGTAGTTTTTCGGATAATGGTTAAGAATATTTATACTGTTGTCACTACTGAAGGAATAGCTACGGCTGGTATTCGTGATGAGAAAGAAACGATGATTTTTTATTTTTTTCTCATTTTTCCATAAATTAATGAGTCCTCTGAGACACGAGAGTTTCCTATACTCGTAGAGCCTTAGGTATAGAAATCTTATATATGAAAATTAATTAATGTTAGAATATTAGAAGCATTATTTCGTATTAGCTGATACAAAACTTCAGAAATTATTCCAATTCCAAGTTTCAACTTGCCAACACATTCTTCAGTCTTCGTTTCGGTTCTATTTTCAGGCCACTAGTCATGAATGAAAAAAAACGGAAGCGTGCTGGCAGCGGCTGATAACCCATTGAGGCTTAGGTTGATGATAAGGCGTTCGATTCATCTCGCAAAAGAATTACCACAGCCGCTTCGGGGAATAACTGCTGTTGTCTGCGCTACAACTAGCTAGCAGGCATGCGTTTAGCGATAGTTTTCTTCATGATCCTCTGCATGCTCTTTAAGCAGGGGTCATCGCATAACCCTATCACTCCGGTGACGTATTACAACGAAGAAATAGCTCGCTCCGAGGAGCTATGGAGTCTGTCCGAGTCGTGGAGTCGAGATTGTTCGGGATTTTATGAGGATTGAGGCAGAAAACAGACACAAACCGGGCAGCGATTCCGGGGTGTTTTATTTGAGAGGTATTGGAGGTATTGGATCATCCTGAAAGCTTGTACCCAAGTAAGACATAGAACAAGCGGAGAGGACTTTACCTGCTACTCCAAAGATTCGGTTGGATGAGAACGAAAGTAGAACACTCGCACTCATACAAACCCACACGCACACCCGGTCATTGTCGCAAGGGTTATCGGTGGGAGGGCAATGTTGACTTATGCTACGACTCCGGTGATTCTCCCTCTTCTTCCCCCTCACCCGTACCATAGATCTTACAAGAGGTTACATTGTACCCGTCCAATCCGACTCCGGGTCCCGGCTGCCCGCATTGAGGCTGCTGATAAGTGAAGCCCGTGGCCTGAGAAGAAGGAAGCAGGAAACCTTCTGTACATTCTACACATTTTCCGCCGTCTCGCAGGCTTGATAAGAAGTTCTGCAAGCTGGTGTAGGTTTTCACGTTCGTAGTAGTGCGTGGAAGACAGACGAGACATGATCATAATGGGTAGTAGTAGAGGTTAGTAGTTGTAAGTGTTCCATAGGTTTTATTTTTGATGCACCGGGATGTATCCACTAATTTTTGTTTATTAAATAATTCTGTTTTTTTTTTGCAATAATATTACAACATACACTATCATTCGAATACTCGCTGTATGTTTAAGGTTTGTGATCTTTTTTATATTAATTAAACGTATTTCTATTTTTTCATATTTGTTTTATTTTCATATACTGAATTTTGCTCTAGTTTTTTCCCAACAAAATAAATCATATTTCATATTTAACTTGTTTGATCATTTGTTGGATCATTTGGATCATCTCGTTTTTGACATAACGGCTTTTATAGGTTAGAAAGGTATATAAAATATATTATAAAAACATCAACTTCAAAACCTATAATTTGTTTTTATTATAGTATTTTTTATAGATTTTTTTTTCATATTGTTTTTATTCTATTAATTGATAACATCAATATTTAAAAAACAAACTTTTCTTTTAAAGGAAATGGCTGAGCAGTTAATCTAAAAGCGGAAAAGTCGAGTTTTTTAAAGGTATTCACGTACAGATATTGAAAGTACTAACTACAACAAATTAATTTGAAAAAAAAAAACAATCGTTGTTATTTTCAAAATATATATTTTTTGTTGAAATTATGAACACCACTCTCCCGACGGTCGACGGTTTATGCTTCTGCGATCGCACTAACACACGCACGGTTCGCGGTATGTTCGGAGGAAACGCATCTCGCGCAGAGAGCTCGCTCATCGTGGCGAAACAAACTGATCGTGTACACCGAAAAGTAGAGACGCGTTCGTGCGTTCGTTCCGTGGACGGGTCTTCGCCTTCGCCTTGTGGGTGGTGTAGTACCTGCTGTTTGGTTATTAGAACATACCTATCGCCCACAAGAGAGGAACCAAGTGGATGTTTTGGGAAACGTTTAGACCACGACGCGAAACCACAGTTACTTACTGTGTGCACCTATCGCCGTCTGTGAGAAGAGGGTGTTTTTCGTGTACCCCTTTGCGTGGAAGGGATTCCGATCAGTCTCAGGGTGCACCATCTGCACTTTACCGTTTCGGATCTGGCAGAAGAATGCGCTTGCAATATGTGTGCGTGCCTGTGTGGATGTGTGTGTGTGACTAGCAACAGTGAACACGTTTCTTCGTTGCATCCTCCATAAAACAAGAGAAAACATAGTTTTCGGCGCACACATCTGGATAGGCAAAGTAGCAGCGAAAATTTCGTTCGATCGAAGCAAGCGGGGTGTTGTCAGTGTGTATGTGTGCGGTGAGACAATGAGGCGGGGGATGATGAGATTTCGGCCGAGAGTGAGTGAGATTCGAATGCCCGTGAGAAAAGAGTGCGAAGAAATCTCGGTTGCTGCTGCTGCTGCTGCATTTCCCGAATACATCCCGTCTCCGTCCATTCTCTCGTCCGTTCCGAAAGCAGCAAGAAGCTATGCTGCGCTGCAGTGTGTTTTCTATGTTTGTGTCGAACGCGGCACATGAGCTCACCGACGACGAGCGCCGACGATCGTGTTGATCTTGTGGCGTACCACATCACCACCACCACCACCACAAACGCTGAAGAACGGAAAGGGGAGAATCAGTGTGGCATCAGCGGATTCCACAAGGCGCAGACCAGATGGTTTCTATGCTGCGCGAGATCGGTCGGGAAAGTTTCCGACCGCGAGATTCGGGAAGAGGTTTGACCGCGTGAAAGGTGCATGCATCTATGCGTGTGCATGTATGTGTGTGTGTGTGCGCGTGTTTTTATGCTTCTCCGGACGGTGCTTTTATGTTTATTTTCGCCAACTGCGATTTTGTTTTCCGTCTTGTGCGGAGCGATCCGTGTGCGCAGCATGAAGTTGAACAGCACACAGTTGTGGCGTGGACACGGACAGCGCCTGACCCCACGTGTCGTAAAAAGTGCAACGTTTGTACAAAAAAAAACAGGCTGTGGCCAAGGAACACGGACTGGAACGATGGTCTGGGGCGAGCATTCGAAGCGAGACGAGTCGAGTAATCCAGTGATGTCCACAGTTTTAGTGCGTTAGTGAGCTGTGCATTTTACGATAACTTGATTGTTAATTTTCTACACAGAATAGCAGCAACAGTCGCGGCAGTGGGGCTACAGCAGTGCTAGAGTGAAGTGCATTCCGAATAGTGCAGTGTCAAGTTAGACGGCTTGGAAAATCGACCGCGTGCTTGTGACGAATCCACCTGCTGCGTATGTGTGGCTGGTACATCATTGCATGTTGAACAGTAAGTGTTTAGAGTCTAATGTTGGAGCGAGGGCTTGGAAGATCGTCTCACGCTTTGCCCTTTGTGCGCATCAGAAGACCCAAATCATGCTCCAAGCCTGTTCGTATCTCTACGACCGCATTCTACGGACACCAGGGATCGGTTCTACCGTTCCAAAAGGGTCCGAAGCTGAATCAAGTTTCCCAATTTGGGTTGCGGCAACCCCAGTCTGGAAACGTCCAGTTCCCTTTTGCCCCTTTGGGAGCTGCACGAAAAGATCCAGCGAGACGCTGGGCACGTTTGCTTCGTAGCGCATTTTCGCATTCCTTATGTGGACCACGTGCACGTACTCGGCCGCTGCTGGAGCTGTTGGAGCTCTATGCTGAAGAATTCTCACATCTGTTCTGAATCCACCGGCATGGCTAAAAATAACTCCCAACCAAGTGACGTTATCGCGAAAGAAAATGGTTTCGGAAAGAGTCTTCAAGCAACTCCTGTGGCTACAATGTATGATGGATTACTTCAATTTCGCCGTGAGCCGTGCCCCCTTTCATGGCCACGGTCGCTGGAAACAATTTGCGCTCTCACTGCACGCAATGGCTCATTCTCGGCGACAGCTGCCTGAGAACGCAGTGCAGTTTAATTGATATCACGCGTCAAGTGGTTGTAAAGGCTTGAAAGGCGATAAAAATCTGCCGGAAGTTCTTCCTCTTGTGCGCGCGGTTGTGTGCGCTGGTTGCTTTTGCATTTCTGCTGACCGCGTCGCCGACCGCAGTAGGCGCAGGCGCGGCGTGGCTTAGGGTAGCTCATCAAAAATGCAAGTGTAGCAAAAGTGTGCCGCACCGCACGGCCGCTTTACCGTATCCGCTCGGGACCGCCTACGACATGGCGTGGTCTCGTGGTCACCACAGTCGACTGATAGCTAGTCAGATATATTGTTTCGATGTGCTTATTATAATCCAAGAATCTTCTATCGGTCGGTTTGAATCCTATCAGCTCTTCCGATCGGAGAACATGGAAGAAATGCAACACGCTGGAGGTGAACATTGCTGTGCCAATGTCCTCCATTCTGGTTTCACCAAGTTCCAAGTATGGAGGACACGCTGTTGCTGAAAGTGTTGAATTTCTTCGGTGAAAAAAGCACCACACACGGAGGGCTGTTTGGAGCCAACTTTGGAGCACATGCAGGTTGTTCAACTGAACGTTTGGAATAAGATGGTTCGAAAAAATGTGTTATTGTGCTAATAGTGCGATGCTAATTGGAAGATGTTAGCAGCATTAAGTAGAACAAACTGTACACTTGGTTTGCGCACTTTTGAATCGTATTTGGATAAGAGTTAGATATTGTCCTTATGTTTATGATTTTAGAGCTAGTTATTGGGAGTATGCTTTTTTGATTTTATGCTTTATTCTAATTCATTTTTGTTATTTACTAATATGTCTTGAAATACTGCTCGTTCCTATCTACAAATTTCGTCCGACCGAACTCTTCACATGAATATTCAAGTGGCTTAACCGATCGTATAAATCGGAACTTATAGTTCTTATAGTTCGGAGTATATCACAGCAAGTTGATCCCACCAAATGCAAGACATAATCTTACCATCCTGGATGTTGGGTTCTTTTTACCGGGCTTTTTACCATAGTTTTCATTATGATGTCGCTTCTAACAGTTCGATGGAGAAATCTATTCCATCCTACAAACAGTGATACGTCGTCCCACTTATCTGGACTTCATCCCAACTCTGGCGGAACCCAGTTGGAACCCTTGTTTCTGAACCACACCCATCGGTTCGACACGTATTGAAATAGGTTTCGCGCTAATTCTTCTTGCGTTTGGAAGGTACTTTGTTCGGGAAGGGCCTTTACGATGTCTTCGTAGCTGTCCCTCAATCCTCTTTTTTTGTCGCCACTTTGGTTTTGGACGTCAAATACGCTATTGTTGAAATGTTTGCTCACAGAATCTTCAACATGAGCATTGTGGAGAGCATTCGTTAAGTTTAAATTTCAAAAGCAAAGGAGAACTTTTTGAAAATACCGACAATGTTGTAATTATTGAATAATACCGACTGTAGCTCAAACGTGAAATAATGTTTTGGAAAACGGCAAAAGAAAAGTTATACTCCTACTAGTACTTTAGAACCTACGATTGATCTGGTTCAAACTCTTTCATTTTCTATTATTTATTTACAAAGAACAAGAACAATATTAAAAAAAAAAAATACTCTCTTAAAGAACTCTACAATAATAATATTGCACGTTTCAGCTTCCTCTGGACATTAGTAGCTTGGGCCAACACGCCGCGCCATACATACGTTTTCGATAAAGAAAACTGAGCAAACATAGCTATTTATCTCAAAAACACCGACGAGCTCTCAGTTCAACGGACCGTGCACACACCGAGTGCCGCTCGGTCGAAAGTACCATGCGCCATGTGCTCATATGCATGCACGCCCGGAATTAGTACCTCCGGACGTCGTTTGCCGTCTCGGCCCGTCTTGCGGCTGGGTCTTTATCGCCGGCCGGGAGGGCAACATGGGTGCCGGGTTGTATGGCACGGTTTGTTCGTGCGTAGCACCAGGCGAAACAAGGAACTGTTCTTGTTTCACAAGCCCAGCATCACAGCACCCTTATCACCGGATACGAACACATGCGGCGCGTACACACTATCGCGGCAGGCGGGGCGAAGATGTGGACGATTTAGTCGAGCGTGGTTTAAGAACCAATCCCCGTGATGCTCATTCTGGGTTTATAATTGGAGTACAGGGAAAAGATGGAGCAGAGACATAACATGAACTAAATCGTGTATTCTTTCTTTTTGCTTTTGTTGCTACTCGTTTCAGATTAGGGACGTTATATTAACGTCCTACCCATGTATAGCTGGCCGCGTCAGCGATGGCCAAAATAGGATCGTCATGTATAGCATACGTAGTTATTAATTTATTTATTTTCCATAGTGAGTATCTCGGCCGCATGGTAGCGTTAGCGCGAGTCAAGGTGTATAACCTAATTTCGAACGCTCTATGTTTCGCAGGTCTAATTTTAAGTAGCAATGCACAACGTCGACCGTATAGCAGTAATCGATGTAAGTATTCTTATTTGGCTATTTCTTCCACCATCTTCCCAAAACGTTCGAGATAGATAAGCTATAAAAAGGGAGCTAATGCGCAAAAGAAAGAGATGCATGATTTTTTTATGTTGTGTCTAACATACTGGAATTGATTTCCTTTGGCCAATACATTCTTCACACTCTAAACAATCATCTCACTCATTACCGGGTGGCACATTGCATGGCCCCGTCCAAGCAGATCCGTCCGTGGTAGCTGCTGCGTCACCCAGCACGTTCGTCAGCAATGTCGCCACGAACCATCCGGTGGTGCTGCGTGGTGATCAGCAACCGATCGACGATGGTAGCTCGATGGAGGTCGTCGACGAGCAGGACGAACTGGGCGAACAGTTTCCGCACACAGTGCAGTACACCGGCATGATTAACAACCACATCAACTACAACAAGTATAACTCGATCTTCTATCCACCGGGCATGTTGGCACCGGGTGATGAAGCAGGCGCACAGCAAGTCTACCATCCTCTACGCCATCAGGCGCACCGGAGCTACCAGCAGCAGCAGCAGCAGCAGCAGCAGCATCGAACTCACGGCCCGTGGCAGCTGGATCGTGCAGGAGGTTATCTTGTTACAGCTTCATATCAACTCCCCCCGCAAGCACCAGCGTTATGACCTGGAATGTGCAAACTCTCCAACTTCAGTTATCTCCCCTATTCTCCCGGGTTGTAGGGTTGTCTTCTGCCCCCTTCTAGGGTTCGCTTCGGGTGGCCTTGGCGGGCCACCGTTACGTCATCGTTTGGCGAACGCTCCTCGCGAGGCGGAGTAAACAAACATGTCGCGCCAGTCTCTTCTCCTCTAACTCCGATGTATGAAGTATAAGCTCACTAACGCATCCAACAGCGATCGTGGCGGTCTGCAACCAGTCTTTAGAGCAACGACGAACAAATTACAGAAGCCAAATTGGGCAACCCAGTAGGAGATGTCATTAGATGGCCGTCCCACCCCCGTCCCGTTCCGCACAGTCGCGGCACAACTCGTAAGCTTTAACCCCGGTGGTATGTGCTAACATGGCTCCTCTCATGCGCTATATCCATGGTTTCTCACTTGCTCATCCGATCTCCGATCTGGTTTCCAACTTCCAAGAATCGAGACGATCGTCTTCAGTGTCTTCACGCCGGGGAGAGTCGGAAGGTGTTGTTTACAGAACGTGCTTCCAGGTTCCATTTTTTACACATCCACACGTAGCCCGCTCTGTTCCCCTGTTCCTGTTTCGTCCAGTGCTTGGGTTGGGTGGATGGTTTCCTTGAATGATCTGGTTCTAAATTTAAACCGCAAGGAGATTATACTAACACATTTCATCTTTCTCTCTCTCTCCCTCATTCGTTCGTCGTTGTTGGGATTGGGATTGATGACGTCGATAACGTTGGGCGAACAGTAGCCAGCAGACCGCCGATTCACCGCGTACATCCGTGCGAACAGAGCTCGTGCTATCCGGCTACGGGCAATCTGCTGATAGGGCGCGAGAACCGCCTGGAGGCGTCGTCCACCTGCGGTACGGTACGACCAGAGCGCTACTGCATCGTGTCCCATCTGGAGGACAAGAAATGCTTCCTGTGCGATACTCGCCGCGAGACGGAGAACGATGCGATGCGCAACCATCGGATCGGCCAGATCATCTACAAGATGCAACCAGGGTAGGTAGCTGTAAGAAGAGTATTAATTTCCAAATCTTCCTCAACAGTTTGTGCCAGTGTTCGTATAGGAATGCTTCGCGATGCAGCATGCAAGCGCTCTACGCAGATAAGACAGACTATTGTACTGAGTTTGCTTTCGCGCAGCTAGGCCCACAGCCGAGGATAAACAAACACAACGGCCCGCGAATGCAAACACTGGTGTGCAAATAACTATGAGCGTACACACGCCCCGAGTCGGGAGTTCCATCTGTTGTGCTGCAGCGCAGAAGCGTTGGCGGAGATGTTGTCAAAATTTAACGATGACTAAAAACCAGCGGCACAGATCGTCACATCTGCCGCCGGTCTGGGGTACGTGATCGATTGGGTTTTGTTTGGTTTAGCCAGATCGTACACAAACAGTACGAGCCGGGCTCTCCGGTCATGACATCATCTGCTGCTGGGTTGGTGGATGCTGCGGAGTAGATCTCGTTGCTCGGGCGGGGCACTGAAATCGTGATGTCAGGAAGTGGATGCATATTATCTATCAATTTCTGATGCTATAATGAAAGCATCACGAACTGTCGCGAGACGGTCCACAAAGCTAGATTCTTCGAAATCATGGGATTCTTTGTCTCTATGGTCCAATCATTTGCAGGCCTATTATGGTTTTGATATTTTTGGGAATGTCCCATGACTTGATCTTGATTTGCTTGCATTATGCAATGCTGAGGTATTCTTTAGCTTAAGCATAAGCAATGTTTGTGCGTTGTAGATTAGTATAGAATATTATGATACTTGATACAAAATGCTATATCTTGTTCCACATTAACTCTAACCAGCACGGTCGAGCAAACCTGGTGGCAGTCGGAGAACGGCCGTGAAAATGTCACCATCCAGCTGGACTTGGAGGCGGAGTTCCACTTCACCCATCTGATCATCGTGTTCGCGACGTTCCGACCGGCCGCGATGCTGATCGAGCGTTCGTACGATTTCGGCAAGACCTGGCACGTGTACAAATACTTCGCGCACAGCTGCCGCGAGTCGTTCCCGCACGCGCCGCTGGTCGCCCGGAACATCACCGACGTGATCTGCGACCATCGCTACTCGGGCGTGGAACCGTCGAAGAACGGCGAGGTGATCTACCGGGTGCTGCCGCCGAACATGAACATCGAGAACCCGTACGCCGAGCACGTGCAGAACATGCTGAAGATGACCAACCTGCGTGTGAACTTCACTAAACTGCACTCGCTCGGCGACAACCTGCTGGACGATCGGGATGAGATACAGGAGAAGTACTACTACGCCATCTCGAACATGATCGTGCGCGGGTCCTGCTCGTGCTACGGGCATGCTTCGCGCTGTTTGCCGCTGGAGGGCGTCCGGAACACGGTCGACATGGTGCACGGACGGTGCGAGTGCACGCACAACACGAAGGGCTTGAACTGTGAGGAGTGCGAGGATTTCTTCAACGACCTGCCATGGAAGCCGGCACTTGGAAAGCAGACGAACGCGTGTAAAAGTAAGTTTCGATTTCTTTCTGGATAGTTTGCATAAGCTGACGTCTTGATGGTCTTTGTATTTCGCCAACAGAATGTAGCTGCAACAATCACGCTACCAGCTGCCATTTCGATCAGGCCGTTTATGAACACTCGGGACGGGTGAGCGGCGGTGTGTGCGATAACTGTCAGCACAACACCCAGGGCTACCACTGCGAGGAGTGCGCACCGTTCTTCTACCGCGATCCGGTGGAGGACATTCAGAGCCCGTACGTGTGCAAACCGTGCGACTGCGACCCGCGTGGTGCGCTGGACGATGGCATCTGTGACTCGATCGCGGACGAAGAGAATGGCATCGTGGCCGGTGCTTGCCACTGTAAGCGGAACGTGCACGGGCGCCGGTGCGATCAGTGCCGCGATGGGTTCTGGAACTTTGACGAGCACAATCCGGAGGGTTGTCAGCTGTGCACGTGCAACACGCTGGGCACGGTTAACAACTCGGGCTGCAATGTGTACACCGGGGAGTGCATCTGCAAGCGGCTGGTGACCGGACGCGACTGTAACCAGTGTATGCCGGAAACGTTCGGGCTGTCGGATAGTCTGGAGGGTTGTACGCCGTGTAGCTGCCATCCGGGTGGTTCGCTGGACAACAGTTGTGACGTGATCACGGGACAGTGCCGGTGCCGGCCGCACATGCAGGGACGCGATTGCAGCGAGCCGAAGCAGCACTACTTCATCCCGATGTTGCATCGCATCCTGGAGGCTGAGATACCGTCCACGGTGAGTTGGTGACAGGCCAGGCATGAAGGATATCGGGGGTTAATGGCAGTTTCTTTTTTCTTTATATCTCATTGTAGTTCTGCGAGTCTGTTGGAGGGGTAAGCTTGGAATGCTCACCTGTGAACAATGTGTGACATTTTTACTTTTCTTTATTCTTAACCTTTGCAGCAAAACTGTTCGGTTGTCGTGCGCGAGCGTGCCAATGATCGCGACGCGGACTTTACCGGTCCCGGATTTATCCGCGCGTCCGAGGGTACCGAGCTGAAGTTCACCGTCGACGACATACGGAAGACGATGAACTACGACGTGCTGATACGCTATCAGCCGCAGATGAAGGGTGACTGGGAGAACGTCCGCATGACCGTGATCCGGCCGGATGTGTACGACCCGGAGGGACCGTGCGCCAATTCCCATCCGAGCTACGAGCGGGACATCACCACCACGCTGTCCGAGTACGATACGAGCGCGGTCGCCCTGCACGACATCTGTCTGGAGAGCGGCAAGACGTACAAGTTCATCGTGTCGTTCCAGCGGCACGAACCGTACGACGACAACCCGACCGCACAGATCCTGATCGACTCAATCGTGCTGATACCGCGCATCGAAATCACGCCCATACTGCAGGGCTCGCATCAGGCGGAGGTGCGCCACCGGGAGTACGTGAATCGGGGCTGTAATCAAACGTACTACCATTTGAACTACATCGTGAACGCGCCGGAAGAGTGCCAGGATCTGCTGAAAACGATCAGTACCTACATCAACAACGGCGCCACGCGTAAGTACCCATCCGTTCTTCTTGGGAGGTTACGTCATAGAAGATACCAAGGTATCTTATCAGTAGAACTTATTAGCTCCGTGTGACATTGAGCGAAACACAGATAGATCGAACGAGGCTAGTTATGCTTTGTTGACATTATTGACCGCACCTAGCCAACACCTTAAAAATGGTTAAGTTTAAGGGAACGCTTCTTCTGCTAGCGCTGTGCTTGGGATGGTTGAGTTACTGCATAGGCCAGGACATAGATCCCGGCCAGGTGGAGCTAGAACCTTGTTAGCAAACGGTGCGAACCCAAGCTCTGGACGTTTTTCTTACCAAAGTGTTTTCTTTTCTGTTTTCCAGCGTGCGACTGTAACCCGACCGGGTCGAAGAGCAAGAAGTGTGCCGAATCCGGTGGTTACTGTGCGTGTAAGACGAACGTCGTTGGGCGGCAGTGTGACCGGTGCGCACCCGGTACGTACGGATTCGGCCCCGAGGGTTGTAAGGCCTGCGACTGCAACAGCATCGGTTCGAAGGACAATGACTGCGACCTGATCACCGGGCAGTGTAATTGCCACCCGAACACGTACGGCCGGGAGTGTGACCAGTGCCAGCCGGGCTTCTGGAACTTCCCGAACTGCCAGATCTGCGAGTGTAACGGTCACACGCCTACGTGTAACTCGAAGACGGGCGAGTGCGTCCAGTGTCAGGACTTTACGCAGGGCTGGAAGTGTGATCGGTGTGTCGATGGGTACTACGGCAACCCGCTGCTCGGCTCGTCGATCGGTTGCCGACCGTGCCGCTGTCCGGATACTGTTGCGTCGGGACACTCGTACGCGAACGAGTGCTATCTGCACCCATCGACGAACGATGTGATCTGCTCGTGCGAGGAAGGTTACTCCGGGGCGCGGTGCGATGTGTGCGCGGACAACTACTACGGCAACCCGGAGAAACCGGGCGGTCTCTGCCAGCAGTGCGATTGCAGCAACAACGTGGATCCGAAACGGGCGGGCAACTGTGATGCAAAGTCGGGCCGGTGTCTGCAGTGTCTGTACAACACGGAGGGCGACCATTGCGAGTACTGCCGGGATGGGTACTATGGAGACGCGTTGCGACAGGACTGCCGGGCCTGCGACTGTAACCTGCTCGGCACGAACCAGACGGTGCAGCACTGCGATCGGTACACGGGCCAGTGTCCGTGCTTGAGCAACGTGAAGGGTCAGTACTGCGACGAATGTATCGAAAACCACTGGAAGATTGCAAGTGGCGAAGGATGCGAGGCGTGCGACTGTGATCCGGTCGGAGCGCTGAGTGAGCAGTGTAATCCGGTAAGTTGCGCTCGGCTCTTCCTGTTCTGGTGAACGCAAAGCCTAATTATGCTTATATTTTATCCTACAGTACGACGGTCAGTGCTCTTGCAAACCTGGATTCGGTGGTCGACAGTGTAATCAGTGCGAAGCGTTCTTCTGGGGCGATCCGAATGTGGAGTGCAAACGTATGTGCCACGCCTTTAAATGTCCTCTTCCCTAGTCACTCTCATTATATCACTGTTTAATTCACACAGCGTGCGAGTGTAACGTGTACGGTTCAGCAACCCAACAGTGTGATCGAGTTAGCGGCAAGTGTGCCTGTAATTCTGGCATCGGTGGCTACAAGTGCGACCAGTGTGCTCGTGGTTACCTCGGCCAAGCACCGTACTGTGAGGCTTGCGGTGAGTGCTTCGACAACTGGGACATGATTCTGGACGGCTTGCGAGACGAGACCGATCGCACGATTGAGGAGGCGAAGACGATCAAGAAGCTCGGTGCGACCGGTGCGTACAAGAAGGAGTTTGACTCGATGTCAAAGAAAATCGCTCAGATCGAGGGCTTGCTGAACAACACCATCTCGGATCGGGAGATCGAAGCGATCGGTGGCGAGATCGAGCGCATCCGGAATCATCTGCAGGAGTCGCTGCACAATCTGGAGGAGTCGGAGCGTAAGCTGCAGGAGACGGACTCGAGCATCAAGCTGGCGAACATCGAGATCGTGAACCTCGGCCGGCGAGCGGACGATGTGAAGCAGATGACGAACTACCTGAAGGATAACGCTACGATGCTGCAGGAGGGTAACATCGAGGGTGCACTGAATCTAACCCGGGATGCGTGGTACCGCGTGAGCCTGCTGGGCGAGACGAACATGAACATTACGGCGATCAACAGCCGGGCGGAGAACTACTGCCGGCGGGCGGAACATTTGATCAACAAGAATCAGGCGGACGTGGTGCGCAACCATGAGAATAATGAGGCAGCCTTCTTGAGGTACCAGGAGGAATTGAATGTGTTGAACGGAAATATGCCGGACTTGAATCAACGCATCTGCGATCGGCGCGGCGATCCGTGCGATGAGTTCTGTGGTGGGGCGGGCTGTAAGAATGGGTGCGGTGGGTTGCGGTGCGAGCAGGGCGCACTGACTATGTCGGAGAAGGCTCTGGACTTTGCCAAGAAGACCGAGCAGAACATCAAGGAGAAGGAGGAACTGGCGGATGATATTCTACGATCGGTGAGTGTTTTGCGCTCCGTATGATATGGGTTCGAACTTGACTGTTCTACTTACTCTTTCCGTGCAGATGTCACAAGCGAAGGCGAACGCTTCGGAGTCGTTCAAGAAGGCAAAGCGAACGCACGACGAAACGCAGGCACATCTCGAGGGCACGAAGAATCTGATCGACCGTGCGAACGTCCTGGTAGGAAAACTGTCGGACATGATCCAGAACACGACTGCGTCGCCGGGTGAGATGCGCGCACTGATCGACCAGGTCATGAAGTACACACTCCAGCTCGATCCGGATCAGATCGACGATCTGGCGCGGAAGATTCAGGACGCGGTGTCCCATCTCGTCAACGTGGAGGCGATCATTCGTAACACGGAGAACGACCTGCGGCGCGTCGAGATGCTCAAGGCGGACGCTATGGAAAAGAAGTAGATGAATTGCGAATGTTCCCAAAGTTTGTGCAGCCTTCAACTGTATCCTTTTTTTTTCTCGTGCAGGGACCGTGCTGAGAAGGTGCTCGCTGGTGTGCTCAACATTACGAAGGCTCTGGATGATGCGGACGATGCGCAGAAGAAGGCGCGCCAGTCGATAAAGCAAGCGAATGCGGACATTGCCTCTGCCCAGATTGATTTAGAGGAGGTATAGTCGAGCTCTCACGGTGGGCTAGTCAAGAATGGCGCGTTAATCTTCGTGTGATTGCCGCTTACAGATCGATAAAGAAACGGAAGACGCACAGAAGCGTGCCAACTCGACGGCGAATGCGGTCCTTACATTGCAGTCGCGCCTCGAACAGCTCCAGAAGGACAACATCCGCAACGAGCTGGACGCGAAGGCCATCAACAAGCAGGCGGAAGATGTGAAGGACTCGGCAAACAACGCTCACGAACGTGCGACGCAGGTACGGAAAGGGGACGAAAAATATCTGCTCTGAACTGTGCTAACGAAGAACTTTGTTCTATTTTCTCGCTTAGCTTAAAAATGACTTCAAAACTGCAAACGAATCGCTCACTGCCCAAGCTCGCCGGTCCGAGAGTTCCCGGGAGCGTGCCCAGAACTTACTGAACCGTGCGTCCAAGATCACCGTCGACACGACCACTCAGCTGTCCGCGCTGCAGAGTATGTTATTGAGTAGTTTTTAAAATATAATGACGTCCTATTCAATGACCTCTTCATATTGCATCCCTACAGATATGGACGATATTTACAAATCGAACGAGAAGGAGATGCAGAAGCTAGAGGCCGAGCTGAACGAGCTTACCGAAAGTATCACACTGTATCTACAGACGATCCAAACCAACGCGGAGCGCTACCGCCAGTGCACGTAAGCTTCTGGCCGGGATTTTCTCGCCCAACGGGCGATCCTAAGCAATTTTTATGTGTTCATAAAGGAGGATAATTACGAGAGCTTCTTTTTTAACGTACGACCATGCTGACTTTGCAGAACATTGAATTGTCTTACAAGCAAGACAGAAAACTAGATAATACTTGTGCCAAAAAAGCGAATACATGAGTAGTAGTCGATTTAAGCAGTTGCTGCTTCTTTGTACACACGCGTGTGCAGGATGCGGTTTTTAGCAGAAGACGTAAAACAGGTCGTTTTTACATGGTGTTCGTTTCCTCCTATTTTTAACTACTTCGGATTTCAGTTTCGTAATTGATTTATTTCGTTTGAGTTCGCTACTAACGTTAGCACGGCAATAAGATAAGTTTTGGGTAAGACACGTTTTAGCCGTAAGCGATGTTGGGTTTTTGATGACCCCCTGGTAAACCATTGTAACCACCATCCAGTGCATTTAGTATCCTGTTTTTCCTGAAAGTAATCCTTACCGATCGTTTCATTTGATTAAGGTAAAAGCCGATCTAGAGCCGGTTCAGCACACTATTTCTCCACGGAAAAAACTGTACACAGTCACCGCAACGAACAGCACTCGAAACTAGAGAGTATGTGTTAGTGGTTAGTTGACAATACTAGACTAGAGAACGGAAACTACACTTCAACGCAACGTGACAGCAAATGAACATGAAAACATGTACCTATCGTAAACCGCCATACATTGTAGAATCTAAAAGTGCTCCCTTTTTAACATTGATTTTAAGCAAAAGCAAATACACAAATAATCGAACGGTACGCATGTCTTCTCGTCGTAAATAATAAATTTACTCAATGTTTAAACATATGGTTTTATTGCATTCCGAAGAGGTGGGGAATTGATTTTTCAGCAAAATTAACAGAAAACATTTGAAATTTAAATATGAAATATTTCATCAACACGTGGGAGAAATTCGTCTTCACTCCTTTGTACGGCAACAAAATATGAAAAAATGGAAAGTTTATACGAAATAATTTCCTATCGGAAGTTATTGGAAGGTGAATAAAGGGGTTTAAATTATATTTTTATTTTTATTTTTATTTGATCGACGGATTTCCTCTAATTTCAAACAGCGTTGCGATACGGCCTGTTGAAATATTTCTCTATCAACCTTGATTAATTTCTCATGCTTTGTTTAGCGGGCTTTACAAGTCCGTATAACGACCCGAGAACGATGCGAGAAGACGTATCGAAACGAGGTTTCTCGTCTGCTTCTGCCTATGTACTAGGAAACGCGTTTCTCGCTACCGAGCGAGAGCAGGTTTTATGAAATAAACAAAACACAAAATGGTCATTTCGAACTGCGCAGATTACACATTTGACAGCTCTTTTCAAAACAAAATTCATCGGTGGGCAGGTGTACTGCGGGAGATGAGAACCGAAAACGTACAAAATTGGGCTTTTCTTATCAAAAGCAAAAAATCGTCTTTTCCCACTTTTCTGGGTATTTCTTGCATTTTTAAGAACCATATGAGATAACTGAAATGTATTTTCAGCATTCATTTATGCTTAAAAAAGGCATATAAAGCAGAATTCAGTTGAATTGTTTTAAAATTTGCTCAAGTTTTGGCGATGGGTCCGCAAGGTTCTGGCTCTCCCGTTCTCTTTTTGCATCTCTCTGCTTTTTTCAGTTTATCATTTATATATGCTATTCCCGATCGCTCGAATAAAATGTAGACATCGTTTGACAGATAGGTGACGGGGTTTACTATTTAAAATGAATTAAAATATAGTTGAATATTTTTCAGTATGAAAAAAAAAAAGAATTTTTGTATTTTTGTACAAAAAAGGATTGTAAAGGAAAACAATATTTTTCAAACTTAAAACAATTTTGGTCAAAATAAAATTCGCTTTGACAGCGTTCTCGCCTCGAGGTTTCTTGCAAAGCACGATCGAAGCGAGAACGGCCAAGTGAGCACTTTGACAGCTGTCCCATCTGTCGTTATAGAAACGTGTAAAGCCCGCTTTGTGTGACAGCTGTCACATTTGTGTTGCAAAGAGATATTGTAAACAATCCAAAACGCTCCGGTATCGTGCGATCGTGTACGTTCGGTTAAAAAGCGATAATTTCTCGTGGAAACGCAATAATTTTACGTAAAATTGTTCGGCTTGAGTCGTCCAGGCAACACATAAACCCACAGAAATCATGGCTTTGCGTGCAGAGTTCGAAAACAACGACGATATCGGTGTGTTCAGCAAACTTACCAACTCATACTGCCTGGTGGCGATCGGTGGTTCAGAAGCTTTTTACAGGTAGGGTTTAGGTATTATGCTTCAGATATACGTTACAATCAACAGTTACGATGAATACCCACCAATTTCACCCAGTTTTTCTAATATAAGATTGTTTTCCAAGAGAATATTTAAACGAACATTACTCGCGTATCTGCTTTGGAGGTTATGTTTCGGGGCACGTGTTAACATAAACAATCTGCTGGCGTATCGTTCTACAACGTTGTTATATGAATCATTTCTTTGATTTTATTGCAGTGTGTTTGAATCGGAGCTGGCGGACGTTATTCCAGTAGTTCACACCAGTATTGCCGGGTGCAGAATTATTGGTCGCCTGACGGTTGGCAACAAGAACGGACTGATCGTCCCGAACAGCACGACAGACGTAGAATTGCAGCACTTGCGAAATTCACTCCCGGATGCGGTGAAAATCCACCGTGTTGAAGAACGCCTGTCAGCGCTGGGAAATGTGATTGCCTGCAACGATTATGTCGCGCTGGTGCATCCTGATATCGACCGTGAAACGGAAGAAATCATCGTCGACACGCTGGGGGTGGAAGTGTACCGGCAGACCGTGGCGAATAACGTGCTGGTGGGTGCGTACTCGGTGTTGAGCAACCAGGGCGGTCTCGTGCATCCAAAAACCCCCAGCCAGGAGCTGGACGAGCTGGCGTCCCTTCTACAGATCCCTCTCGTGGCGGGTACGGTGAATCGGGGTTGTGAGGTGCTGGCCGCTGGCATGGTGGTGAACGATTGGTGTGCGTTCTGTGGTACGACAACGACCTCAACGGAACTGTCGGTGGTGGAGAGCGTGTTCAAACTGAACGATGCGCAACCTTCCAATGTGACCAGCAACCTGCGAGCATCGCTCATCGAAGCGTAAGTGTTTTAGCACGATGGGAAGTTAACATTGGATGTTTAACATGTTGTTACTTTCGCAGGATGTCGTAAAACGGATACCAGGGTATCGTCAAGCAGCAAAGCAGATTACCGTGAGTGTTTCGGTACCCGTTCGGTTATGGAACATAATTATCTTTTGCGGAAGAACATTCTAACAGTGATCAATTGATTTAACCGGTTGTACAAATCATGGTCGTGGTATGGTTCCGAGATGCAATATAAATGTATTCGTTCGTCACAACACATTTCCCCGACTTTATCAACCATCAACGTGGCACTTCCCTCGTTCTACGTACAATTTTCGGATTCAGTCCGATGTAAACTACTCGCTGGAAGGTTTTTTTTATTGAAAAACAATACTTTATTTTGAAAATAATCCTTATATCGAACAATTAGTTATATGAAAATACATCTGATACGTGACCCAACTTTAAAAGTGAGCGTAAATACTATAGCGCTTTGTTATCTGGTTCCCGCTTTCACTGTTCGCACAATGTCGGTTCATCCACTTGCTGTAAATTTGCATTAAATGTTTATATGTATGTTTTACGTTTGTTCGCTGCAACAAACTATGGGGTTTTGGGAAAGGTAGACGCTTCGGTTTAGTTTGTGTGGGATTTTGTTTTCAATTCCGCACCGTTCCACCGTTGGGAAGGGCCAGCGTGGTCGGAGCGGACATTGGCACGCGGAGCGTTGAGCACGGCTCACGGCCGTAGTGCAGCAGCGTTTGGTGTTGCTTTCCATTGCTAAACGAGCGTACCCGCCGCAGGTAGAGATCTTTTTCCTCCAGCCGGCCCACCGTCGTCGGCAGGTCCCAGTCGTCCTCGTCCGCAGTGCAGCAGCTGTGGAAGAGCTTCTTGAAGCCGGCACGAAACTTTCGATTCATGAACGCGTACAGGATCGGGTTGATGCAGGAGTTGGATGCGCCTAACCACTGCGCCACCGGCAGAATCGTGAGGATAAACGATTGCACTATGGGGGGAAGGGAGAGAACTTTGAATCAGAAACTTTGGAAAGCACGGACAAACGCGAAACAACATGACCCACCCGTTTCGTCGTATACCAAATCGCCGGCAAATTTGACGAAACAAAAGATGGCGTACAGCGGCAGCCACGAGATGGCGAAGGTAATAATCACGACAAACACCATTTTAATAACCTGAAAGAAAGATTATAGCGTCATAAAACAGAGCAGCCTGACGATGCCGCGAAACGCTCGTACAAGCGGGAATCCTTCGTACCTTCACCTTGCTGCGATTGAAGACTTCGTTTTTGCGGTTTATAATCATCTCGCGCGGCAGATTCCGGTAAGCCACATTTTTCCAGATAATGACATAGCAGATGGATATCACAATCAGCGGGCCAAGGTAGCAGAAGAAGAGATTCGCGAACAGGAAGTACCAGCTCTCCGATGCCGGCGTTGGCCACAGTTCGGTGCAGATCTGTGTGCAGATGGGCGAAGGTGCAAATATTGAGAATTTTAATAAGATTGTTGTGCAAGGAAGCTAACATTTGCTGGTTGCTCGGAAATATAAGTGCCTCCGGTGGGATCCAGGCAAGAGCTAGTTATACATTCATTGCTTAGCTGTAAACTAAATTTAATTGCTTTTACTTTTGGTTCGGTGAAACGTTCTTCGAGGTTATACTGATTGGATTCCTAAGAAATAACTTTATAATATTCCAATAGATACGTAGAAGTCCTGGTCAGACAGTAGTACAAGCTTTGTGAAACCTTTATACCTCTGATTCATATATTCCTAACAACAGGAGATGTCATTCCGGGTTTTAAGCCGTTTGATTTCATTTTTGGTGCAGTTCTGCAGCGCATCTAAGAAAAAAGCTCTCCAACTTCAATGTCCAATGACTGTTGGAACAAAATTTAAGCCAATAATAGGCTTATTACAATAAAGTACCTGCGATAGAAAGGCCAAATCCAATATTCATTGTGGCAGGAGCACAATAGCAAAAACGGAAGATAATTCTTCAAAAAGCTCTTTCGTTAGGTTAAAGAAATTAAAGCACCACGTTGCGTATCAAATTGTTTCACACCTCTATACCATAACGTAATGGTGTTGTAGTCATAATGTGTTGCTGTGGCTTTTTGTGGTTTGGAAAGACTTTAAACCTTCAGATTTTGCCTTTTCCCGGAAAGCAAGAATCTGAATCGTGATAGTAATCGAATCACAGAGATACATTCAATAAGCCTATCTTTCGTTGTACTCCGATTTTTAGCTTGCGGGAGAAACGTCGAAATAAGATTACATTTGTCTATCCGCCTAACCCGCATCTGAGCAAGATTTTCGGTTTTTCCGCAGGCATTCCGGGTGCAGGGGAGGGCAGTGTGCTTCCAAAATTTATACCTTCTACCCAGTGGGAATATGTAATCTAAGTAGATCGGCGCATGGCCGGTAAATTCATAACCCTTGCCAGACTTTTGCGAAGCACGATGCCGGTTCGAAAGAAGGTCGTTGTGTTTGCACCCACAGAACTGCCAGCAGAACAAGCCATTCGATTAATCATCAAAAATCCCCGCAGGAACTCAAACTTTGTTACTCTTTTTAGTGAATTTCTTCCTATGGACGGGCTTAACGGGTGTTGCTTTTACGGGTGCCTCATATTTGGAAGTGAGAACACGCGCCAAACTCTACTGCAGACAGTGTCTTAAGATGCGCTTTTTATGGACCTCGCCGAGCAGAGCGTGTGGCAATGAAATCGTCGCCGATATTAAAGCATAACCTTGACGCGCGGTAAAAATCGCGTCGGAGTTCGCCCGCCAAACGTCGACAATCACCTGCGCGTTACTGCCCATGATGCCGATGGGCCGGAGCGTGAAGACGAACAGCCAGGGCAGGTTAATGCTCAGCGCTATAAACCAGATGATGGTCACAATCAACCGATACTGTCTGCAAAGGAACGAGAGAAGAAGAAAAAGTGTTGCTGCAAAAAACAGAATCATGCCCCTCCGCAAAGAAAAGCACAAGCGTCCTTACCTGGTCGTAATGGTGCCCGAGATGGGGAACGATATCGCGAAGCAGCGTTCGATGGAGATCGCCATCAGCGTGTTGACGGAAGCGGAAACGGAAACGCCTTGCAGATAGGAAACTCCCTTGCAGAAGAACACCCCCAGGATCCAGGCTTGTCAGGTGCGGCGGCAGGAGAACAGAACAGAAACAGAAATGAACGATGAAAGCACCCACACGGTGCGGCGAACAAGAATGAAATGTCCTCCTATCGCTTGACGAAAATTACATTACCGGGAACGGGTAATGCATGATGTGTTGCGCGCGGCCAACAGTAGCGAACAAAAAAATCGTTTTTTGTGAGCTGTTTTGGGAATTGCGTGTGGGAGGCTGGTGTTATTATACACGCTGCTGCTGCTGGTGCTGCTGCGTCTGATGGCACCCTAGAGGGAGTAGCAAGTTTTGCCGAGCCACCCACCGCATCCCAGCCGTGCTGCGTGATGATGAAGCCGTGTATCGCTGGCAACGGTGTACGCGCAGCCGGTGCCGGTATCGAACAAAGGAAAATGTTTTCCTTTCCCCGCGCAGGATGTGCGGTTAAACGATTCAACGGAAAGTTTGGGACGACATTTTATTCTCGCCGACCGAAACATCCGATGGTCACCGGCCGCCGAGAAACGGGCGCAAACTGTGCGAGGGCGAACCAGCGCTCCATTAAAGCTTCGTTTCGGCAGCTCGGCAGTCGGCGAGGAGCGGGCGGTGGTTATCGAGTAAAGCGACGGGAACAAATTACAGCAACAGCCAGTGGAACTTCAAAGCGACACTTGAGGAAACACTCCAAGGGGAGTGATATTGAAACGTTTCTCCCATCCCCGGTGTATGATAATTTTGTCTTGGGCCGGCTGTCTTGGGCAGCATCAGGGTTGTCGGAGTAGACGCTCTTGGCAAGCAGTTGCACAAGAGGGAGTTTTGTGCCTTATAGAGCATTTAATACAGTGCGAAGAACTTGATGTAACCAAGATTATTGTATTGAATTTTGCCGTTTGATTTCGTCGCACTACAGTACTGTTGTATCAGGGGAGTTGAATCGATCCAAGTTGTGACTCTTTTAAAGGAGTGATTAACTCCACATGGTTCCACTATATACTGTGCTGTTACTAACATGTGCTTGTTGGTGTTGCTATTTATTGGAATTATTGACTTGAATCGACTCTTTTCTAATTCTTTAAGGAGTTGACTTCTGGAGGACTTTAAGGAATCGAATCTTTTATGGTTCTTGTAGAGGTAACTCTTTTCGTCGACGTACGACTCTTGTTATCTCTTCTCTTGAGAAGAATAATTCATTCATTTTCGTTTTCTTAAGAGATGATTGTTTTTTTTTTTTAATTCGGAAGTGTGGGATTGTTTTAAGACTATGGTCTAGCCGTTGTAGCCCTGGCTATGTACGTTCTAGCCCTTTTCGGCGACGTAGGCCATGCTTTTCGCCAGTCGACTTTTTTAGCAATCCTTTTATTAGTTGATCATTTTTATTGACTCATTTTGGAAGTTAGGTGTTTAGTAGTTTTCTTTTATGATTTTGTAAATCTGTCTGTACCTCTTTTCAGAAGTTTATTCTTTTATTTTTGCGAGTTGGCTCTTTCGGGTGTCAACTCTTCAATTGTTTTAGAGATTTTATCTTTTGTTGAACCATTTTGTAAGTCAATTCTCTTCTCGATTCTTCCGAAGTACGGTTGTCTCCATGATTAATTTATCGTCTCTAACCACATCTTAGAATTGGTACAGGCTTTGTTCATTTAAAATCCACTCATACGATAAGTTTGACACTCCTGTAGTTCGTTGAAGCCAGAATTGAAAAGATATGAAGTGCTAACCATCCCCAGCACGGCGACACCGCACGCATCATCGCCCTGGCCATCGCAGGCGTCTGCAATTTATCACAATTGTTCATTCCATATCTTTCGAGCTGCCAAACTTACAGCTGGTTCGCTTCGCTAGCGTTCTTCAGCTGCTGCTGCTTGTGCTGGTGCGGGCTATGTGTCGTGCTGTTCCTGCCGGGTCCAGAAAACACCTGCTCAGCTCGCGGGGGTGTTAGTAGAGCAGCGGGGCCAAAATTATTCATAAGATGCAAATTATTCCCTAAAAAGTGCAAAAGTAAAACGGCGTGGTGTGCAAAAATGTTGCCTATGTGTTGTTTTTTTTTCTCCATTCGCCAATGCGTATTTCCGAGATGGATGGGCTTCAATATGTACCACCGAGCAGAGCGCGTTATTTATGGGTATGTGTTGTGTGTAATTACACTCCCGGGCTGTTCTATTTTCAGTGTAGAAAGTGTTTAGAACGGCTTCCCGATTTCCTCGCTCGACGTGGAGCATAACGCGTGGGGAGGAATATAAATCAATCCAGGTTTGTTTTTTAGGCTCGCCTGCCCCGTGCTCGATAAAATGCTCCCGCTGGGAAGCCGTGCGCCCTCCTGGGACGCTTGTCAGCAGTCAATTTAAAAGTCAATAAATTGTTCAACTTAAACCACACACCACGCGTCGTCCGCTGCGACGTCCGCTGGCTGGGATGGCGAACACTTGTTCTCCTGACTCTGGTTTTAGCGTTTTTAGCGTTTCCATCGGACGAAAGATGAAAGGGTGTCCGGAGGGTGTGCCTTTATCGACAGTTGGTGGAAACGGGCCATAAATCCTGACCCGCTCGTACGACCTTCTTCTTCTTGTCGTGTTGGCACGCCCGAACTGTTGCCTGCTGTGGACTGTGTGGGGCTTTGGTGCAAGGATGTGACCGGACGGTTAGCTTGACACTCACCTGGATAGAGGTTCCCGATCAGCGTAAACGGTAGGCAGAGAAAATTGACCAATAAATCAGCGTACGCGAGATTGACGATGAACCGATTCGTGGGCGATCGCATCATGGTGCTCTTCTTCACGACGATCACGACCGAGATGTTGCCCAGCAGGCCGACGATGAACACGAGCGCGTACGCCACACTGCAACGAGCGAAGGACACGGACACGATGAGCCGGAGTTGGGCCGGATTCGTCCTTCCGGCCGCGGTGAACGAGCTAATGAGCAAAGGAAGTACTGTCGCGGCGCGGAAATTACTGTGGGAAATGTGCGCTCTCGGTGGGCGGAGGGTGCTAAGAGCGAAATTGTCCAGCCGAAAAAAATGACATCCAATAAATTTTCCCTAAGGATGAAGAATTGGGTGAGCGTTAATCCCGCTTTAGTGGTTCCAGCCATCCGTCTCGCAAACGGAGCTGGCTTTGTAATTGGGGCTGCCTGCCGGAATCGAGGACAAGGATGCCGGAAGACTGAAGGAAGCGAACCGTGGTCGCTATTTTCGTGGCGCTTATTGAACCGGCCGGGAAGTCTGTGTGGTTATATTTATGACGTTAAGTATCATTCACGGGCGGATCCGTACGAAGTTTGGCGTTTGTTTCTCTTCTTCTTCTTCTTCTTAGTGGCGATAGAAAACGAGACAATTTGACCAAATTGTGTGGACCATCCGTCCTCGTGCCAAACGAAGCAAAATCGCATCAGGGACAAGCTAATGAAATGGGTTCACATTGACAATGCTTCAGGCGGTACGCGGACTGCTCAAGTTGAGCTTAAAGTTTGTCGGGAAGACCATGTGTGCCATACAGCGTTTTTTAAAGCGTGGCTGCAAAATTTTGGGGATTTTTTCTTCATTTCTTTGGATCTTCGAGTCGCCAATGTCTAGAATGTCCATTGCTTGAAGTAATAGGCCGTCTAGAGCAAAACGTCAAGCAAACCGTTGTCATGCGAAATTTTCATCTAAACTGTATATCATCAAGGTAGGCACTGAAGTATGACTAGACCATTTGTACGGCAACACATAATTTTATCTTCAAACACTACGGTCCTGTTGAGGAAATGTGCAAAGATTATTAACTTTTCTCAAAAATAGTTTCATTTGCAGCTTCTGTGATCGCCTTCCGGGCTCGTCAAGCCGAACCGGTCGAAAGGAAAAGTATCATTCATCTCCCCTGGTCACGGTTTCCGTTGTCAAGCCCTAAGTTAATCAAAATAATTGGAATGTCGTCAATCCCGGCTCGAGGGGGAACGGGAAACAAGTCCGCCTATTACTGCGTTTGTCAGACACACGGCTCGCGCGGTTCATATTGATGGCTTTTAGCATTTCCGGCGTATAAGTTATGTGGCGCGCGTCAATGCGAATCTGGGCTGGGACTCCTCCCGCGCCGTTACGGCGCACTTCCGGCGCTATTATAAGACACACTCAGGCACACTCTCCGGCTGCTAGGCTGGCGAGGCACTTTTGGAGCGTTTTTGGATATCAAAGCACCGGGCCCAAAGTGAAATGCGTTATGATTTATCAAAAGGCGCTGTTTTTATGCTGTTGTAGCTGTATGCGCCATTCATTGAACAATGGAGCTCCCAAATGGAGGCGAGAGTTGAGACGCACCGTGCTGCTGCGAGTCGACGGCACGGAATGAGATTTTATTCCGCCCTTACTTCCGCCACTTCTGCCTCCCACGGTGTTATAAGAGCACTGTACCATTTTCCGGACATTGAACTTCCCGGGAAAGCCACCCGGGGGACCAATTTCCAAAATCCTGTGGGACGTCCACCTTCTCGTCCGGGAGCGCTTATGCTTCGCTCGATGGACCACTTCAAGTGGCTATTGCGTCTGGGCGCGTAGGCCACTCGGCAGAAGATACAGCAGGCATTTCTGGGCCGTGGGAAGGCCGTAGAAGGAGCAAAAATGTGGACAACGCAGACCTTGATCGTGTGGGCGTAACAGCGACCAACGTGCCGCTAGAGTAGCTCCCGGAGGACATCGATTAATCAATTCCGAAGTCAATTATCAATTGGAGGCTTGTGTGTGTGTGTGCGCTCGGGTGTGTTTGTGTGTGTGTGGTCAACGTTTACCATTATTGCAACTCACGTCAGTAGCACGGTGCCGAGGATGCTATAGCGTAGCTGATACGCGGGATCGATTTCGTACAGCGGAAAATCTTCCTGGGCATCGAACGTGTCGTACTGGGGCGCGCTGAGGTTGAGTCGCGGTCCGCTCGCCAACCCGTCGAGGTAGCTCCAGGTCCAGTTGCCGCTCGGTGTTGTCATTGGTGCCGGCTGCAGACGTGCCTCTTCGTAGGTTGGGCTGCCGGCTGTGGAGGGGATGGCGACAGTGGACATGGAGCTAATCGTACAATCGAGGCAGCGTGCTGCGAGCGTTTCCATGGTGACGACCGTTGAAAGAAGGGCGGACGGCAGCTGTTCTGCTTCCGAACTGTCAGCAGCTCTGGTCCAGCCGATGGAAGGCGTTGTGTCCATCGTCGCGGACGACGCTCAACGTCCGGTCGGTGCCATCGGGAATTGATTTATGAAGCAATGAAACCATTCGATCGAATGAGAACCTGCGAATGGGGGTGAAAAAACGAGGACGCAGTGTAAGAAAGTTCCTGCAACGGTGTATTCTGGGTTCGTGGTTTGGTTTGGTGCCGTTGGATAGATTACCAGCCCAACCGGTGGCTGCTGCAACTTATTGAATTTGGCGAGCGATGGTCAATTGGCTGGATCGAGGTGATGCGATAGCTTGGGATACATCTACCACTGGTAAACATGTGTCAACAAAATCTGACCTTGAACTTGTAATAGTAAGTCCAGGAATGTGTACGACACACGACATCCTATCTTTGAGAAGGTTAGAAGTCTTGAATATGGTCCCTTGAAGGAAGTTACTGAACATGTGTAAATGTATTTCTGATATTTTTTTGTAGTTGAACTTTCGAGGTTATGTGTTAATGCTATAGATACTGACCATGATGGGAGCAGCAACATTATTAGATATGTAAAACGTTCTTAATGCTTCTGTTAAACATGAAATAACAACCCAATGAATAGATTACTTTTCATGAACTCTTTAAATCTCTTTAATATGTTTATTTGTCTTTCCCCCGCGCGACTCAATTCGCCGAAAATGGAAGCTGACGAGCGCCTAAAGTCACACAAAATCAAATGGTCCATGTCTAGCAATGGGAGACAACTGATTGCCTGCCAATGGCTGTCTATAGCAGCATTTTTTGCACTGTTTCGCACGCCTATGCACGCCAAGCCAATAAAGAAAACTGGCCAGAAATAACTGTGCGATTGAGTAGCAAATCAACCTCGGCCAATCATTATCGTTATCCTTTGCGACTTTCGGAAGCTTCCTTGAAACCTCGCTCCCTCTTCTCCATTCTCTCCCGCCCCCCATAATGGTAACGGGCAAATTATGCGCTCGGCAAGTAATGGAGTACGATTTGCTCTGTCGCCCGAAAAACAACACCCGAAGTCCTTACACCAGAAGCACCAAATGATGTCCTTTCGAGTGCTAGAAGAAAAAGCGCCTGGGCCATTTTGCTGGACCAACGCGGTAGGGACACTACGGAAACATTGTTTGTCTTTCGCCTTGATACGGCAGTGTGTGTCGTCCACCCGACGCGCTATTTCGAGGGGCGACGGGACATTGGAGATTAGTCGTTCCGGGCGAATGATTGGGGACCTTGAAATCTTCGACCTCCGGTTGCATCTGTCTCGCAACCCCTCACGGGTCTGCGGGAAGGAATCGAAATATATAAAAAATGTCCAAGAAAATATAGAGCCAGGGTGGACTTAACCAAAAACTCTACCCTCATTATGTCACAGATAATAACAGCCCTGTGGTGGTTCGGGTGGGATTCCGGTCCGATCAAGTGTCCCATGTGGCTGACCTTGAAACTGATGATATTACGGTAACGCTTTCTTTCCACAAGGAACTTCTTCTTTGAGGCTGGGTGCATCGAAATGTTTTCTATCGCTGACAATAGTCGCTGGAATTGACGAAACGAATCTGGATCTAGTTCGGGGACGTTCTTCAACATTTCCTTTGCAAATGAAGACTGCCGAATCCAGTAATACTAACCCTTGTACTAGAACCAGTGGTTAGTTACCCTTGAAAAATGGCCCCGTAGAGTGACAAGAAGAAGCGTATATATTTGTAGTACAGAATAAATAAGCTTCGTTGGAGGTGAGCGACTCTCCGTAATGAAAATGAAAAATAAAATTCTTTCGCTACTTTTCAACACACCCAACATTAAACACTGTCCAGAATGACACTTTAGCAAGGCACAGGGCGGAGGATCGTCCCGAGAAGCAGTAACCGGCTACCGCTTTATCCCGGCGGAAAGCTTACCATAACAAACAGCTAACCAGTTCGCCCGCGCCCATCCGGAGAAAGCAGATTTTTGTCGGCTTACCAGCAAACAGTGCCGATCCTTCAAGTTCAATTAATCTTACTCGTCTACGACAAAACTACAAGTGTCAGCTTTGAGCCGGGCGTCCGTTTTGTGGGAGGGGGTGTCCGAGCGCCTTAACAACAAACTTTATCGCTTCGCAAAATAAACAACACCGGAAAACAGCAGAAAAAGGATGGTCCGTCCCGGTGGACTGGAACATTCGACGGGCCTCCGTTGGACGGCGGGATGTTTGATTTTGCTTTTATTTTCCCCGTGTTTATGTTTGTTCTGTGCTCTGCATCGCCGGTTCCGGTTAATTTGGGGCAAGTTTCACTTCGCTGGAATCATAACCAACAATTTGAACTGGCTCACGGCTCGCATCCTGGCTTGGAATGATGATCCATACGGTCCAGCGGAACATTAATGCCCTGTGTGTTGTTGGGGTTCAGGGCGCCGGTTGCTTATGAAAGTTAATTTGGTGGCCAATTTAGCGGTAAATAAATGACAGCAATAGGAGGTAGGAGCTAGTATTTACTTTGCGGATTTGGGGCCAGCTTTTGTGGTCCGTAACGGCGTCCATCATGCTGCAAGGTAAATCTTGCCCACGCGTATCGTAATCTGGTGGCTTATGCCTATCGTGTTTATCGAAACTTACCGTACAGATACGGTCTATTGAAAACCCGGAATAATTCGACATTTCAAGAATGTGAATTTCTTGAAATCGAAGTGTATATTCACAGCGGATCGGAAAATGACTCCAACATATTTTGATGGAGGAAACTTTTCGAGCTTTGATTTGATTTCTTTTGAAATGGGAATACAATGAAACATTCTAAGACTTAAACATACCCGAGGCAGAAAGCCCCTCCAAGCTGATTTCTTTGGGAAAGTCCCTTTGTTTTAAATATATACTTTGTCTCTCAAATATGGATCACTCTTACTTAATGTGTATTTGCTACTAATACTAATTATACTTCGAATACATTGTAAATGATTGAATAACATTATCTAAGAAAACTCAACGCCTAATCGAAAAGAACATGCTGAATTTCGGTCATTTGCTTCTAAAAAACATGTGCAATACAAGCCATCGGAAGCACACTTCTGTCTTCTCAAGCCGTTGTTGAAAATAGCTTAGAAATGACATGCTATCGTGTCTGTCAAATTTCCTATCCAGTTCAATCTTTGGAAGCTTTTACTTTAGTTTTGAATAGGTTTTCATCAATACTTAACCGATTTTCGTTCCGAATCACCGCTCGTAAGCGCTTTCCGATTCATTCGGGATTCGTCTAAATAAGTTATCATCAATACTTCACCGATTTTCGTGTCGAAGCACCACTCGTGGGCGCTTTCCGATTCGTTTGCGAATACGCATCGTAGCGCAAGCGCTTGGTTGATCCGAATCAGTTCAATTCATATCGACATCCGGCTGCGTTTGGGAAAGCTTTCAGATAATTGAACGCGTGTTGCCGGGGGTTAATGGTGCGATGTATCAAATGTTATCGATATTCGTGCCAGCACGCCCTCATGGTACGCGTGCTGGCGTGGTGCTCGGAAGTCGCATAAGCAGATGCATTCAATTACGGCGCGCGATGGCTGCAGACATATTTGCTTTCCCATTATCTCGACCCCATCCGCGAAACAGCCTGGCAGGCGCTTTACAGCTTCTTGATAGGCATTCGACAGTCGACAATGCTGTACGCCATGTTTGAAGCGAATGGCCTTCGCAGGCAACAAATGAAACACAAGTGTGCAAAATGTCAGCGAAAAATTTGAATACAGCCCACTCCACCGTACCAGAGACGAGCGCGCTTATGCGAGCCCACGACCGTATTAGCTTACGAATGTTACTGGCGTCTTTTGTTCTTGTTTTTCGCTCTCGCTAAAGGCTACTCATTGTTTTGCTTCTAAAGATAAGAAGCAGTATCTCATGATGCTAATCTATGGAAGCAATCATTTACCACGGTCAAGTTCAATGGAAGCCCATTCACTCTGCTAGGACAAACGAATAAGAACGCCGTTGGGGGCTTGGTAAGCTAATTGAATATATTTCCTGAATTGTTTGGGGCTTTCCGTTTCCTCCAGGTTTTTTTTTTCTCACGACCACGAACCGGAGAATCGACTGTTGAAAAAGAAAGAAAGTTCTGAAGGAAGAAATAAAATTGGTCGACAAATTCATGGTTTGCGTGCCTTCTTCCCGCACTTGATTAATCCTCGGCACGCCTCTCCGGTGAGGAACCGAATCGCATTGGCGATAGCATATTCCAGCGACGTCGATCGGCGTGGGTGTCCGCCGTTAACCCTGACCTTGAGGTGAGGATTCAATCAATTTTTCCCCCGTTTTTGTAACCCAAACTCGAAATGATCACTTCACAACCCACCGAACGGTTCGGTCAAACATTACACGGACAGCACACGCGCCCGGAGAAGGTATTTCATTTGATAAATGACCACACCGGAAACATCGCAGGATTTGTTAGCCAAAAAAAAACGAAACTCCTATCTCATGCTTTGCCGGATTATGGAGGCACACTCACCAAACTGGACATGCCAAAATATAACCGGAAACGGTGGGATACGGTCAAGGAGTGCAAGCTGTGGACCGAGCTGATTTACGGGACTCACCCACCGGTGGTACTTCCCGCCGCTCTTCAAGATTCAAGTGTGCCCGGAGTGGCACGGCCGGGAAGTGCCCGACGCCCGACTGAGCTAAGCCGGCTCCGGCGGTGGCTCACGTTCTGGACATTTATCTTCGAATATGAACGAACGGGGATGTGTGTTTGTGTGTGTGCGTGGACGTGGAGGAGCTTTTGGAGCAAACTCTCCACGTGTCCAACATTTTCCATTACGCGGGCGCCGACTGTCAAACCACTCAAAACGACCGGGCGGCCTGGGCGTTGAGAATCAACCATAAAATAGGGAGAAGTGGACCGGACCGATTATTGTGTGTTTTTTTTTGCGTTCTTTTCGAGGACTTTGTGTTTTGCGGAAGTTCTCGTATCGGCTGTTGCCGGCAGCTCTCGACTGGAGTGGATATACTTATCGCCTCCCGCCGAAATGTATGCATTATTCAACATGCGCAAGCCAATGAGGTGAGTTAATTTGGTGTAAGATCGGTACGATAATGTATCGGTACGTCGATCTTATGCCTGGAAGGTGTTCCTTGTAGCTACGACACCAATGAACATCGCAGCAGGCGTTGCAACACAGGAACAGCCTGTTGAACGTGCGGTGTGCTGCTCTGTTTGGTTTGGTAAGTTCCCTATTCTGCCGTGATTGGAACGCACGTGCTAATTTGTGTCGGTGTGAATTGCTCCAGGCACTGATTGCCTCTCATTCGCCAGATGGTGGAAGGCTACGAATGTTACACGCACACAGCCACAATCGCAGTAAAGATTGAAGATAGTCCTCCGGAACGATGTGGTGACAGTATGGTTGTTGGGAAAAGTGATGGATCTGAAGATCTGACGGAACGGGGCGATTTTTAACGTCTGTCGTTTTATTTCTGCCACTGTTCGTGGTGTTAAAATTCATGATCCTGATCGGAATGATGCGCCATTCTCGTGTCTTCCGGTAAGTGAAGTTCTGGTTCGTTTTCGTTTATTGTTCGCCCTGTTATATTACTTTCCAGCCGAAGCCTACTGCGCTCGTTGTGGCGTTGTTCGGTGTTGGACGGTGATAAAAAGGCTGTAACTCGTGACCGTTGACAAGATTTGCATCCGAAATTCACTTTCCGATTCCGAAAATTGCAGGCGGTTTTCATTGTGCCATTGTGCGGAAACTAACTTTTCCGGGTGCGTGTGGCAGTGCCCTGCCCAGTAGCGATTGGACGTAACGTTATCCGAACCGCTCCGAAGATTCCGAGGACATTAAATGAAGGTTGATGGCATTCGCCGTAGGATCAGGGTTTTTTGTTCGTGTATGTTAGAGGGCTCGCTTTCTCTTTTTTTTTTGTTCGGGGTGGCTCCTTCGGTGAAGATTTGCGAGCAAGTCCTTTTTTAACGCATTTTCTGCCGTACCTTGAGCTCTGGGCCTTTATTCACTTACGACTTGTCGTTTTCTATTTTGACCTTTGCAGGAGATTTGTGCTGAGCATGTTTTTGCCACTGTCCGGTGTAGGTGTTTTCCCTTCGGTGGAGTTGGTAAGTGTTTGTGATTGCAACTCTTGGTCTCAATTTTGGCTTTCTTAGAAAAAAAAACAACAACAACAAACAAACAACTGACAAAGCAAACCGGTAACGACATCGTTTTACTGTGCTCGACTCCGCCGACTATCCTTCCGGTGCGTTGCGGATGGAAGTGAAATTTAGATTCGGCTGTTCGGCCGATCCGCTCCCCAAAATTTGAACGTGGCATACCAAAACGAGTGCCATCCAGAGATAGCTGAGACGAGATAAAGAATAATTAATGGTAAAAATAATTATGACGAAAGCATTAGGAAAATTTCTTCCGATCGGTGGAGGCGCATTGTTCGCTTTGGTACACTGTGAAAAATTTATGATTGTTCCCACGTTCCGCCCATTTCTTCCTGCCTAATTTCCTGTTTTCTTCCGCGGAGTCTCGAACCCATCGGATGTTTGCAGGGACCGGGCGTGCGCGCGTACGTTTTGAAAGGTTTAATTAATTCAACCAGTAGATGGTTGTACGTGACGAAGTGAGGGATCGTTAGGTTTAGGCAAATAGCAGTTGGCGTGTGGTTGTAATTATAGCGATTTTTTTGTGTAACACAAATTTCCGAAATTATTAACCCACGCCAATGACGGAGCACATGCGAGGGTTAGGATTGTTTCTTTTTTATAACTTTATTTCCTACTTATTTAATTTGCCAAGCTCTATGGTTGGTGGGTGTTTTCCTTGTGCTGTTCTAGGAAAGAAGATTTTAATCCAATGCAAGCCAATGCAAGCTAAAAATACTCAAATTACTTCATGTATTGGGTCTTCAAGTAAGCTCCCATTTTATAAATAAAATTTGGAGTTTTATTGTGAAAATATTGTTGCATGGTTTTTATTCAGCGGATAAGTTCTTGCAATTGATGAGTTCCAAAAATATTTATTTTAAATACAAAATCGAATATAACTTTTATAAACTCCTGAAATTGTGTGAAGTGAAACACATTCCAGTAAGAGAGTTTTGAAACGATCTAAATATGTGATAATGGCAAGAAGAGTGGCCTAGAAGGCAGATGAGATAGAATTTCCCATTCACTATTATCTAAATCCTATCTATTATCCATCTATTATCCAGGCCTAGGCCTACTTGAGGATGTTGTGCTCATGAACAAGTATATTTTGATCCCTTTCCGTTCAGCGATGGTTTGCTCCATGGATGGTTTAACCATTCCGAAACACTTGATGCTACACAACACTTCATTGAAAAATTTCCAAAAGAGGTCTTAAAGTGATCTAAGTGATGTCTGGAAGGCCCTAAGATGACAAAGATTCAAAAGTTTCAACGCTGGTGATTTTGACGCCAAATTTAGTGGCAGCGACTGTATACGCCTAGAGAAAGTCTTCCCCAAATGTCTCTTTCCGTTTCACAAAAAGTCTATGTTCAGCTTTTCGTAGTTTATGGATCCCGCCAATGGTGGATAGAATATGATGGAAGTTTGTTTCGCATCAAATAATAGAAAATACACTTTCAACATAACAATCAGTTTCTCATAACTTTACTTAAAAAAAATATTCGACCCTGACATCAATATTTCACCTAGTTAAGTGATACAACAACATTGAATGTTTTTTAGACGCGAGAAACTAACTTACAATAGTGTTATAATTTCGTTAAATGAAATGATACAATCTTATTTTAATAACAATGGAAGCTCATGGATTCACTACGAGATTTGAATCCACGAGACATGCTCTCAAGGGCAAGATGACATTATAATTTCAATTAAAAATCATCAAATCTCTGCTTTGGCAAAGCGATAGCCATTTGCAATACTGCTTGAGATCTTTCGAATTAGGCTACCCAAACAGTGCGCCATTATTACTCCGAAAACAAAGCATGGCAATGAAAAGAGGTAATAAAGCTAAACGTGAGCAACTATATTTTCGGGAATGGTTTTATTACATCATCAATTTATGCTGGGAAGGCTTTTCCACCCGTAAATGATGTTATCCCTCACGGGACCTCGTGCTACGTCCGAAAGGCGCCATAAAACGTCCGAAAGGCGCCTGTATTCAATTTGAAGAATTCCGTGTGCCATGTTTTTTTTTTCACACGCTCCGAAATAAAGAAATCGAAAATGTGTTTTACAAGCGTCCCGTGCGCGAAATTGCGTACTACTAAAGGACTCCGCTCCACTTTAGAGTGCGACGGCAGCCCTTCAAAAATCCTTCCGAGCGCACGGTTTTCGGTCCATTCAAATCCGTCCGTGGGTTGTGCGTGTGAAGTTGTGTTTTGGGCTGCCTCGCCCGCTTGCCTTATCGCCGGCACCATCCCATCGCGACACCGGCGGCAAACCGAGCAAACCGCATCCCGAGCATAAGTCATCCAAAGCTCCGAGCTTTTCATTCGTGGAGTGCATCGTTTTATCGTACATCCAGTTATATTTTTCCTCGCCTGCTTTGTTCTCACCCGACCCCCTCCCGTAGTCGCTTCCGGTTGCTTGGTTTTATTTCTATCCTTTGAACCAAATCGAAGAACGCAAAAAGGATTCCACAATATTTTACGCTTCGGAGTCGGGGGAGAGCGGCAAGTGCGTCGCGCTTCTCGGTGTCAGTTTCGGAGGGACGGTCTTAGGGGTCATGTCGAATCTCGGTTCTTTGTTGCCGTAAATTCGGCACCAAGTGGCCCAACATTTCCGCCGAGATGACTACGCCGGAGAGCGAAAGGGAAGAATGTGGCATTTCCGTTCCATCAGGACGATTGCCCGCTCCGAAAGTAAATGAATTACTCCGTGCGATCTCTGGCTTTATCTCGTCCCGCGGGGACAGCCTTCCGGTGGTCTCTCTCACACACTCTCACCCGTTGCCGCAAAACAAAAGCCGAGACCGGAGTGCGGCGCTGCGGCCGGAGTGTCACATTCACTGTTTGTGGCTTTCAGCCCCAGCCTTTTTCGTGTGCGTGGCGGATGGTGGAATGGGCGAAAGCGAACTTAAAAACCACAGCCATTAGTCGTTCCTTCCTGGGCGGGTGTAATCGGTCGTCGGAAGGGAACACGGAGTGAACACGGTGTTCGGGATCGGCGGTTGTTTTGAGAGCCTTTCGAAACCCTCCTGCGGAGCCACTTAGTCGCGGGGTGAGATTTTACCGCACTTTATGGACGGGTATGAGTTACGAGACCCACACGCGCTGCTCCGTAATGGTGGAATGTGTTTCTGACAATGAAACCGTCCAATCGTCGACATTGACTTTGACACTCAGGAAGGCTCGATTCCCGCACAGCCGTCTTCTTCGTGTACACGTGTGAATGTGGGTTGTTTTTATTGTGTTGTGTTCGGAAAACTGTGTTTCTATTGGATGTTAAGCTTTTTGTACATAATTAACAGACCCCAAAAGGGTCGCGAAAGAAGCAGAACATGAAACATTGTTGTCGAGACTAGTTACACATGACAGGAAAGCCTGCAGGCGTGATGTCTCACATCTCAATGTGTCACGTTTTACCATATTTTTCACATTTTGAATTCCACAATACAGCATGTTTGATTGTCGAAGCATTTAATGCGTTCTTAAATTTTTAAAATTATATAATACGATTCCTACCAAAAGAATAGAAAAAATGCCAATGCCAATACGTGGGGCTGACGTACAGATAGGTGATCGCACCTTTGAAGCTGTCTAAAACTTTATCTATCTTGGGTCAAAAGTAATCATGAACTTCGCACACGGCCGACCCGTCATATTACAGCCTGAAGAAACTTTTTCACTCAGCGAACCTGTCGCGACGAAGCTGGGACTATATGAAACTTTCGTAGTGCCAGTACTCACATACTACTCGTATACGTCTTTGTGAAATCGAGCCTGAACTAATCTCACTGCCCTCTTAGCTGCGTTCGAGAGGAAGATGTTCAGGAGGATTGTTGGCCCCGTATGTGTGGAAGGAAATTGTATTACACCCTACATGGACGATTTATATGAGCTGTGCTGTGATGACCTTACTATTGTGCAGCGCATTAAACTCGCCTGACTCCGGTGGGCTGGTCATGTCAGTAGAATGATACCGGACGACTCAGCTCGTCAAGTCCTTAAAGTTCGTTCACATGGACAGAGGAGGCGTGGTAGGCCCAGACTAAAATGCATAGCTGGCGTCGACTCTTCCGCCAGCACAACCGGAATGAACGATTGGCTAACGACGGCACATGACCGTGAGCGGTTCCCGCGTTTGTTGCTGCAGGTCAAGACCGCAAAGCGGTTGCGGCGCCTGATAAGTATAAGTGATCTCTTGATAATACGCAGATTATCAGACTACTCACAACCAAACACTTTTTTGAAGAATAAGAAACAAGAATAATTCCATTTTTCACACAATTATGAAAACATACTACAAATTAATCCAAAGAAGCTTTTTGAATTACCCGGAAGCAATTATTTTCATCAATTAGGTGTATTGTTCAACGTCAGATGGCATGCAATTCATTGTAATGCGATGATCGCATTAATTAGCTACAGAATTGTGATGAATTTAATTAGAATAGATGAATTTAATTAAAATTAGAGCATTAGTTGATAGATTACTTGATTAAATTCAAAGCTTATTTTTGAAATTCTTAAAATAGAGGTTATTCAAATTCAAAACTTGAGATGCTCCATTCTTAGAAAAGATTGCTATCGGAATGCTATCCGAACTGACTGCGCTAGTGATAAATCTCGCAGTGTCGTTTTTTAATTGTTTTGTAATTTCTTTTCGTTTTCCAACATTGATCACTTCATGTCTCTAAAGCGTTCCTGCAACATCGTAATGTTTATGTTAATGGCATAATTAGTTCGACAATCGTCATTGTTGAGCAAACCGCCGTAGAAAACCAACAAAACACGAACAATACTAATTGAGTTGTCTGTAAAAATGAGCTTTCCAAGTATTTATGATCAACACCATCGCCGGGACACGTAGAGATCAGTATCTGTTTCCGGAATTTATATCAATTCAGCCCTGCTATTAGCACGCATTCGACTAATTAATGGCGACGATTGTGATGCCTAATAATAAGACCCAGTCTGCCCTTGAACCCCATGCGAACAGTACTGGCTGCGGCTATTTCAAATCTTCCGCATCGTCAGCAGCTACCCGAAACGACCCACGGAAGGGTGCCTCCTTAGACACACTTCAATTTCATCATTAGTCGCCTTCGGTAGGCGTTTGCGTGTCCACTCCCACGGGAAGAGACGACCAGCGGGCGGCTAATTATGGAATCTGTAAATCACGGCAATCCTCTCCATTTGCGAATGCTTTCGGGGGATGTTGCGTTGTTCGTTGGGCTATGTGTTTTTTCGTTTATGCATTAACATTTTATTTGGTTTGTCCTTGAGGGCTCTCGTAAATTTGGGAGGTGGTGTGATGAAAATGAATCTTTTAATTAAGTATTTCGATGTTGTGGGACTTTTTCTGCTGTGCGTTCTCAGAGAATTTGTCCCTTCCGAAGGATAGCCTTCGGTACGCTGGAAGGTATGGATACATTGTCGGAGAGATCGTAGAGCGTTTCTGGGATCGAAACAGAAGATGGAGGCGCTTTCACAGGCCTCTAATTGATAGGCAATCGGAGTGAGAGTTTAATTTAATTCTCTTCCAGCGATAGGCTTGGGCATGTACCAGGAATCTGGCGATATCACAGCAAATAGAAGAAGCATGCTTTTAGCGATGTTTTCCCACCGAAAGACCACTGATCCTACAACTCCTACACGGAGTGGGTTGACTGATTTGCAATTTGAATATTAATGCGCTGAATGGAAAAGTTACGCAGAAGTCAATGGGGCGCTAACTTGTCGACTATTTTGCGACCAGAAAGAAAAACGATAGTCGGTTTCACGTTTGCTGAATGGTATATTGTCTATGAATGAGTCCCCATTCAAAGCTGGACGGATACTGTTCAAGGACACTTTTTGAATCGCTCCAAAATTCCGTTCTCACGTTCAGCGAAGCGGTTGTTTCGATGCTCGAGCGTCAGAAAACACGCTCAATGAAAGATGATGACGGAGCTTATCAACTGTCAAATCGTTCGTCAAAGCGTGCATACTTGGAATATCTGACGTGTGGATATGGGAGGCGAATTAAGTAGCTAGTGCGAATCCACACGGGTGGATCTTTTTTCTCTTTCTTGGAAACGGCAGTACCCTGAGCTAGAGTAACAGCAGGAATTGATGGACCAGCAAAGTGAACTGTGGGTTCTCATTTCACTGGAAGCATTTCGACGCAAAGTAGGATTTTAGGCTTGAGACGAGCGCATACGTGCGTGACTGGGAGCAATTAGGTGTACTTTCGCGTTTAGATTCCTTAATTCACGTAAATTTGGATTTAGTAAAGTAGAGGTAAGATGTACCTTGGTGTATGTTTTTAACCTACGTTCTGATTGACATAGTTTCTACAGTATAAACATAGTACATTAACATAGTATTGACACTGTTTAAGTTTTTATAAATAGGACTAGCTAATTTCAGCAGTCCCAGTGTAGAAAACTCATAAGGCTTATCGTATTAGCTGAATTCGCAAAAAGATCAACATTTTTTAGACGCCTATTTTTCGAATAACCACACTAGTACACCAACATTTCATTAGATCATCGATTTTGTATCGATTAGCTATTGTTTTCTAGTTTCACCTAGACTATTTGTTTTCTAGTTTTCTAGTTCAAGTTTCAAAATGTCTTCATCCCAAAAAGATGGCAAAATGAGTTAAAAATGTGTTCATGGCTTGCTTAAGATAAAACTAAACTCAAAATGTGGGACACAACTTGGCGAAGGTTTTAGCCTAATCGGTAGGTAAATGCCAAAAATAACCTTCTTGGTCACATTTGATACCAAATGTGACCGTTAGGAGTACAACTTGTGTGTCGAAAAATTATAAAACTTATATTTTAGGAGTTTTTAAGCTAACCTAAGCTGACTGATACTACTAGTAGACTTCGACATGCTGGTGCTATTGCTAAAATCACAATCAAACTATTATGTAAAGCATTTTTATTTGCTTAAAGTCGCTCAGTTTTTGAAAGGTTTAATGGTACGACATGGCATTTGTATTTCCTTATCGCAATGAATATGGTCAGCTTCGATGGCTGCAGGACACAGAAACCTCCGAAGTTAAGAACTTTCTCTACCATTGTCCGTGTATTTTCGACACTTCCTGCGTTATGCGGCATGATAGCTCCAAGATCGCTTGGTACTGCTTTTTGATAAAGCAAACAAAGGAGTGAAACCCGCTGAAACTAACACGGCGAAAGCAATCGGAGTTCATACTGGTGCCACTTTCAACCACATAAACACTGGTACATCCCGACCGGGGGCCCATAAAGGACCCGGCCGGACCGACGGACGGACGGGAGGAGAACCATGTGCGGACAGCGTGAAAAAGTAGCCAAAAAATCCAGAATTCGTTCCGCAACGTTCCCACCGGCGCGCTGGAATGCCGAAGGACGGAAGGACCGATTTGGAATGCTGTCGGTCCTGGATAAACATATGGGCCGGTGGGAGTGTTTTCTTTATTTATTTTTATTTTTCAAACCTCGCCATTCGGAAATGCGAGATGCGCCCGGCAGGAAATAGATGCCCGTGCCGTTGAAAGACAAATCCTTCGCTCCAACCCGGGAACCGTAAGGTGTATCTTATCTCCGTCCTACCGAACCACATCCGAGGTTGATGCTGTTGGTTGTTGTTTTTTTCTCGTTTGGTTGGTTTGGCTCTTTTATTTCCTCGCCGTCCAGCGGCGGAAGAACGCCGCTTGTCGTAAAACATCATAAAGCTGCCTTTTTTTGTTGTTGCTGTTTGCCTCTCAGAGGTGGGAAACCAGGAATGGGAGTGAAAAAAGGTAAAACCGTTTATTTATTTCGTTTGAAACGATTTTACCCGAGCGAAGCCGGCTGTTATCGGGAACTTGACGTGGTCCTCGGGACAGATGGAGTGAATTTAATTAGAGTGAACGACGGCGATGCGACATAATGCACAACCGTTGTCAGGGATAACTTTCGGGACGGATACTGCTGCCGCTCTCGATAGACGATTATGTCGCTGAAGATGATGAAATGGGTAGCTCCATGCCGGTGGCACTTACCGGCCCGTTCCGGGAAGAAGGCTGCACATTCCTCCGGGTGTAGTACGGCAGTAACAGCACTGATTCGGCACTGATTTGTTTTATTCGTTTCGCTAAGCTGCCGAAGACGGCCGCCTCTTTCCGTTCGCGCGGACGACGTGGGCGACGAAATTTCGGTTACCTTCCTGCTCACAGCTTACCTTATCAGCTAAAAAGGTGCGAATACCACGTGGGGCTTTACGGCCGTTTTTTGCTGCCGTTGTTCGCTTAAGACGACTCGTGGAGGTTTCGCGTCTTGAATCAATTTTTCCACCGACAACAAAAAATGGCACCTTCACTTTTTACACCAACCAATGTACGAATAGCACGCAACGCAGAACAACGCCCAAACGGAACAGAAGGTACCGGGGGGAGAAAAAAAAAACTACCAGGAGCTTTTTCCAACTTTCTGGCTCCGTGTGATCGAGCAGTTTTGGTGGCGTGGCGTGTAATCAATGCAGTGAAGATTTATGGGGTTTTTATTCATCTCCTCCTTCCGTTTTCCGAAAGGTATTGTAACAGATTTTTCCCGTGGAAAAGAAAGGGTTTAGAGAACGCAATTTCGTTTGAAAAATGAAATGAGGAGAAACGCGATGTGTGCTGATCGCCGCCGATGGGCTGGAAAGTGTGTGTGTGTGTGCGCAGTATGCGTGAAAAAGGTTTTTTTCAATAGTGACAATGAGTAGGAATCGCCTTTCCCTGAGCGGGACCGAAACAAAATATTACTTGTAGCAAAAGTAGCCAAATGTGATTAATTAAACCCTTTCCGTGCCGTGTAACAGAGTTTTGTAGGGAGGGTGCCAGCCGCGAACCGTAATGGTCATTAACAATGGTTTCTGCTGTGCTTTCATCGTCCGCATTCCTGTGGCTTGCGAAAATTTTCGCCAGCTACCGAACGCCGTTGGCAAGGCGTTTCTGCTCCGTTTATGGTACGCGGAAAGGATGTGCGCGAAACCAACCCGAAGTGCCGCTGATTGTGAATAATTTAGTTGCAGACGAAGCCAGCGGAGTTCACTTTGGCTGGTGTTTGTTCGAACCATCCATGAGTTAGTGAATCATTCATCCGTTTTGCACTCGTTGATCCTTCGGCGTAAATTGGCTAGATTGGTTCGTTTTGAAATCGATGTTTTTTTAAACAGAATTATGAACATTTCAAAGCTTTGCTTTGGTTATATACCGTAAATTATAAGATTATATAGCGTGGAATAATGCGTGGAATTGCTGCATTCAAATACAGTAGGGCATCGGTTATCCGGGCACTGATAAGAAGAAACAATTTTATATTGTATTGAAAGGAAAGGACTTTGAAAGGACACTTTGAACGGATACATGATTTTATTGTCTGGTCACCATTTTAATGTCTGGCGTGCGATAAATGAAACTCATTTTTCAATAAACAAACACGATTCAAAATTGTATTTATATGACCTCAAAACGGTTTCTAGATCAAAATTTATTTTATCTATTAGACAACTTTTCCAATTCTTCTTCATTTACATCAAACAAACCAGCAATACTTTCGAGATAGTATGAATGTTATGTTTGTGAGTGTAGGGAACTTTAGCAGAAGCTTTTCATGATATTCAACTTTAAATTTATGTTAAAAACTGTGTATTTTTTTCAAAACAGTGCCCCAGTTCAACGATGTAATGGACAAGTGTGACATAATTTATTTGAAACAAACACACCAATACTTTAGATATAATATGGATTTTTTGTCTGTGAATGGAGGGAAGCTTTAGTATAAATTTATGCTTTTTGTGTTATTAAACTGTAACTTTTTATTTCGGTTTGCATGGCTTTAGATCTTCACAAATATATCGGTAGCCTTTTGTAACTTGTAATTTTTTATTGAAAACTGTGTATTTGTCCGACACACTTTTGCGATTAGAAGATGCAGATGGACAAGTGTGAGCGTGTTGTTTATTTGGCCTGGCCGTAATGATTCTTGTTCGACAAGTTAGCAGATAAGAAATTAAGCAACAAGAACCTGTGTTCTCTTGGCAGAAAAACGCGCGAGTAAGTCATCTTCCTGAGCTTAGTCTTTGAAATAAGAACAGGAATACAGCTTTTGGGAAAAATGGTGTTGTGTTCATAGCCAAATTTCGGCAGTTTGAACATGTATTTGTCTTTTTTTCATTTTCATTATAAAAGAAGGTCTTTGTTGTTTTGGCCATCACTGTGTGTGTGAATGAAGATGAAAGTAACCGTGTATCCGTGTTATCCGCATCTTAGTCCCCAGACAGACGGTGTTCCACTGTGCGTGGGGATATATTTTTTATGTTATCATCTATTTTTCATCTATTTTTTAAATTATTCATCCACGGTACAAAATACGTATAAATTAAAAGTACGATAATAAAATACAACACCACTCATGCTTTAACATAACTTCGTTCAGAGCATGCAATATTCAAATTTCAATTTGTACAAGCTCCTGCAAGTTCATTGCGTAGAACGGCGCAGAAGAGATGGATCCATATTTTAAATTAAAGACTTCCAGTGAAAAAAAAACACGAACGTTGGCGTACATTGCACGATTCTGCACTGAACAATGCTGGACAAAAGTCAGCAATGGAAACTTCCACACCAGACTACTCCAAGCTTGGTGTAATTATAAACATTTTTCTTTATCTCTGTTCTCTTCATACACAGAAACCTTGCCGAAACGCTTTCAACGAACGCGATGCAAGTCGTTTTTTTTTTGTCGAATATTTCTCGTTCGAAGCGCAGCATCTGTTCGAAGCGGATGAAAAGATTAGGATGGAAGTTTTCCAGACGGATGTTTCTGGAAATATCAACAGGCAAAACAAAGCACGCTTATGTTGTTAATAGCCCGTGCTATCGTCGTCGATTTGCGGTGCGGTTGTGCTCACCGCTCTGGAAGTGAAACTAATATTATTCTTTATTTTATTTTTTTTTATTTCTTTTTGAAAGGAAATTTTGTGTACTTGTCGATGCACGCATGCAAACTTCCTGAAAATATTAATTTTAATCATTCGAAACCGTATTTTCGTATCGCGTTTGCCTCTCGTGCGTACGAAACGGGGCCCACAGAGTCCCAGGTTTATTGCGTTCTCGATGAAACAGTCCATCAAGCGTTAAATGAAACTTTTCGTTCACGTTCGGTTTCGAACTCGCCTCCCCGCAACGACGGCGTGCCCTGACCAAGGCAAACAGAAATATCTCATCCTTATCGTGTGAGTGAAATTTCATTAAACCCCTTGCCTCGGCTCGCCGGCAAACCATCGTCTTCCTGCGGCAGAATTTGAAGGCGCCGGCCTATACATAAGCCACACGGGCGGAAAATCAATTCTACCGCCGGCTTTCACCGGAGGGGGCCGCAAGAAAGTGCTCGCAGCGCGCTTTCGGTTGGTGGCTTCCGTTGAGCTTAATCGTTAAGCTTCCTGCACCGCTGGCGGACGGTTTTCCTACTCTTGGGGTCTTCGTGGCAGCGGAAGAGACGGCGCGGATCAAAATATCGGATACGCACGATCGGAAGCATCAACAGCGATGGGTTTTTCGTATGGTTTCTCTGTCTTCCGCTCCGTTCAGCGTGTACTTCACATCCCGGATAGGTAATGATGCTTACGATTTCTCTCGGTCCCGCGTTCCAGACCCGGTTCCGCGTTCGTCCGGGGTAAGGGGGTGGTAAAAGGGCACGCCGGAAAAAGTAAGTATAAATATTGAACAACGCAGCAAACGTGCGCACGCTCCATCGCCAAATCATAATAACGACGGCTCCGTCAATGTCTTCCTGGCCCGGTTCGGGTTCGCGAGCCAGGGCATTCGCGGTTCGATGGGTTTGCCATACTACCCATCGCCCCATTCGGCAGTATTGGCGAGTATCTGCTCTGCATACGCACACCGACCGTGCCGACTGAACGACCGCTGTGTCGTGTAATGCGTTGCGCGATTGCGAAGGAATTTATCTCTCCTAATGATATAACTTGTCCAATCAGGCGTTTCTGGTTGTTACAGTTCATACCACCAGCGGCAATGTTTGGAATTCTTGACTTTGAATGTCTGATCGACCGGATACTGTCTTGAGCGCGCGATTGTACCTGATATGGCCGATTCACATTTGTTTTTTGGATTTATGATCAAGGGTGCTTCACTGTTGCATGGCATGTATCGTACCTCAGACTCTTTAGTCTGTGTTGAGATTCCTAAGAATTTTCTCCGGTTCTCACTGGGGTTGAGAAGTTTAGAAATGTTACACCCTAAAGCACGGTAGAAATTAAACATAGCAGATAAAGTTCGTTGTGGACGGCTAAACATTGTTTGTAGATGAAGATCTTAAACGAAATTAAAGTCTACTCATGCTATTGAGCCTGCAGTCTTCTTTTGCTTTTGCATGTTAGCTTTTTTAGGTCTTTCAAGTTGCTGGTGATGTTTGAGTTTGTTCACAACTTTTATCGCTCGTAGTCTGCTCAGTATTTAGCAACGATTTTAGTCAGATGTACACCCAACCTGTAAGGTTCATTAAAGCTGGGCGAGTAAGACGTAAAAAAAGCGTTGAAAAAACGATCAACTGCATGTATACTTTCCACAGTTTAAATCAAAATTACAATGGGTGCAATGCAACGCTCACTATACTTTACTATCGATGTATTAACACTAAATTTGCATGTTTAAAACATACTTCTTGCTGAGCAATCGTGCATCTGGATCGTGGAATCGGAATGGTTTCGTAATACTGAACAAATCAGCCGTTAATAAAGCGTGTTTAAACGGTTTGTCGTGTTACTGGCATAATTTGCACATTTACGCCAAAAAGTATGCAATCTGCATGTCACCAAAGCTTCTGCAACAGAACAAAGTGACCCCACCCGTGTTGCCCAGTCGCGAACGTTATCCAACACCACATGATCTTGATGTTGCCTTTCTTTTAGCATATGTGCTTTCAATATCGTTTTCCCTCACATTAACCACGCTACCTAGAAGCTCGCACGGTTCCGGTGAACGCGTGGCATTATGGCATCTGGGAGGCGGCTTTTCCAAGTACGTGACTTTTGCGTTTTCACTCCGCTACAGGGTAAGCATTCTTTTAGGATCACTTTTGCGCCGGCCGCTGCCCGTAAGCAATCGAGCAGGCCGCGGCGGGACGACAAAAAAAATCCGGCCAAATCGAAAACGGCCCCTTTTGTTGTCCCATCGAAACGTATCGATCCGTCTGTTGCGAAAGAACTTTCAAATCCTTACCGGCTGTGAGATGGAAGATGATGGGTGCCCATGCCGTATTTCAGCGAGTATTTTACTTACAGCAACCCGCCCCGTGGAGGGAGTGGAGATGGAGCTTATGGATCAAATTGAATGGGTTAAGTGAAAGCACGATTAGCTAGTCCCGCAGGGCAAGACGTTACCGGCACTTGGGAAGGTCATTCGTCATGGTTTTTGTTTCGTGTTACTGCATCGATACGAGTTCGGTTGGAGAAAAGTGAGTAGCGGAGTATAATTGAAGCTGTAAAAGATATACTAGTCGATTTATAGAACATAGAACACATATTTATTATTATTTTGTTTTGTGTATCTTACAAATAATTTTAACTTAAATGAAAGTTTCAGTGCAGGAGGACTGTTTTATCTTTTACTAACTATTTATTTTATCGTTTAAAATAATAGAGTCAAATTTACTACTATTTTATTGCATTGCAAATTAGTATAAGTCAAATTTAAATTAAGAATTATCAAAACAAATTGAAGAATTGGACTGATTGAACTGCAATCATTAAACATAAAAAAAGTTTTTATATGTTGTCATTTTTCAACCAAAACCACCTCATGAAACACATTCTGACGAAGCATAAGACAAAACATCACAAGCGCAAATGTGTTTCCAGCCAGAACAATACCATTTCCCATTCACCGTAGCGTACTGAGAAAGAAAGCAAAAAGGAAACGCCACACCTCACCGTGTGAAACTGCAATAAAAATGAAGGATTTCAACAACTGTAACGATATCAATTGCAAGTGAGGCGAAAGTCGTTTTCCTTTGCCCCCATCCCCCCCCCTCCCCTCCGCCCTCGTGCCTGGAACGGCAGCGAGTTCCGGAAATAAAAGCACCCTTAATCGTACACCACCGGCGCGCAGAACACACATTAAAATGATTGCCAAACTTTGCGCTTTCGCTTTTGTTCGCCGGAAGCGGGAATGTGTTGAGCGCCCGATACGCCCTTTGTAAACGATTGAAACAAATGTCGGAACAGGGAAAATGGAAGTTTTTCTTTTGCATCGAGCGTGCGGATAGGTTGGGTACATACATATGTGAACGTGATTTATAGTTAGAAACCGGGGGGGGGAAGCTTTTCGCTGTGTGCGATTGAGACAGAACCACGCTTAGAAGTATTAATGTCCCCACCCAGTGTGACGTTCGACAGAATCGTTAGGAAAAGAATTCGTTTCTACCACGGCCCGCGCCGGCATTTCACGAACTCTGGTGGCATCCGCGAGCATCAGGTGGTGGAAGTAATCCGGCGCATTACGTCCTGGTGGCTTTGAAGTTTCGCGCGCAAAAATAAGGCGATATTATGCCCGTTTAATGACTTAGTTGTCGGTAAAGCCTTTTGTTGCAGGATCACTGCTTAGGGCGATGGGGAGCGATGAGGGCGCAGCTTTCCACTGCTGCGAGGTTTGACACGCTCAAACATGGCGCAAGGCAGTGGGCGCTCGAGTAGCGTCATAATACTTCGGGGTGGCTTATAAGTGGGCTTATACACCGAAAGCTAGTGTCACTCGGAATATCCATTTCAAGAGTATTGTTTTCGTTCTATTCTCGCACCGGGCAGTCGCTTTGACTGTGAAAAATACCACAAAGCTGAAGAAAGACAGTCGGAAGAGATATGTCTTTCATACAAAAAAAAAAAAACAAAACAAAACTTCCCAGCGTCTCTTCACTTGCCTTTCACCCTCGCTTCGCATTAATGGGTTCATGTGCTCTTCGCAGCGCCACCGTAGCAGCAGCAGAATGGAGACAGATTATGATAGCAGCGGCTTATTGTGACATATTTTGCACGGCAAAGTGGCAAACAAAAGTCCGCCCGTGCCTGGGAAGGAAGCCACTCGGAGCAAGTTAGTGATTTATTTTATTGCTTCCACTTTGAAATATCTACAAAGCTAGGTGCACCTGTCTGCCAGACCATGGGAGGGCCATGAAAAATCACCCGATTTACAGGCCACGGCTAATTGCGTTCACAATTAGGCCACCTACACCGGTGTGGAGCACATTTTTGTTAGATTTACGTTTAACTTTGTCAAATCGGCTGTTTCGAGCAAACCAGCAGCAATGCAAACAGGACGCGCCCGATCATTCCATCCGCGCGCGGGTTGCTCGAAATCCGAAGCCGAGCCCGTGTCGGCACATGACGCTACACAGGTGAATTTTTCGACCGGGCTCCCACGCTGCGGCAAACGATGTGGAAAAGGCATTTCATCCGTCGATGCTTGAAATAACATCGGAAGATGGACTAGTAACGAAATTTCTCCAAACGGAGTCGGTGTTCTGGTTTTTCGTCTTTTATAATTTTAATAATAATATTGTTAATATTGTTTGCCTTCTAAAATTGTGCTCCATTCCATTCCATTTTATTATCTGAGAAATCTGCAATAAAGTCGTCAAAGCATCGATCACTTCCTTGGAATCCTGCTCATGTGTGCGAGTTATAGACGATACAATTGAGGAGTTTCAAATTTGGAATGGAATTTTGAATTCTACTGGCTAAATGTTTTTTTTTTCAATAATAATGTTTGCGCCAAACAATATGCAACCCGCAGCACATCAACGGCGAATAGGGTTAATTAGTATTAGTAACACGGACCACTGTAGCGTCCTTTGTTGCTTGTTTTTAAAATGGTTTCTTTAAACACCAATACAATACATATAATTATTGATTATATCACGCGTTTCTTTAAACGTTTTTTTGTATAAACAACTCATTTTTTCTTTAAATTTGAGATTTTCTTCTGTAAGACATATTATAGAAGACAAACACATTACCTCTAAATGTCGATAAATCCATTATTCCTGTTTTGAATATACTTCTTACAAGCCAACGCATCGGACACTATTGCAAAACTTGTCTACCATCATGCCTTATTGTTTAAATTTTCCGACTAATAAAATTTTCCACCTCACTCAAGATGCAGACCACACTGTGCTTACAGCAAACTTTCAGAAAGCACTATTTAACCGTTTTCACACCTTGCGGAACCATTTTCCCGCTATCTACCAACAATTCTTATCGCACGCACGTTCACAGCACGCCAAAAAATGCTCGCACTGGGTTGGCTCGATGTGCAGCCCCGCAATACACAAGATAACGAATCCTTGCGGGCCGTTTAGTTTGACCCAACCGATCGGTCTCGTCGAGTTTCGTGTGCTTTTTTTGTTGCACCTCCTCTCGAACGTTCACGACGGCGCCGGCGAGAACACGCTTCCGTTCACGTTGAAATCGAACGTTGAAATGAAAGTGAAAATTTCCACCGCTTCCACCGTGGCGTGGCTGGCCGACGAGAGCGAGAGACGCGATGGAGACGCCCGGAAGCTGGTAGCGACCGAAAAGCTCGCCCGACGCGATGCGAAAGCTCCGTCGCCAGCCGAACGCCGGCTCGGAAGCCGCCCACCCGGCTACCCGGTTTGCGTGCGGGTGCGCCTGTGTTTGTGAACGGTTTTTCTCGCCGCAGCTTGCCTGTTCGGCTGCTGTGTTGATACCGGCGTTGGGCAGGATTTGTTTTTATCTCACACTGTGGGTACGCTTGCAGCGGTTTCGCGTCTGTACACGATGTGTGCAGACCGGCCGTGCCAAGGTTGCCCACGACAGAAAGTGGGCCTATATTTTTTCACATTGATATCACAATTTTTTCACATTGGGAAAAAATAATAGGTACATAAAATACATACGCAGGATCCGTCCGGGTGGAATAGCGCGTGGCTTGTACGAATATCTATAGTACCATCGACAGGAGCCGGCGGCTTTTAAAGAGCATTCTCAAACGGCTAGAGAAGCGTGTGGATGTAGCAGAGCAGACTGATAGGCTGGCTTAGCGAAAATGTTGACGCCCGCCATGATTAATACTATTTTAGCGCAATTGAGAGGCTTTCCATTATCATCTTTAAAACCTGCCACATTAAATTCCCATCTATCTTTGGACTTTCTAGTTGTCTAGAAGTATGAGCGAATGTGAGGTTATTAGGGCGTTTGGCAATTCATGGAGTGATTTATGATTACATGACATTCCGAATATTCATATTGTATGTGAGATAATCGTTGGTGCATAATGACTTTGTCGCGTACATTTTTTGTGAAAAAAAGGAAAGTTTCGTACAATTTTTTGGCGAACAAAGAATTAAGCGAGCGTTGGATGTTCCACGAAACGTATCGATAGTAATCTCGAAATCACTTCGGACTATCGCCGTTGATGTCACATTTTGCCATCTCACGCATCTCACGCAATGTACGATGTTTGCTTAGGCCTGAGCAGCAGTGGAAATGTTATCTTTCGTAACGAACTGATAGCTGACCAGCTGGTACTCTGCATCCTTACCGAGACCGGGCACGTCGACTATATTCCAGTGTGCTATTCTTAGAGCACCATACTGTTGTTACATGGGGCTCACAGAAACGCTGCCTCATCCGGTCACATGAACTTTTAAGAACAAAAATATTAACGCATGCAACTTTTGAGGAACTAGGAGAATGGAATGGGATGTTTGCCAAAGGAAATCTTTCAAATAGAGGAAAAAACAACAAAAGTGCACATTGCCTTCGTTTTGCCTTCGTAGGGCGATAGTTTTCCATACAAACGTGCCGTAGGGGGCACAACAAACGCTCGGACCGTTGGAGAGTCTGACCACGTATTAAAACCAGCTTGAAGGTCTTTTGATACCGTAAAATGCTGCCGAGCAATATGGTATCCATTGTTCATCCAGAAATGAATAATAATCTATTACTAAAAGCGTACCAAAATGAGCTGAAATTTTCGTGCTAAAAATTCCTTCAAAAGTTTGAAGAGTGTAATATAAATCATGTTTATTATTTATTTATTATGTCTATTTAAACTACATGATCTATATTACACCATAACGACCAATTAATAACTTTCTTGATTTTTACTGTAATTTTTATTGTATCATGCAAATATGTAGTTTTAAAATCACAGATGGATCCACTGAAGTAGTGCACTGCAGTATACGTAATATGAAAATACATATAAAGTGTTTTGAGAAAGTTTAAACTACATTTTTAACATATAACTGCTGAATTATACGATCATTTACAGCATTGACTAACATTACAGTTTAACTGTTCTCGATTATATATGATACATATTTAAAAAATAATGAAAATTTTGTTTTGACAACGTTTAAAAAACCATTAATGATCTCTAACCGAAATCAATCATCGATCGTTGCGATCAATCAATCAAGGGATCCATACGCATTCTGTTGACATTTTTTACGTATTTTTCCATATAAAGCTAAACGTAAATATCGGTCATCATAGTGTAATAAGAGATTTATCATAAAGTTAGCAGCTAGTGTAAACGCAACTGCTGTTGTTTGCACTGTCAGTACTCTACATCAGTGTTTAGGTTGAAGTACCTCTTTTATAGCTAAATGTTGTCTAGTTTACCTTTCTACCTCTCATACAGCCCATGGGCTGTTAGGCAAATCTCCGGTCGGTACGGGCTGGCTACCGACAATTTGTATGGGTTCCACTTATCCTTTTTCTTATTTTTTTTCGCTCGTACACTTCTCGCATACATGACCGACCGTGTCTCCAGTTTAGAGGGTGTCCACAGGTGTTTTCACTACGCCTGGAGCCTGTTATCTTCACGGAAGGCCGTTCTTTTATGTTAAGGATCGTGTTGTCAGACGACGGACATGGTGAGCACTTTTCATCAATAAACGAAAATCGTTTTGTCAGAACGAGTAAGGTACGAGAGCAAAATTATTGTTGTATTTGATTGGGATTACATTGTTCGATACATTCACGTTGCCGGTGATTTTGTGTTTTGTTCGTGTTTTAATTCAAATCACCTTAGTTAGTTATCGCTTCACTGTTCATGCAGTAAGTAAAACTCGTGTATATCTCACGGCCACACGTACCACATTTGTCTTTGGCACAAATTTCACAAATCGACTGGTTTCGGCACAAATAACACAGAGTGGTGGACGAGGTGTTTGTTTACCTTTGAACTTGTCGCGTCGCGTGAAGCTTGTTAATGAGCAAAACTTGGCTGACACATGAACTCACTTGACGTCTAAAGCAACGACGATTACGTCAAAAATAATCATAATTGCAAAACAAACACAAACACTGCGAGGTTGGTTTAGTTGTGCATCGCTCGAGAGCTCGACAGAAAGACTGCAGCGTTCATCAGTACGATCGGAAATTGGAATCGGCAATCGGCAACAAATCAACCGTTACTTCGTGTTTATTTGTTACATTATTTTTCCCAAAGGAAAATCTTGGTGTCAAGTAAGTAAAAAAACAGATTCATATGTTTATTTATTGCCGAGAGTAGGTTAGTCGTTATCGGCGAGACGTTATCGGCTAACCGAGCATTGTTCTCAATTTAGCTAACCTGCTACATCGCTGTAAGCGATTAACAACCCTCTAGAGAACGCGTTTGCTGCTAATTCTTGGAGTTTTTAAACTTCTTCGGTTGTGTGATCTTGGCGAAAAACAGTGGCAGCTGCTTCTCCTTGTCCATGATGATCAGCGCGAACGGTTGATCGACTTTGAAGTCCACCGTGTGGGTAATGCTCAGCGGGATGACGGTTGCGATGGTAACGCTTGTCGCCACCGTGCCGTGCTGATTAACGTCTAGGAAGGATTTCTGCTTGACGTCCGAGATCTTCACCTGCTCTTGGGACACTCGCTCGAACGGATGCTGGTCGCCGAAAATGCTGGGCACACCCATCTGTTGGAAATGAGAGCATAGCCATGAATCAAACGATCGCGGTTGATGCACTGCACGGTTTTTTTTTTCTTCTTTACAACAAACGTACCTTTTTGAGCGGCTCCACAAGCGAGACTGTACTATCAGCCGTGAATTGCGGCAGCTGCAACCTAACCTTGCCCGGCTCGTTCAGGCCGATCTCGTGCATCACTGTTTTCACATCTTGCAGTGAAAGGCTGCCCAGCGCCCGGTTGAGCCGGAAGCGCTCGTTCGGCAGGAAGAGAATCATCGAGAGTCGATCACCGTCGTACGGCAGCTCGACCCAGGTCAGACCGCCAACCTCACCGTCGGGACGGGTGTTACCATTGCGCAGTTCCTCCGTGAGGTACATCATCCGAACCGGTTCTTTTTGGACGTCACTGTTGTAGAAGAAATTGCCGCGTTCGGTTTTGTTGAACTTGTACATCCACGTGCCGTTGAAGTAGAGGGCGTTCAGCAGGAATAGCTTCGACTCGGGATCGAGGGAATCTGATCAATAAAGAAGAGAACGCGCGTGAGTGTGACGAAGCAAAGAAAAACCACAAATGAAAACCCACTTTCGTCGACAACGCTGCGGATTTGCTGTCGGGTTTTTTGCGCCACCCAGTCGTTGATATTCTGGGCAGCTAGGGCACGGTTGGAGAAGTCCATGTCCTCCATCGGTATGTTCTTGGTTTTGAGTGTATTTTTGAACTCCGGCAGGAGCTGAATACGGCTCGATTTGAATATCTGAGAGGCGGCGTCCAGCTTGTATTTGAATATGTGATCTATTTCGGTGGAGTGTAGCAGTGCCTTACTGATGTCGGCTAGATCGTTCGTGTTCAGCTGCAGTACGGTCTCCATTTCCCGGCGCGTTGCGGCGGATGCTCCGTCGGTGAGGTACGACAGCAGTGACTGCACCATGATCGGGCTCAAAATGAAGTTGCTCGACTCGTCGGAGGGCAATGATTTTTTAATCAGCTTGACTGCAAAGTCCATAACTTTGTCACCATATGTTACCGGTGCGGCCGCTCCATCGTTATTTCTGTCCGCTGCGAAAGAGCCGTCCTGCAATCGTGTCTCATAGTTGTACGACGGTTGCGGGTTACGGCGCACGTTGGGCTCAACGTTCGGGGATGGTTTCGGCTGCGTACCCGATGCATACGGCAGATTTGCACAGAAGTTTGAGTAGACGGGAGAATTGAAGCCGCATCGCTGCAAATCCGGACGTGAATCGAGGAATCTCTCGAAGTTTTGTTCACAATTTTCTGGGTAATATTTGTTGTGCTTGCAGAATTCTTCCCGTGTCACAACGACCGTGCCAGTGTATCTGAAGCCTTGGCTCGATACGAGCGCGGCGAGAACTGCAAAAGCATGTTGAAAAACAAAATCAATATTATAGGGCGTACGAATAAATGTGTGAATTATTAGGAGTGTCATCGACGCCCCATGCAAGAAGCACGGTGCGTAACTCTCACGTATAAGACAGACAAAGATGCCGGAGTGTTAACCAGCAAGTCAAGCATAATGTTAGCGATGCACCTTATTCCGGTTCTGGAGTGGACAAACAAACACACGACTAGACCGTCCGTTATGGGGAAATCCCAACGCGGTGGTCATCATTCGGTTTAACCCTCACACACATACACAGAACGGTACCGATCTGTCAGCAGATTAGTGCGAGCGAGTGGACGACCGGGAGTTTTGAATGTGTAGCGCAAAGGCACACGCAAATCGACCCAACTAATCGTGAAAGGTCAGCTCCATGGCGAGCTGCTGATAACCCGTAGGACTGACTTTGCAAAGACGAATATCTTGTGCCGAGCGTTCTTGCGGTTTCTCTCTCTCTCTCTCTCTCGCTCTCTCTCTCTCTGTTTTTCTCTCTTTCGCCACAGGTATTGGAAGAGAAGTGTGTTTGGATCAATAACACGCATCTTACCCGCAACTAACAGTATCCGAATCATATGTGTTGCTAGTTTGTAACTTGGCACAGGAACCACAATGCAAAACGAAACTATCACGCAAACACCGAACAGGTTTGGACGGTCGATAATGTGAACTCGACCCTCGTAGCTAAACGGTGATCGTGAGACTGAACTTATGTTCGATTCTGCTAGCAAGCAGGAGCATCCAAGATCACCGACTCTGCTGATAACTGGTCTGATGAGCCGAGCTCTCACGCTGGTTTTTGTTTTCATGATGGGGAAAACCAACTAGCGCTCACGCACACCGTCTAAGTTACTTGGTGAGCATAAGAATGTGTGCGGGAGAGAGAGAGAGAGAGAGAGGGGGAAAGAGAGAGAGAGCGAGAGAGAAACCTAACGATGCTATAGAACATCTGTAGGTGGCTGTGATCAGCGCAGTATACGATCAAATCGCTCTTACAACGTTAGGAGTCAAACAGACATCACCAAAGGGAACACATTACAGGGCTGATATTTTTACAGCAATAATAATCTGCTTCTACATTCTCATTTTTGCAAAACGTTTGTCTTGTGTTAGTGTTGTGGTATGAGTAGGTTTAAACCGACTATGTGTCGGTAGCGCAGCTGGGGTAGAACATCCCCAACCGCTTGAAGGTTCATCTTAACTTAAAGGTTACAATTTCTGGCCGACCTCCTACTTATCGAGTCGAACGAAGTCCATAATAAATGATACGATTAAAATTGAGTGTCATCCATTAAGCGAAACTATTTTATTTGGTTTATAGTACCCTATTGCGGATCCGCATTCTTTCGTTCGTAAACCTTAAGATGGTACATCAAATTGATTCATCTTATGTATCTTTATGTATGTTGTAGATCTAGTAGAGTAAAATTCGAGGAATTTATGTTACTCTAAGGAAAACATAATCGTTATCTTCTAGATTCAGAACGTGTTCCGTTTATTTCCTGTTAACCTTGTGTAAAGTATACATTATTTACATTATATTACTCATTTATATTTTTTTTCCTATATCGATAACCCCCTTGTGCATAACGGATAAAATATCCATCGGCATTCCGATTCCTGATTAACTGATCGCGGCTCCTACAGCCCCAGTACAAACATGGTGCGGCCGTAGTTGTTTGCTGTTGTGCAGGCTTTGGCAGGGATTCGCAGTGGTTTGAATAGATAGGTCGATTGTCGGCGCATTCTTTCATTTCCGGGTTGACCATTAGAAAAAAGTGAAACATGGCTTCACAGTTCGTCTCGTCGATGGTGTTACGCGTGCAGAATTCCTCCTTTGTCACGGTGACAACGCCTGTGTATTGAAAGTGCTGGCACGAGACGTTTGCGGCCAATGCTGGGGAATGTACAAGCAGTTAGGAAAATACGTGTAAACATAGAGAATTGTTAAATTTCTTTTCGAGTTTCTTGGAGTCAGTATCTCTATTGGTCTTTCTCTTTCTCTCTCTCTCTCTCTCTCTCTCTCTCTCTCCCTCTATGTTTATCGTTCTATTAAAGTACTGTTCCTACCCGCGACTAGCAGTACCCAAAACATGTTATTTGTAAAACGATAACTCGGGTCGCACAGAAAAGAACACAGCGAGATGAAGCCACCACGTGAACACTGAACAGGATTCGACGACTGCCGATGCGTTCTCGTCTTTATAGCGAAGAAACAAAAGTGCGAATGACTGATGCTCGCACAGCATGCTAACGAGGGTGCTGCTTGCCTGGCTGATAACTGGTTTTTATAATTCGTCCACTTGCGCTGATTTTGGTTTTGTTTTCGTGTACGTACTGTCGGAAAACCCCAATTCGTAGCTATGTTTACTGTTTTGAGAGCGAGAGAGAAAAGGGAGAGAGAGAGAGAGAGAGAATGGAAGAGAAAGAGAAAGAGGAGCAAATAGATCAAGAACGCTGTCAATTACAACGATTTTTCTCCTGAATCCACTTGTAGCTTATTGATAACGGTACCCTTGCTTTGAAGCAACACTTGATTTGTTACGTGCCTTGTACAACGGAACTAACGTCCAATGGTGATGTTATAAACATCCTTGGTACACATTTTTCTTTAAACAATGAAATTGGAGATAGAGCAACGCAATTATTTCGCAACTACATATATTACTCATACTTACGTTACAATGTATATTTCATCGTTGTTTTTACAACGCAAAACATACGCGGAAGAACTTGTATTTTGAAATAATTATTTTCACCGTAATATCTTCTTCCAGTTACCCATTCTGACAGTGCTATCCACTGTTGCTGTACACGATGTATGATGACATAATGTTTGATGTTGCAGAATCGCTTTATCTTTCGGATGGTTCGTCAATGCTTGACGGTTTTTCAGGTTACTACACTAGTTTAATTCACACATTTCGAATTGGTTTGGTTTTGAGAATAGATGAGCAGCTATTTTTGCAAGCTCAGGACCGTTTCATTGTTTGATACTTTCTTTTATCTGCAATATAACTCTAAACAATGCCGTTTAAATTCCAGGCTAGTACAGTACTATGTATTTATTGTTTATTGATATTTATATTCTTATTTATTTATTTATTTATATTTTTTATGAATTAATTAAATAATTAATTATTTTCTTTATTGATTGATTGATTGTTTTATTGTTTTATTTATTTATTTGTTGTGATCTGACAGAACCTAACAAGACCACCCCTACTAAGTAACGAGCACCCTTCATCCTCTTTATTCTTCCAGGAAAACATTCCAAGCCTTTTATTAAAAAATTTGCCATTATTTCCGCACATAATTCTACATAGCATTGATTGCATGCCTGCTACTATGAGTTAGTTTTATGTGTAATATGTCAAATATTCGTTGTAATTCGGTAAAATCGGTTAAATTGGTCTTGGATGCTCATCGTCGTCATTGTATGAATATTCCGATTTCACATTCGTTGCTGGAGTTGGATGAGATGTAGAGACCACTGTACTGGAATGCTCAACGTAGTCATTGTATCGTTGTTCCGAGCCCGTATTTGTTGTTGGAATTAGTTGGGATGTGCAAAGGTTTGAGTAGATAGGATTCCCACTAGAGCATGGTCTCAAATCTGGATGTCTCTTTAGAAACTGACCAAACGTGGAATCGCAGTTGTGCGTTTCTATGTCGTTACGCTTGCAAAACTCGTCTTTAATAATATAGACGGTTCCTTCGTACTCAAAATCATAGCACGAAGCGTGCGCGGCAGTAGCTGGAATATAAGAAAAAGCACCAAGGATATGGTGTTAGCATTCGAGAGAGTTAACTATGTGGATTGTGTTTAAGTTTACACTCTTACCCGCGATCAGCAGTACCCAAATCATAGAAAATCGCGACCAGTCAACTCGAAAGGACGGATGCGTTGCCGATCGTTACCAATCGTGAACTGAGGAACCAACTTGAGACTAACTTTTGTTCGATTTGCTCGCTAACAACAGCACCCAAACTATCGGCTTCATAACTGGTTTCAACATTATTTTTCGTTTTGTTGGTTTTCTTGGTGGGGAAATCCAGCCAGCATTCTCATATATACTACTAGAATTGGGATTTGAGAGCAGAGCACGAAAAACAGCGATCGTGCTACAGACGATCTGAAGGATGCTGGGACGGTGTGTTTGAATCGTTGAGACGCTGATATAATTTAAGCTTTTTTTGTCAAAAAGAAGGTTTAAATGTACGATAATTATTAAATAGATCGAGCGCAGTAAACTTTTCATCATATGCGCAGTCTCACTATGCAACAAAATCACAATTGTTAAGCAACAAAAACACATAAGTTATACAACTTCTAAGCCGTTGAGCACATGGTTATGTAACCTTGGAGTAAATTAACCGAAAGTTCTTCATCTTGTCAGTGATGACCGGAACAAATGGTTGAACGACTTTGAAGTCATCCAGTGTTTGGAAAAGTATGAGTATGGGTATGAATGATGATTTCTGTATACCGTACGGTACATATAACTAATGGAAATGCAATGCAATGATGCAATAGTCTATTTATTTCACTTATTGCGCTGGCATAGAGCGGACTCGTAAAGAAGTAGTAGATGGACGAGTAAAAGCCACATCGCTCTAGATTGTGATGGCTTTTTCTGTGCATCGAATACAAAGTTTCGGTGGGGAAACCCAATACGCACATTGTTGTGAAATGAACAAGCTCTTATCTCAATTCAATATTTTCTACGGATAGTGGGCAGCAGATTTTAACTTTTCCATTCGCGTTATTCGAATATATGTAAATGAGATATAGTGGTTTGTAAAGATGCAATGATCATCATTTTACATTAATTTCAATAAATTTAAATAAAAAAATATGCAAAAAGCTTTGGGAGGGCCATGGGGGTTGCGCGCGAAAGATTGAAATCGAAACCTAAAAAAAAATGACAAAAAGATGACTAAATACTTGACAAAAAGTTTACGAACCGGTAAACAGATTTAAGTTTCGTTAATGGTTTAGCGAGATATTCAGACTATATCAGGAAGGCTTTATAAGGGAGATGCGGTTAAATTTGTAGATGGAAATCAAATAATCTTCGTTAGATTGTGCCAACAACATTTGAATAAGACGGTCGATGAAATCACTCGAAAGTCGCCCAGATAAATAGCTCACTATAGTATGGATATAAAACCCTGCTGTGCCCATTCGTGCCTTGGTTGTTGATTTGTTTAAAACAATTTATTTATCTCGAATTTTGATTCGACTTTTGTTTGGAAGCTTAAGACAAAAAGAGGTAAGTACGTCGATGCCACGTACACGTGTGCACGGGACCTGGTTGGCACCGTTCCCACCGTCAGGTTACCGACCATCCCGAACTTCTAGTTCAGTTCCGGCTTCACCACCTTCGCTACGAACAGTGGATATTCGTACGCTTTGTCCACGATCATCAGCAGGAAGGGCTCGTTGACGGTGAAGTTGATGGTCGGTGGAGGTGGTACCGCGCTGAGGGCGACGAACGAAAGGGAAGCCGCCGACGTGGCCGTCGTTCCCTGCTCGTCGATCGCAATGAACGTGCGCTGGGTGACGTCGCGGACGACCAGCGGCTCGTTGGACAGTGCCTGCAGTGCCGACGAGCGATCGAAGATCGATCTGAGTCCCAAACTCTTCAGGGCCGGCACCAGGGACAGCGTGCTGAACAGCGTGAACTTCGGCACGTGCAGATGCATCTTGTTCGTGCCCCGGCTCTGCTTCAGTCCCGCGATAATATCCCGCACGTGGTCGACGCTCAGCTGCTCGGCCGAACGCTTCAGCTGGTGGCGTACCTTCGGCAGCATCAGTATCATCGACAGACCGGTAGAGCCCTCGTACGGCAGGTCCACCCACCGCATGCCATTGCCGTCGGCGAAGTCTACCACGCCGTACCGCAGCCGGTTGTACTGATACATCATCGGGACGATCGGACCGGACGTGGCACGAGTTTTGTCGTACCCCGGAACCGTTTCAAACACCTGCGGTTCCGTCTTGGTGAACTGGTGCTTCCACTGTCCCTTGAAGTAGATCACACTGGCCAGCAGGATTCTCGTGGAGGGATCCAACGATTCTGGAAATGAAACAATGACCACAGTCAACTACGTTGCAGTCGTGTGCTCGTGTATACTCCAGCGGTATTGACTTACTCGCAGAAACGATTTCGCGTATGATGCCGTGCGATTTCTCCGTCACCCATTGGTTGGCCGCGGCGGCGGCTGCGTTCCGGTCCTGGAAGTTGACCTGCTTGAAGTCGACCCCATCCTGCACGCTTTTCTCATGATACGCCCTGGTGATCTTCGTGTCCGTGCCGAGGAACATGGCCATGGCGTGGTCGAGCCTGTTCACCGTGGACCTGTCGTTGGACGTCGTCTGGCTGCGCAACAGCTTACTCAGCTCCTGCGTGGTGGCTAGTACTGAGGAGCGCAGTTCGGCCTTTGCGCCAGCGTCGGCCACATCGTACAGACTAGCTAGGAGTGTTTGCGGCAGCAACGGACAGATGGCGGTGTTTTCCTGCGACGGGAGCACGGTGGCCTAAGCAATCGGAGGACGGCATTGCCATTAGTGGGTGTGAAGCTTGGCACCGGGGACTGTGTAGTGTACCTTCATTAAGTTCCACGCGAACTGCAACGCTCCGGACTTTGGCTGCGGCACGTTCGGGCCGACGGGACTGAGGGGACGCTGCGGAGCACCGTTCGAACGGGGCGGATTGTCCACAAAGTGAAAGCTGGTATCGTGCCGCTGTGCATTTTCTTCTATACGCAGTGGCTGAGATGTTTGCCACACTGGAGGTTTGCTCTGCACCCGTTGGTTGCTGAAGAAGACTGGGTTCTGTCCGAAGATTGGGCTCTGTGCGACGGCCGCACTCGGTGGACATACGAAAGTAGCTAGAGTGAATAAGATAGTGTTGGGTGAGAAACATGTTAAAACGGATTGATGCGACTAGATACAACGCGTGTTGAGAGCCATATCTGCTCCGCTAAATATAGAAATCTGAAGACGAGTATAGCCAAAGCTTTTGCGATGGGAAATAATTTAGATTGTAGTTGATTGCAGCTCTTGACCAGAGTTTCGAGGACCGGACCGTGTATGATAGCATAGTTCGCAAATAAGACCAAGGTTCTCCTTTGTATTCAATTGACTCAACAGCGGCTTAGAATATCAATGATGTCTTTCTGGAATATTATTCCCGCTTTTCGTTGACTGAGCGAAGTGCCGCTCTCGGAGCTCAAAACTATGCCGAACATGCTGTAGCAGATCGGTAACTTCTGGAAGACGGTACGGTCTCTCGCTCTCTTTCGTTTGTAGTCTGTGGGCATCGAAAAATGTATCGCACGAAGACGCTAAAACCGGCCACCAGGTAAAGGCCACAAAAACCAGTCTTTCCACTCACACGGAGGAAATAACACGCGACGTGTCACATGAATTGACCAAACGCCGACACACACCGCCACGAGTCTCGCGGCCGTGCAAAACTGAAAAGTATCGCTTCATCTCGCCACTGTGGAAGCTGAGGTATGATCGTTCCATTAGCGACTGTTTGGATGGTTGGCTCCACGGTGGGTTAGATTTACGGTGATGTACTCACAGCAGAGGATAAGGATACAGCAGACCGGCAGTCCTCCGTTCCGTGCCGGACTAATGTCACCGAGGCCTGGTGTGCTCATCGTGACTGTGGTGTTTTCAGACGATCACCGGTACAGAAGTCGTCGATGCGGGAAGATTCTGACTTTTGAAGCCCGGAAGCGTAGTAGGTGGGTTGGGCGGTGCTGAACCCTCGCGCAACCCTTGTCCTCCCACTAACGTGTACAAGTAAACACACACACACACACACACACAGTCACACTCGCGCACGCCCGCGATGACGACGCTGCGCCGCGAACAGGTTTTGCCGCCTGGGATTTCCGTTTGCTGGTTAAACAACAACGTTTCCTACCACCTTCAGTGCACACAGCGCCAACCGCAGTCGCAGTAGTGGTGTGGTCTGTGCTAAATGCCGCGCCAGGCGATTGTGAATCTGCTCCGGTCGCTGGTTGTACAGTGACTGACACACTGAGTCGGCGGCCCGTGTCAAGTCATCCGGCGGCGTTGGTACACGGAAGATTTCGGTTCGGCGCTTGGGGGTTACAAACCTGTTAAGCAGCCGTTGCCGTTGCTGCTGCTGCTGCTGCTGCTGCTGCTGCGGGATTTCTTGTTTTATTTTGCCGATCCTGAAACACCGTGGGATCTTCCGTTGGAATGGTGGAGATGGATCGATCGGTTATCTACGTGGTGATAAGCTTCGATCCACCTAGAGTGTCGCTGCTGTCCGTGCGCGCGAGGGTAAAATCGCAAATCCCTCGGCACTATCAGCCTCAGCAGGGCTTATCAACTCACAGGGAGATCCCGGTGGGCATGAGTAATGCGTGCGGTGCACACTTTGCAACTCTGTTGCATTCGGTTGCAGGCAGTATCGGATCGATGCTAGTTTTATGCATCGCAAGAGACATGAGTTTTCAAGTAAGATTAGGTAGCGTGAGCAGCATAAACATGAGATAAGCGAAGAAAACACACACACACGCACGCAAACACACAAGATCGGAAGCTATAAATAGTGCTCTATAGCTGATTAAATCTGAACTGCTTGCTGAAAACCATTTAAATTCGATAGAAAAACCCAAACGAAAGAGGAAAAAAGACACAAAAGCTAGTTTTATAAAACAAGTTTGACGCCTAGCCAGCTCGGCGGATTATACTTTTTCGTTCGTCGCGATTAGGGTGGAATATGGTTTGTAGAGATGTTGAACGGCAAAAACTCACCCATTGCCTGAAAAGAATGCGACTTTGGCAAATGGAGAAAAAAAAAATCCTTGTTTCATTGCGTGCCATCTGCTGTACACTCGGTCCAATGTACGGCTGTTTTTATTTTACGAGACATAATACAGATAAAATTTGCTCCTGTTGTACATTAAATAGTCATAAATAATCGCTTTACTACTACGCATTCTATACATGCTAATCTTCAAGGTGGCCCTCTACCCACGGCCTCGCGTCCGTACGATCGCTTCCGGTATGGTTGACTCTTATCCCTGGTTGCACGAAACAGTCCGGTGGCGTTGCTGGCGATTCTTCCGTTGCCGCAGACAATCGGGACGTGTGCAACCGCTGCCACCGTCAAACTGTTGAGTACGATTCCAAGATACTTACGGAACACCGTATCTTGGAACGATCATGTGACGATAGCAGCGGTCGCTGTCGAGGGATCGCCGACTGTTACTGCGCGCGGTCATCTCTTACCATGACACATATAGCTCCGTCGGTACATCGTCATCTAGTGGAGCGTTCTCGTTCGATCCAATAGAAGAGATGGGTTTGTAGGTGGAGGAGGAGTGTTATCTGATCGAACCCACGGCTAATAGCACCCTTCGGGAGCACGTTCTAGCCTTCGGCCGATCGTTCGTAGCTAATTGTCAGCGTAAAATGGGATTTCCTCGTGCGTACTCGGACGTAGACCACCAGAGCCATCGCCCGGTCGGGGGGTGATTGTTTCGATGCAGTGCAAAACGGGACTGTTAGCAGAGAAACCGAGCTCAATATAAGCTCTAATTCACGTCTCTTCTAACGTCGTGTTGTACGGAATGGTAATAAGTAGACGGAACACAGACGAGGCACCTTGGTCCAGTGGCTCGTCCGGTGTTCCATCGCGATGTACTGACTTGGCGGGTGGTACCGTAATCTAGTCTAACTTAAAATCTACGAATGCCTGGACGTATCCATCCCTACTCGGCGTACGGTATGTCCGTGATCTTGCCAGCAACGATCACGATGTCGTCCACGATGTCACGCACGAAGAACAGGAATGGCTTGTCGGCGGTAAACTGCTCCTGCTCGTCGTCGAGTGTTTTCGACTCGACGATGTTCGCGGCGGACAGTGCGTTCTCGCTGCTGGAACCTTCGTCCACGCGAATCGACACGTGCTGCACCAGCTCGTCCACGTGGATCTTCTGCTCGGTGGTGATGCCGCTGAGGTCCGCCTTCGACGTAAACATGGTTATGAGTCCGAGCTGGCGAGAAGAGAAAGACAGCCGTTGTGTTATGCTTGCGAGAGCCCAGTCCAACAACATGTCGCATCGCTTACCTTCGCTAGAGACTTCTCCGCCCGGCTGGTGGTGTCGATGCGGAACTTTGGAATACAGATCTGAACCGGCATTTTTACCAGCGACTTCTGCACCGTGCTCAGTGTGTCCGGGTTGAAGTTCTTGATGAGTTCCTTCAGGCCATCCTTACCGTTGGGAACCATCAGCAGGAGCGAATACCGCGAGTTCTAAATGGGAGGTGAATTTGAGTCAACGTCAACCGGTGTACTTAACGTGTTAATGCGCCAGTGCACTCACATTGTATGGCAGTTCCAAGAACTTGGCATCTAGCTGCTCGTCCTTTCCAACGCCAAAGGATCCCTGCGATCGCATCATCATGACCGGGCGTTCGTCCGTGTTGGTAAAGAATGTGCTTTCCTCTGTGCGAAGTTGCTGCGAAAGTATTATGGGAGTGTGTGTATGGGAGAAGGTTAGCTTAAAATTTTGCTGAGAATGAAACATCAAGCTCGCCTTACCTGGAATGGTGTTGCCCAGCTGCCTCTATAGTACAGACCGTTGAAAAGCAGCATCTTCGATTCGTTCACCTGTTCCGCGTCATCCTGGCCGTCAAGTTTTCGTCCGACTAAAGAATTTCCACTCAGCGCCGATGCGATGTCGCCAGTCAGGAATGACCTTCTGACGTTAAACTGTGACGAAAGCAATATAGACACATTTATCGTTTTTCTACAAACGGTCAATTTCTTTATCATACCTTTCTCCTCGAACCTTGGCTTTCGATCGCCTGCAACACCTCATGCTCGTCGTCCAAACTCAGTTTCTTCAGCGACAGTGACATCTTTTCCGGCTGCTCATCATCGGTGGACACCTCTGGTGCCAGCTTGATCTTGCCGCCGTCCAACGCACCGTCGGCTATCTCAACCTCGTTCATCGCCTCCAGCTTCTTCTTCGCTAGCTCTTCCTTGATCTTCGTCGGATCGACGTATTCCTTGTCGTCGATGTTCTTGTCGAACTTGGGATTCTCGTCGTCGATCTCGTCGTACTTGGTGCTGACGCCGGTATCCGTGCGCAGTGCGTCCTCCGCCGGGAGTGCGGATTTAATCTTCAGCACCTCGAAGTCCACGATGTCCTTGCTGTTGCTGTTGTTGCTGCCCTGCTCGACGAGCAGATTCTCGCCTTCACCGTGGCTGCTACTCTCCTCGATGATCTCTTCCTCGGCCACGACCGGGTCGAGCGAGGTTTTCGGTTCGTCGAAGTTGTAATCGTTGCGCTCGATGTCACGCACCTCCACGCCATAGTTCTGCTCCAGGACGTCCTTGTACGCTTGCACCACGCTATTGTTCTTGTACACGTAGAACCACGTTTTGAACTGCGGTTCGTTTGTCGGGCTTTGTCCGCTCAAGCGTTTCAGCGACGCGTCGAACGCTTTACGAACTGGAAGAGTGAAGAGGATGGCTGTAATGTTTGCACTTGCGGTCCAGCAGGTGTGAAGCCTGCACTCACCTAAATCCCGATCCGTGGGGAACTTGAAGACATCGTACAGCTCCTTCAGTGTCTGGCCCTCGGCACCCTCGCTGATCATGGCCAGTATCGAGGAGAACCCGATCGGCGAAAATACGTGATTGCCGGACGACTCGGCGCTTCCCTTCAGCAGGCTGCTCGTGATGATGTTAGTCGAGACACCAACCAGGCTGCGTGGTTCACCGCCATCGCGCGAGTAACGCTGCTTGGGCAGTGCGTTACAGGCGGGCGCTACGAGCAGCGTTACGACGCAGCTGCACAGCACTGCGCTCGCACCCGCGGTTGACGCATAGGAGAAAAGACAATCGAACGAGAAAAAGCGAATTAATTAACGATGCAATGATTGCAACGCTCGTCCCACGTGTAATCCCCGCTCCATCCCGTGTTCCGCGTTCCCCGTTGACTCCTACGCTGTGATGTACCCATGGGTTTCCCAAGTGGAAACGACGGTTCCCCTCAATTTATGTGCAACCCCACACAAGCACCCACATAATGCGTCGCAAACGGTTCTCATCGCAACTTTGGCGGGAAATCACATCATAATCAGCATCATCGCAGCTCGCATTACAGCTGGTTTCGCAGTCGGCTCCCCGGTGTGGCCATGGTACGACCGATTTGTACCGCCACCACACCCTGCTTCATGTGGCTCCGGTGACAATTTTCCATTTTCTCACCCATTCAGCAACACCAAACCACCCCTGGCGAGCTGCGCTATTATCCAACGGATCATTCGTTTCGATTCGTAACCCACCGCACCTCACCCACGGTCCAGGTGAAAGTCCGGAAACTGCGCCGCCGCCGCGGCAACGTGCTTTGAGCTTTTCCATTTTTAAAATAAATGATACAACTCGAGCGCCGCGTGAAACAATTGGGCGAAATAAAAAAGAGCGACGGCGGTAGATCGCCCGGTCGCATACTTTCCATTTGCCAGTCAAATGATAAACAGGCCGCAGGATGGGATGGAGAGCGATACACGGCGAAATAAGAGCGCACGCAGCTTTTAACAACTGCAACACGCGGCCCGGCCAACATGGGAAACCATAAATGGACGCCCGGGCAACTCCCATCGCTTAAAGGGTGCGATCAAATTAATTCAAATCGCTCTATCAACAACAAAAACACAAAGGTGAAGCAAATCCGCACGGAAGCGTTCCATTTCTTCGTAAAGTTTGCTTCGAACGGGCCTGATGGTGGAGATTTTACCCTTGTATCAACATTGAGGAAACCAATTTCGTCGCTGCGTTCTGCTGCTCCAGATAGATAATTGAATGTCGTGATGAATTAACAACATCGCGCCGGAGCAGGCACAGGCCCATCCGATGCCTAACGGCATGAAGTCGCGGCCCAAACGCGACTGACGTAGCGTGATTCAACGCAACGAGGAAACTCCGCGTGCACACGCTGATAACGGCACACGGTGGGTTTTGGGCCAAACCCGTGAAAGTCGTTGGCGGTGTAGACGAGAACCGAACAGTAGTTAACAAATCAACCGAAAGCTACCAATTTAGTACAACGTGGGGGTACGATTTTTTTCTGAGCAAACCCTGATCTTCCGATCGAAATCGATACACTTTTACTCTCCCCTGTGGTGGATTGCTAGATAGGGAGATCTGAGTAAAAGGAAGCCGGCGTCCGATGTTGGCGGAAAATGCAAGCTGCTGATTCCGATCCGATCAATCCATCCTCGATTGGCGATCGATTTCAAGTTCGATTAGGCGAGGAGAAAGTGTGAGCATGATCGTCTTCGGCCGGATCGGTTGGCTTGACAAGCGTTCAGCTGAATGAAATGCACCCGTAGCGAGGAGTGCCGGGAGATTTCAAATCGCTCACCACGTGTTTGCGGCGTGAAATTGGAAAACGAAGCCAAAGGAAAGTGCGCTTCCCTAATGTGAAGGTGTAGGGTGCGTTCGATGAATAATTGGGTGTAATTCAATGTTACCGAAACTTCCGATTCCGATAGTGGTCGGAACGTGGGTGATTAGTTAAATTTCAGATTCGATCATCAGCAGCAGCGGTAATTAGCTAGTCTACAGCTACAATCACTAGCTGGAAGCAGTGTGCAATGATATCGCAAAAGATGCAAAAATCTGGACACAAACAGTTTTGGATATTACCTGTCAAAGGAGTCGGTTTTGATGATGTTTTTTTTACGATTCTCTTCATAATACTTTGCACAACAGTGAACGGCAAGCGTGGAATAGATTCGATTCACTTAGCCACATTCGCCCACACCCAAAACGACGATAACTTCCCAAGATCCCAAGCCCCACCCAGACACAGGAAGCTCGTAAATCGTAACGAGTAGCAGCGAACGGATGTCAATTGCCCAACTCTCCCAGGGCTGTAAACAAACAGCACAGTTGCACTGTTGCCGGCGGTCGCCATAAATCTTGCCACTGCAAATATTTAACCCGCTTCCCGAAGGGTTGCGTCCAACACTGCCCAAGAACGAGAGCCAGCGACGGTGAAAGCTACCGGTGACGGTTGGGGCCTAAATTTGCGATTTTGCATTCGCGTCGTCAACGTCGTTTCTTTCATCCACCGTGGAGGTGCCTGTAGTTTTATTTTCCTTTTTTGGGATGTGTCTTCTGTACATGCGCAGGTGATCCAAATGACCGTAACCTTAACGGTATGCTCCATTCCGGAGGCCCGGGACCGTGATCATTGATCACACCCGGAGTGACACCATTAAGTGTGCGGGATTGGTTGGAAATGGCAAAACAGTCCTTCAGGTAAGCACGGCGTTCCGCAAGCGAAAAACAATCTTTGTTTTGGTTGTTTTACGATCGTGAGTGAAAGCTGGAAGCTCCTGTATGGGTAGGAGGAAGTTCATCATCATCACACCACCTGTCTGTTTGCTTATGACGGTTTGGGTCAGTGCTTCGGTGCTGGGGGGAATTCGGGATGCGAAATGGTACAAAACAACAACTTCAAGTCGCACACCACCATGGGAAGTGTGATTGAGCTGGTAGAGCCATGGACGTGTGTGGAATCAAGATGGTGCGATTAGTTGGCATGATTTATATCCGGGACGTCGTTACTCATTAGCATTGGGCATTTTCGAATGTACATTATGTAGTTACGGTTATTTCGTCTAATATGTTTTCATCATTCTATGATAATTACTAGCTTCTCACTATTTTGTTGTTCCATCATAAAAAGATATTATAAAAGGGCCAAATTGGCAAAACTGTCTTCATCCTGTCAGAATAAGGCGTTATTTCGGAGTTATTGTTTATTTTAGGGTGTGAAATAAACTTCCAAGGAGATGGTTTGCAAGAAACCTATCAGTTTTGTTCATACATAGAAATGCTATGGCAGGACTCCAAGATACTCACCAAATGTACTAAGGTGTTAAAAACGCGAAAGAACCAATTTATTCTTTACACTGAAGATAGTCCAGTCTCCAAATGACTTACAACTATCTACATACCTTACAGATATGCATAAACCTTTCGCAAACTGCATAGAGCCTCTGCCCTGATCTTCTTTGCTTATAAATTCATCTTTGCATATGTAAGTTTGGAATAGAATATGTGCTTAAAACAACATTTGCTGTTCCTGTCCGATCAATTCCGGTGAACCAAACTCGAAAGTATACAAATGAAACAACCGGCAAAAGCTAAGTACTAAAACTTGTACTAAAAACGTGCCGTGAGCAAAGAGTTAACATTATATTGTATACGTCTGTATCTAGGTTGTTTCAGAATATTTATAGGCCTAAAGCGATCAAGTGTTACTGCCGTTGGTGGAGCGCTTCACATTGAAGCCTTAATTCAAGCCAATAATCATTTAAACAAACCAAATTCCCTTGACAGGTTAAATAAAACTGCCCTAACTCTATGGTAAGATACGTACGATCAATAAATACTATACGATCCAGTAAAAGTTGTGTAATTGAATGTTTCGACCATCCAATTTCTCGTGCTTTCACCATCGATTAAAGCGGACGTGTCTCCACATCGCCTAAAATAAAACCATATCGCTACCGACCCATGTCGAACCTTCGGCTGTCGTTAAAACGGCATTACCATAAGCGTTCGACCGGGAAACGATCGCTTTGATGAATGGTTTGTGATGAACGCACGGTTCCCCGGGCTCGCACACATTTGCATCGCTTCCCCGAAGGTGCCATTTGGTGTTTTGATTTTGTTTTTGGTTTGTTTTTCTTGTATTGCAAGCCAGCAGATGGGTGCTTGCGCGATGATCCACGTTGCGCACACGTTGGTCATGGTCAGACAGGTTGGTGCGCAATCGAATGCCGGCTCTCGGTCGGTCGATTTGCGTTCCGAGCGGTGCCGTGCCGGAGTTTTGGTCACGGCCGAATGCAACGCTGCATGCAGGATGGCGCGATCGCGGAGATCGTGAAGCTGTTGCAGAAGCTTCCGTCCCATCTTCTCCGCCACCAGATGTGTGCAAGGTGTCCAAGTCGCTTTCCATTGAGCCGCTTTCCAAGCCGCTGCCGAAGGGAAAATTCCACCCGAATTGGTTCGCATTTTTTTCTTCCTTCCATAACTCACCTGCCTCCGGTTGCTGTTGAAACATGAAAGAATCGGTTTCTTTCGCCATAGAAAGTGGGAACGAAACGCGGTATTAATGATGTATGTGTGTGCGGGTGAGAATTCCTGTACTGCCGTTGACCAGTCCATTATAAGCTGAAGCAAACAAACCCACACTAATCAGCCGGTGGAAGAAAACAAAGCCATTTTTCTTCACACCCTTTGATGCAATTTTTGGGACAATTTCGGACAAAACAAACGAACCCATTAAAAAAAAGGCAATACAGACAGATTCACCACTTCGTTTTCCATCCACGTTGCCTCCGTTTTCCTTCGCTATACCGTCCGCTTTTCTTCGAACGGCAAACGAGCGACAGCGGGCAAAAAAAAGTGGTAAAAGAAACCCACACTAACAACGAGAGCGAAAGTGTGATGAAATGCGATGATTTAATGCGTTTTTTTTTCTTCCTCTACGCATTACGCTATTTTGGCGGTGGAACCAACCAACCTGCCGGCGAATTAGAGAAGCGAGTGCCGTGCTTTATAGTATGACCATTTGGATCCGGGATTTATGGAGCAAACGGGGTGCCGGTCGGGTTTCGCACGGGCCGTTTCTTCCCACCGTTTCGATGGCCGGGTCGGCTTTAAAAGCTGGTAGCAGTGGGCAACAAAAAGATATCCAACGATCGGAAAAACGGTTTGGTTCGACGCAACGATCACAAACGGCGCAGATAAAATATAGCCAGCATTCCGGCCGATTGAGTACGCTACCGGTCGTTTACGATCGTTCGCTTGTCGATCGACCGCTGGGATCGGGCGGGATGAATGCGGTGATAGTGTTACACCAGTCACGCGCTTTCTTCTGTACGATTTTAATACAAAATCCGCACTCAATCAGCAGCTTGTTAACTATTAACAGCATCATCCGTTTGGTGAATGTTTTTTTCTTCCCTTTCTCTCAATATATCTATAATAGGTCATAAAGCGGCCTGTGCATCGAGAACCACGATCTGCTCCAGTTGGTGTAACATAGCATCGCGAACGTATCGTGTACGTACAGCGCATCCAACATCGTACACCGAACATGCCCCGGTCCGGTTCGGAACGCACGCCTCAACGAGCCCCAACGAGCCACGGGCAACACAGAAGTACAGATCATAACATCCCGCCGTACGGACCTGCAAAGCGCGTACAGGTGGCTGATGGTTCTGGTTGCCGCGAGCCACGAACTGGCGGCGCACAGCTGATGCGGTGCGATGCTGAAGGCGCCTGCACAAATTGAGGCCGACAAAGGCGGGGGCGCCGGCGGGTCCGGGAATCGTTATGTTTTTATTAAGATCAATCAATTCGATTACGCTCCGGATGGTAAGCTAATTTTATCTCTACCGGCGGTGTAATCTAGCGCTAATAACGCCGGAGTGATATTCTGGGCCGGCCGAACAACGGAGCAGAACAAGTTCCCCGGAGCAGGGAGGAGTTGGAATCGAGGGCCGGTGGAATGTGGGTGAAGCTCGTAAAAGTAAACACCCCGTGCAGCGTGGTTGAGCGTGTTCTTGTGCCCGCTTGTGCCCATTTCACAGCCGGGCGAGTGTGTTGGTTCATTGAACTGGACGTCGCTGGACGTCGTCGTCACGTACGGGGCGGCGCATGTTCCACACCGGTGGAAGGTGTCCCCACTAAACCGCTGACCTTAATCGAGGCGCTCGGCCAACTGGTTCCGGGTGTGGCGCATGGGAAGAGCGCCCCAACACCCAGCACCAGAAACGGGTTGGCAGACTGTGGCTGTACCGTTGCAAGCGCACGCGAAGCAGCCTTTTGGCGACCATGACCCAATAAGTTTCGAACCGCGAACCGACGGTGCGGCGACGCGCACGATCGGTCAAGAGAAGGTGATCTTATGGGCCGGGTGGGTGGAGTTTACTTCCTTCCTTTTGAATAACAAAAAAAAAAAACTGTAACCATGTGGGGCACTAATTATTTTTCGTCTAAATTATGAAACACTACAGGCAAAGGTGATCTAAGGAAGTGCTTAGACTCCTCACGGAAACCTTGAAAACCGGGCGGCGTTCGATACGTTTCCGATCGGTAATGATGCGAGTCCTTTTAAAATAGGCGTGTCAAAGCTGTAAAAGTGTTGAGCTTTCAACACATCAATATTGGAAACATTCGTGCCGAAGGTTACACTGCCGGGATCATCGATTGGACTCGACCAAAGGTTGTCAGTCTTTTCATTGAAATTGTCGAAGTGCAGGAAATACTTCAATTTTAGATCTAATTAGATCGACAGTAAATTTGTTCGTTTTGGATGGAGCTATGCTGAAGTTGATAAGAGTGGTTTATTTTTGAAGAAATTGAGCCAGATTGTAGAAAATATTTAATACATCCCCTCATTTAAAAGGTACTAAAATTTGATTTATTTGTTGTATTGCAATCTTCGATGAATGATCTTCGAAAAACATACCATCAAAGGATCAGAAAGAAATTTGCAGCAGTTTCTAAGATGTGGCCAACATTCTTCATGGGCACCAAGTGATTTTTAAAGGCTATTTCAACGATTAATAACGAAGTCTAGATCTTGATAAACACTGTTGTACCTATTTTTTATGGTCGTCAAACTTATATGTGGTCATCAACAATCATTCGAGACTCTGATTGAATCAGTTTCCGAACATTCCCAACCTATAGATTACACCACAACTCGGTGATGGTAACTAAGCTTTCAGCTACGAAAGACTAAGGGCCCATCTATCCCATCCCATATATCCCATCTGCATCGGGTATCTTATCATCTGGTATTCGGTTGTGGTGGTCTACGAACTGCGTATGAACGCGTGTGTCGTTACGCCAAAGAAGAACACGAAAAAGAATGAGAACACTAAAAGCATTAAAACAATCTATTAAAAACGGATTCTAGATCTAATGAACGTTGCCTTAACTATTGCTCTAAGGTCTCCTAGAATCGATCAATTCTCGATCAATTGAATGTGCTTATGTGCGGAAACCACAAATGGAGAATGTGTGTTCCAAAGACGCTGAACATTGTTGAATGCGCCAACTATCCGTCTCTGTTTTGACATGCTCTTCAGATCGCCTCTGCTACATTGCGTTTCTCACGATAAGTCGGTCTGTCAAAATATGTGCCTAATTATAGCCGATCTCCAGATCGTTGCGGTATAGCTTTGGCTGCTCTGTTTGGTTGGTTAATGTTAACCCCCATGCCCAACCGACCGATGATAAACAAAACTATAAGCACCTGGTGACGTCCAGAGTTGCCGGTTCCTTTCTAACTCTCCTCGCAGCAAGCGTGTTATCTCCAAAAAACAACAACTGTCATTTGCCGCGGTGGGGAGGATTTATACGGAGCTTCCTGTGCGCGCACCCAGTGAGCGAATTATGGGCGTCCGCTCCGTCCCTCCTCCACAGCGCGACAAGAGAACGACGAAACACCTCCAGGAAGGAGGCACCGTTCGGTTATGCACCGTTACTTTCGTTAATTAGCGCTGGTCGCGATCGTGGATTGAACGGTGGAGCGAAAAACAAGCCGTTTTATATATTACGCAAAAAAAAGACAAAAACCGGCTTTCGGGCTTCGGTATCGAGAACGCGGCAAATTAGCACATCCGCGATTTTTGCCCCGCGAACGCCGATAAATTGCAGTCCCGGGCGACCATTGGGAACGCGCGAACAAGGGACAACCATTTACCGGACCAATCATCTCCACTGGGTGGAGGTGGTGGTGGGTGTGAAGGACGGGAGGAAGGGTGCGCGATAATCCGCATTCATTTCTTCTTCGAGTGGGACGAGTTCTGCGCCCGCGAGATCATCGGGAGGGCGCCCAATCCGCAGCGCGGTGGGCTATTGACCCGCTTTGGGTCGCCCGGATCGGATGCCAACTTCTGGAGCGGCGAAAGATGAATGTGTGCAGGCACACTGTTGCGTTTCTTTCTGCGCTTTTTTTTTCTTCTCTCCCACCTCCCCGATCGTGGGTAGACCCGGGAGACCTTTTCCCCACGGTGGCGGGGCATGCAAACAGGTTCTGGAGATGACCGCCCGGATGGAAGGTTTCAATAAAATTGTGGAAAGAAAAACCCACCCCATATACAGCCGAGAACGACACCGCGAGACCGCCACCAGATCATCCGGAGCATAGATGGTGATGGCGAAGAAACCCGTGTGTGTGTGTGTGTGTGTGTGTGTGTGTGTGTAACCCACACCGATTCCGCCCGTGTCCGGTACGTTGGGCTGGACAAATAATGGTCACGGGCGGAGAGTACAGTTATAATTGCGGATCCCAAAGCAGCCATCTTGTTGGCCCCATCGGTGGCTCACATGCAAACGGAAGACGACACACACATACACACACACACACATACACGTGCAACCCTTGATATAGGCCGCTGCTGCGCTCTGAGGACGAGAACTTGAACGAAAATGATCTCCAACGGCGCTGATTGCAGCGATACGTAATTGGAACCAGCTTTATTGAGCACGATCTCTAGGCAGCCTCCGGGCTGGAGCGTAGGTTCATGTAGTACTCCATGGGCATGCCGGCGACGGGGGTGTCAAATTTGTCCCGCAAGCGATCTAACCCTTCCAGCTGGACTTGACTTCCCGCACGGCTCACCAAGTCGTGGGCCATCTCGGCCAGTGGGTACACATACTTGGTGTCCGCGGGGAGCGTACCGTTCTCGGTCAGCAGCGTTTGTAGCAGCGCGTCCGTCGTCTGCAGATGCTGCTCGTCCGTGGGCAGCTGACGGATGAACTCCGACACGGCTGGCAGTGCGGCAGGGTCGACGTGGGTGCCTTCCGGCAGGTTGAACAAATGGCCCACCAAAAACGCATAATGCTCCGGGTAACGGCGTGCAATTTCCACGAGCGTGTCGTACGAGTTTGTGGTCAGGTTGGATCGCAGCAGGCGTACCTGCTCGTCGAGCACATGTTCCCGCTCTTCCAGCTTCTCGTTGTGTGTGCTCGCCACGTCGACGGCGTAGATCGCATTCAGCAGTGGATCCTGGGCCGAATCGAGCATTCGACCGATCGTCCGGTACACGTGGCGCTGCAGCGTCTTATTCGCCGCCAGTGACCAAGCGTACCGCAACAGCTCCGGAATGTTGGAGGCTTCATACGGTGCCAGCTCGGGGTCAGTCTTCTCCTCCAGGAAGCTGTAGAACACGCCCCACCCAGTGCGACCGGACGCGAGCGTACTGCGGAACACAGCTGTCTGCAGCTCCTGCAGCTCGTTGTTCAGCGAGTGATCCATCCCGTGGAACATCTCGTCCAGCTTTGTCAGGTCCGCCTGGATCGGTGGGAACAGTTGGGCGAATTCGGCCAATGCGACCTCCAGGTGCTGTGCCGACTCCTGCGGCGAACCAACTCCCTCATTGTCCTTAACCTTCTTGCACCGATCGCGCCACGCGTTGTACTGCTTGACGTGATTCGCATTGGTGCACGCGGTCTTGTACGGGCACTTCTCCTTCGCCGCTAGCCAGGCCTTGATGTCAGCCTCCACTTCGCTACGCGGCCGGCCACAGACGGAAGTGTCTTTGGCTGGTGGAGCACCGCCGGCGGCTGCCGCTGCTGACAGTGCCGATACCAACAGCGGTAATAGAACACTCGCGAAACCAACCATTGTCACGATGTAATTTGAGAAATGGCAGCCGGTCATATGGAGCTGGGGGTTTTATAGAAGAGCAGGCTTGCAACGCACGCACGATTGTCTTTGCGTGGGAACATATTGGCTCAGTTGCTCACGATGCGCAAAGTGTTTGCCCACCGATCAAGTAGATTGATTGCCTCGGAAGAGTTTGTCCCATAGGTTAGTCTTGCCCATAATGCGTGTAGATCAAACTAGAGTTGCAATTATCGTGCTTGGCGATTGTCGAAACGATACGAACGGTTTCGATTGTTCGCTAGCACGAAACCTGAGCCCAGAATCACACCCTTTAGTGAGCGGAGGGGTTAAACCCATGGGTCAAACCCACCTGCGTGCGCACGTAAGATTATGCGAATCTTCAAATCACATGATCGGCCTGATCGTTTCTGTCTTCTTTCTCTCTTCCATCACCTCGGGCAACCAATTTCAATCCAATCGGGGTTATTTAATTTGCAAAAATGAAAGTGGACTTACGTATCGACAAAGATCGTGCGGAGGTCATTGCTGATGCTGCTGCTGCTTCCTCGGCGGGGAGGCTGGTGGCTATTTTACCAACGGCAAACAGAAGCTAAACACTTCCCACACAACAAGCCACAGAAAAAAAACCCAAAACCCAAACTTTCTTCTCCGTTCAATGTCCGGTCTGGACGACCTCTGGGATCGGTTGAGTAGCGCCGCCGGGGCTATTTACTTTAAATACCTCACAAACACACGCAAACAAGTATTTGTTGTGTGACGCTGCGCAGAAGAACTTTCTCCACGTGTGTGTTTGTTGTTGTTATTTTGGTGCCCGCACTCGAAACACTTTTGCGCGTACTTAACACCTTCACGCTGCGGCTTCTCACTGCGATCACACGCACTCACGGCACAAACGAGAGACGGCCGAGTATATCCTCAGGAAGTCCCGATCCCGGCAACGTTACACAACGGACTGTTACCTAATGGCGGGCGGGAATCGGGTTTTATACGCCAGCGCCCGCTTCCCGAGCGTCCGGAGGCGACGGCTCTCCCGGGAATAGCTGGAGGAGCTGCTGTGAGCACCGCCGGGATAACGCACACCGAGAGCATCCGCCGAACGCGGCCCGCGACGCGGTTGGACTGTGACTGCGTGTGTGCTCCACTCCACGGCACTACGTCGACCGGTGTGTCCGGCCTTCGTGGGGTTGCATCCACCTCCCACCAGCGCCACCCGCAGCGGTGGTGGGGTGGGCCTGTACGTGCACGCTGCAAGACGAACATTCTCTCCGGGCTTTCGGTGGCTTTCTTCGTGCTCTCCTAAGCAGCGCAAGAAGAAGAAACGCGCCCGACCAGCTCGCGGGCCCACGATCAGAGGGGCCGGTGGTTGGCCGAAAGCTCCACGGCAGTGAAAGCTCTCCGCCCTCCGAAAGCTTCGCTATTGTTCGGTGCGGTTTGGATGGAGAGGAGATTAAATGACTTGCCAAAACCATCTGTAGAGGCCACTCGTTCTGAAGGGGTCAGCAAACCTCTTCAAGTTGACTTTGAACGATCGATCGAGCAGTGCCTCGAAGATATATGGGTCAGGCTGGATCCTGTAACCCTTCGTTCCTGCAGGAGGAATGCAATAACAGGTTTTTGCCGCTCGTTTGCATCCTACCCCAAACCAAACCTGTGCCCCTGAGTTCTATGAGTGTTCCGGTTTGATCATGCGAGTCAAAAAGGGTCACACACTTGCGGTCACATTTTGTGTCGTTTGAACAATTATTACAAAACAAACTCGTTTAGAGGACAGCAAAAGGCTCCTAATGGAGCATTCTTGCCCGTCTCGCTCTGCGCCTGGAAGCGTTTGTCAAACGTTAATTGGCTGACTTACGAACGGTGGGATAATCAAAATAAGATCAGATACCGATGAGCCCACACTGATGTCTACTAGGCGCACTGTTTGCTCTTCCATTTGGTTTATGTTAACTTCAGTTTTAAATCGCCTCAGCCATTGGGTCTCCCTCTCCCTGGACATTAACCGTTACTCTGCCCTTTCGGCAGACTGTTTGGCGGATTTGGCGCGTCACGGCACGAACGAAATGTGCAGAAAAAGAAACGTGTCTTCAGCTTCAGCTCACCGTCCCACTGCAACACTGTTGCTGGTAGGTTCGTTGTTCGAGAGCATTCGCGCGCGCGCGCGTTCGTTCGCTGTGGAGTAACACTGCGGGAATGTAAATAAACATTCAGCGGACGGGCTTGGTGCAGACAAAAGTGAAGGCATTCGAGTCAAAACTGACAAATATTATTTAAAGAGAGGAAAGTTTGCAAATTGGCGCGACAAAACAGTATGCGTTGCTGTAGCCGATCTTGTAGCCTTTGGCAGTGACTTGGAGTGTCACTGTGGGACAAAGTATGAAAAATGATGTTCAACACTAACGATCATTGCGGGGGGCAATTGACCCGGTATGTGCCTTCGACATATGGTTTTCAAACTTTCAAAATTTGTAATTGATCACATACAATTTCTTGATTCTAACAAAGCTGTTCAAGTATGTATATCATTGGAGCCTTAGAACACTTTTTAAGAGTCGAAAGTATTGATTTTTCCTCGAAATACTTTTTGGTTGAAATATTTTAAATTACTTTGGCGAAAGCTCGTTCCAGGGAAAGAGACGAATACATACATAGAATCATGTGTGATATTCAAATGAAGTCTTATAGTTGACGAGCAAAATGTACGTACTGGATTGCGAAAATTTATATCCTTAACATAACTCGTCAAACTCTTCAATGTTCAATCAACAAAGTGCTTTTCTCCATCCGATTGATAACGATTGATTAAATGGTAGCCCTTTTCGCTTTTATCATCCGCAAAAAATGCTTTATTTTCTTAAGTTCGTCATTTTTTCTTCAAATCAATAGTCGGCTCCGAATAATTCCGTGTCATAAATATATAGTGTATTGTTTTCGTCGATCTTATTATCAATTTATTTGCGCTCGCTTTTGGGCTGATTGCTGCAGCCGCATCGGGGATAGTAATAAAAGAAAAACAAATGACGGCGGGTTTCACAAACGCCCCCGATGTAAGAAGAAAATAAGCGTCCTGTAGGACTGTAGTTTGTCTCTAACTTCGAGTGTCACCTGCTCCTGTGTTCTCGCCTCGCTCTGTCTCTGTTTACTGCAATTCCATCGAGGATAAAATCAATAATAGTAGACGCGAACATTAAAAAAGAAGACAAAAATCCTATTCTATCTGCTGTTTAACCCGCGTTTTCGGTGATCGATACAGTCGATCCTTATTCGACCCATTATTTGAACATTATTTTTTTGCTGCGGGTTTGCAGGCATGAGAGGAAAACTTATGCTAGGAAAAAAACAAGCCACAGAACAGTCTGTCCGAGCTGTAGCAGCACGCTTACGAAGTATGGGTCGCGTTCACGTTCTCTGTTTACGTTTTCTCCTCCTTTTCCTTGTTGTAGCGCTCCAGCTCTTTGAGGAACTGTGCCTTCGGTTTCATCACGTTCGGCCGGTCGCCGCGACAGTTCGGGCAGAACCAGCGACCCTTCGGTTTCGAGATGAGCGACACGCAGCTGAAGTGGAACCACTCGATCGGGCAGAGATCGTTATCACAGAGGATCATTTCACCGAACGAAATCTGCAAGAGAGGAACGAGCAACGTTAGGAACGAGGAACTATCGAGGAAAGGACAAACAGTCGAAGAGTACGTACCTGATCACACAGACAGTACGTCGGCTCGTCCGGATCGATCGTTTCTTCGGCCGCCGGTGTGTCCTCGCGCGCTTCCCGCGTCGCCTGCGATCCCCGGCCACCGGTCTTCCGTTTCTTCTTCTTGCCCGAGTTTGCTCCTCCGGCACCGCCACCGCTGCCCGTGTTGCTACCGCTTCCGGTTCCCTTTTTGCTGCTGCCTTGGTTGGAACTGTTCAGGTGAGAGCTGCTGCCACTAGCACCACCACCGCCACCACCATTGCCTCCACCACTGCTAGTGTTACTGCCTGCCCCAGACATGGCATTGGAACCGTTCCCACCTCCGTTGCCACCACCTCCGTTGGCATTCTTCGAACCACCACTACCACCCATCGTTGAGCTCTGTGTTTGTCCGGCTCCTGGGCCGCTTATACTATTATGGCTGCTTCCGCTCGATCCGCCTGCACCACTTCCACCGTTGCCGTTGCCACCGCTTTCCTGCTTGATTCCTCCCGCGTTTGATCCACCATTTCCGCCGGAAAGTGATACGTTTCCACCCAAGCCACCGTTTCCACCGCCGCCGCCGCCACCGCTGCCGGATCCTCCACTGCCTGGGCCACTTCCTCCTCCAATGCCCCCACCGATAGAATCTTCGATCGCATCCACCTCCATCGCGCTGACACCACACAGGGAGTTGGGTGTGTTGGAGCCATTCGCCGAACCACCTCCACCCTGTTCGTTGCGTGTCCTACGGGCACGTTTAGAGCTACGCTCGTTCGATCCGCCGCCGTTGCTTCCGCCGTACATGCCGGAACCGTTGCCACCTCCCAAGACACTTGCAACGCCAACGCCGGTTCCATTAGTGGCGTGTATGATATGCGAACTAGAACCGATTCCACCACCAGCACCGCCGGTACCTCCGACCCCCGCGCCATATCCACCAGAACCGTTCGGCCCATTGCCAGCCCCGTTTCCGGCCACTCCACCGTACCCGTGGCCGGGACCATTGTTTGACATGCTGCTCGTGCTTCCGATCATTCCCGCAGCGCTTCCATCGCGACCCGCGCCATCCACCGCCTTATCCTCCCGAGCGTAATCCAACCGCACGAAGAACTCATTGCCGAGGTTCATGAAATCCTGATCGAGCTGACGCGTCTTGTGGTCGATCAGGTCCTGCAGCTGTTGGATGATCTGGAGTTTTTCGTCCCCCAGCTCCTGCGCCGCGATCAGACTCTTCTGTATCCGGGAGGTGGCCCGCTTCAGAATGTGGCTCTGTTGTTCTGGACCCGGTGCGGTGGATGATGTCGATGAAGTCTCGCTTGTGGCTCCTGCTTTCGTTCCTCCAGTAACGGTTGCGTGCTGGGACAGCTGCTCGCAGTAGGTGTTTACGTCCCGCAGATGGCTCTGGTAGAGGACGTCGATTTCGCGTATGCGGGAAAGATGCCGCTGCACATCGTCCGGCAGGTTTTCCACCGAGTCGAGATAGTTTTCGACGTAGTTGGTCGAATAGTGGGCTTCCACCGTGACCGTGCCGACGCCAATCATCGTGCCGGAGGGTTTGCTCTGTGTCACCTCGGCTAGAGTTTTCGCTGCTTATCTACTGAAGACACACTATTTATCTAACCTTAACGTTGCAATGCTCCTCAGTCTACATTGCGTTCGTCTACGCGGTACCTTCTCGGCACGGTTTGGCCCGCCAATGTAGTTATACGGAAAAACACGACTATATGACGCGTCCCGAGACAACCGATTGTTCAAGAGCGAAAATTTTTCTTTTACAACACCATCCAGAGTGCTATTTTCACCGAAAAGCGCTTGGGTTTTCACGTGGTACACGCGGAAATTGTCCAATCAGTTGGGTCTTTGTTCGCTCGAGAGATAACACGTTCACGATTCACAACTGCACGAAGTGAGAGGTTTTGCGTACCCCAAATATGAAACAAGATTTTCTGGTTTAGATTAGTTTTTTTTTTCAATATATTTTGTGCCACAAATAAATGGAGTCGGGGGTTGGTTGTGTTTGGCTTGCTTGTCAATAAATGACACAGAGGGCGTTCCAACGGACATGGTGATTGGCGGCTTGAACAAATTTTGTAATGCGACTATAACCCTATTTCAGACATCTGGTTGCACTGGTTGCCAACATTTTGGTTTGTGAATTTCTATTGCGTTGATATTTCATGTTAAAATTGGAGAACGGCAACAAACTATTGGAATTGTGTGTACGATAATTAAAAATATATATTTTACCTGCAATAAATCAATCAATAAGAAGGCTACCAAGCTATAACATGTTATTCAGCTGAAAAACGAATGTGATCCTGTTGTAAAACAGTTGTAAATATCACTCTTACTGCACTTCAAAACATAAATTTTGCACAGGTTGTTGTAAAACAATGGTCAACATGAATGGTGTAGTGGAAGTAGCGTATCGAACCCGTAGTTATAAACGCATCAGAGCTAAAGTGGATCCGAAACGAGGTTAAAAACGGTCGTTATAGTTGAAGTTTTTAGCTTCGCCATAGTTAAAATGTTGTTATGGTTGGTTTTACTTTATCATTTTGGATGTTTGTTATCTCCTGTTGAAACAAATACGCAAATTAAATGTAATTACCCTCTAGAATTTAAATAACAAACGCAAGTGAGATTTTACTATCCGTTGAGTGACGCCGTTTTAAACCTTTGAATGTCCAAGAACACAGTAATTTTCTGTGTTGGTAGTTTTTTTTTGCTTGTAAACAAATGAAAACAGCAGCTGTCATTCGATCGGGCCGCACATTTCTTGGGTTAGTTTGCTTCAAACTCTTCGAAGGTTCGGAAGGTTCTCTGTGTTTTTCCGTTGATCGCGCTCGTACCTCTGATTTCCGCGTGAGTTTTTCCCGTCAGATAACGCTGCTCCCCCAATCGTCTATATCCTGCAACAAGGATACCAGTGCCCAGTGCTTGATTTGCGCGTTGTGCGTCGTGTGGCTAATCTCATCTCAGTGCACGGTTAACCGTTAATTAACGTCGATCTTTTAAACGTTGTGCAACGCGAAATCCGGTGTGCTTTTGCTTCGCGGTTGCGAAAATCAGTGAAACAATCCTTGCCTCCCGTGCGCCGCGGAAAGCTTCTTTCGGTTGGAAAAACTCTCGTCCCAGCATCAACAACATGACTTCGACAAACTTCACCGTTGGATTCGGCGAAAACTCCAAGGCCTCTAGCAAGTAAGTGAAGCCGCTTCTCCGCGCTACCGTGCTGCCGACGACGCTATTTGTCCGGTTTGTTTTTTGTTTCGTTTTCTTTGCGGCGTTCTTCTGCTGCTGTTTGCCCCGTTCGCGCCGGTTCTTTCTCGTTTCGGTTTTGCTGGGGCCTTTGCCGAGCAGCAGCCCGAGAGATCCGCCGAAAGGTCGACGTGCTCGGCAGGCAGGACAGGATCCGGCGCGCTCTATCCCCGTTCCCATTCTTGGTCTCTTGGTGGGGTCTTGTGTGATCGCGTTTCCAGAAATCTCCCCATCTTTTGTGCCTGTATGTGTGTGTGTGTTTGAGCGCGTGCACGAGGGCGAAGGATCCCCCTTCTCCGTGCGGAGATGCGCACACATAAAAAAACTCGCGATCGGGCTACATTGCTTGAGCCACGATCGTTCCACCAAGTCTACGCCAAACGCGCTTGGTTGTCGTCAACGGTCCCGAAACGGGCTCCAAAATCGAGACTCCAAATGCCCTTTTATGGGGGAAGTGCATGCGCTACGGAAAAGATGAGACTCATCGTTTGCTCATTAAAGCGTGAGCAATTTGTTATTTTTTTAGATGCCTTAATTAAGGAAGGATGAGAAGGAGGGAGAACAAGACACATTTTTGTTTAAAAAATGTATGCATACATTATTTTTACGGAATTCAATTTGTCTTATTTTTTAATTTGATAAACTGATGAGCGATAAATGAGTCTTCAAATTAATATTTTCAACTTATTTATACTGTATCATTAATAGATGTAAAATCCATCATTATTGCTTCAAATAGAAACGTACGATACTCGGAAGTGCTCAAGTTTGATTTAAAGCACGAAACTGCATCAGGTAAGAATAGTTTTCCCTGCCAATCTTTCCGTTTCGCCGTTCTGAACCCATAAAAGTCCCAACTGAACCTGATCGGGTGCTACTGCCGGCTAGATAAATTAATCCCGGTGCCATAAAATCACTCACAATGGCGTGAATTAAATGGTAGTAAAGATTGTATCGGACGGCAGGTAGTAGCAGCGCTTAAGTTTTGCTCACACGCGACAACCCGCGCTGCCTGTTGGGGCACGACGCAGCCCTGGGTGGGGTTGCTGCTGGTCGATGCTAATGTCGCCCGCCGCATACCAACAAGTCGAAGGAATCTCTCCCTTTTTGAATGGAACTACCGGCCACTCCCTCCACGCCATGTCCCGTGTGTCGACGTCAAATACCTCAAATTCTCAATCCCGCAGCATTTATGCATTTGTCTTGACATACCCTGGCGTGCGCAGTGCTGCAGTTTTGTTCTTTCTCGTGCCTGTTCCGAGGGCTGTCTGCATCGGGCTCCTCCGTCTCAGGTGGTGAGAGCGATCTGCTGCTCGTTAGTCGGAGGTGAACAAATTGTTCGGTGCTCCCTCGGCTTGAAGTGTGCGATCGTCGGAATGTTTGGACCGCTCCGGCGGTGGTGGGGCACGGGCAAAAGTGTGCCCGAGTCAGATGATTTTTATTGCTTCTCGTGGTGGTTCGCTTTCGGCCACGGATCGCCACACTTTATGAGGGCGCGCAGTGGGGCATACTGGTGCAAAATAAAGGCTTGATTTGAGGTTGGTGCAGGCTTTTGAGTTCTTGATTTTGCGGAACTGGAACTGGAAACTAGAGAATGGGGATGCAGGGAGTACCCAGACGTTAAAGGCTCATATTTTTAAACAATAAAACGTCAGACTGCGATAATATTTGGAGACTATACTCCTTTTTTGTTGTTGAAAAATGTTCCGCAGGGTTGGTTTTGAAGTTTTAGTCATTTCGATTTATTTTTTCACTTTTATTAACCATTTTTTATCATCTGTTTTTCTCTGGATTCGATAATGCCTTTGTCTACTAAAAATGTTTCAATAACTAAAAATGGAAACTTCAAAATTGCGTTATATGGAAGGGAAAATATCAAAATAAAATTTCTTAATTATTTTAAAAAGATTCAAGATTTTAAAAGGATTAATTTTGAATGAATGCCAAATTATAAAATCTTATCAGGTTTTTTTAATACACCTAATCTCAAGAAGATTCAAGTCTTTAAAAGGATAAATTGGAATGATGTTAAAATATTAAAAAGCTATCAAGTTTTTTGTTTACAACAGCGTGTGTATTTACAACAGCAGCAGCCAAAATGATAATAGCTGTTGATATTTTGTGATAAAAATATGTTAAAATAGTGAAAATTAATTTTTTTATACAAAACGAAGAAGTTCTATAACCTGACGAAAAGTTCCGAAAGCAGTATACTTAAATAATGTGAGACCATTACTTAAAGATCCTCATTGATTTTTTTATTGATCTAAATTTAAGTAAACCTTTTGTATTTCGTGCTTTTGTCAATTTAATGTATTTTATTCCTTTTTTAATTTATTATTTCTACACGCATTTAACGGCTATGATGTAGTAGCCCCACCTTTGAATCGTACATAGTCAATTGCTAGCTGAAAAACCTATTATTTCAACAATCTTCGATACCACTTTTTAAGTAAGTTGTCTTGGTTATAGTTGCCTCACAAAACTTCTCATAAATCCACCCATTCTAACGTCCGCGCGGCTTAAAACAAAAATCCTCTCTCCCGGAACTTTCCGACGCTATGCGCGCATGACTTGACCCCAGTTGCCCGTGGCGGGAGACCCCTCCAGGCACGCGTTGCATTTATACTTTTGCGCAACGCGCTCGGGGCAACGTGGGCTGCACCCGTTCCATCATGGCACCGGACCGCGAAAGCATTCAATAATTACAAATCTACATTCGAACGCACGCGGCCGGCCGGTGGGTTCGATCTTGGAACCGTTTTCATCTAACCCGCCCAAGTAGAGAGCGGGGAACCGGAGCGGGAAGGTGCGTGGATGTAGGCGACGGTGGTCTAAGCCGGTTTTTTGTTTTCGCTCTCCACCGCTGCCTTTAGCAGTCCTACGTGGTGGTGTGGTCCACACCGATTAAGAACCTCTAGCGTGAACGACGGACGGGCGGCCTAGGTTGAGCACCGGGAACAACTCCGGCTCTTGAGGCCGTATTGGGACGCAAAGTGCGCTGCTATTATTATACGTCCCTGTTGTTCCGCGAGCAAATCGAGTAAGCTGCGGAAATCCTTACTTGCGAAGTTGCTGTGGCCCGCAGATCGGTTGATGTGGGAATCTGTTTGCGGATCCGATCGAAATCTACTTCTTTGCTTTACAATTTGGATTGGATCGTGCTTTTTTGTTCCTCGCGCACCCCTGTTGTTCCCACTTCAAGGTTACCCGAAAACCGCGCCTCCTAATTTGGCTGTGAGAACCGTTCCGAAGCGGTTCAAGCGGTATTACGTCTGTTTTACGTGGACTACACACTAGAACACATATCTGCTCCAGTTTGTTTTATCGCACAGTTCTCTCTATAAACGATGTCTTTGTAGCCGCAATCAGATTTTATGACACTCCGCTTTGTGCCGACGATAGTCCATATGAAAAAAAAAAACAACCCGTTTATCTCTAGCGAACGGCGTCACTTCTCGTCTCACTAACGATGCGCTTTTTCTTTTCGCTGCTTCTTCAATTACAATCCCATAAACGCAACGCTCGCAACGCCCGTCCTGTTGCACTCTCTTTGTTTCGGATTGCAATCTCGGCCGCAATCACATCGTTGACACAACTTCTTCAGCGCTTCAGCGATAGAAGATAGACGGACGGACGGGCCGGTACGGTTTGCTTGAACGCCTCCGACGCACCATGATGAACACCATATCACGAGCAAAAGAAGGAAGAACATCTCTCTGCACCGCGACTGAGTGCATGAGTCATGGGCAGGCACAGGAAATGGTCCCCCCCGGCGGTGAACCGTCTTGAACTTCCCTGCTGAGTTTTCTGAACGCATCGGTTCCGTTTGGGCGATGTGTAAAGCGCAATCGTCGATTGAGTTTCATTCATGTGCAGCCCGTTGTGAATGATTTCTTTTCAATATTTCACTCCCGACCGGTTCACGCAATCGGAATTTGATTTTAACGAGCAAATAGGATATTCTTGGGTGTATTTAGTTCAATCTTTTGGAATATAACATTGGCTGTTCATTGCGGTTCTATCGAACAGATGATTTTTTTTTATTTGATAGTAAATCAGGGACGTCAAACTCCGTCCAGAGCGCAGGCGGTTCAGTTTTTACGTTTGTTTTTCTTACAGGTGTGAAATGTGTTGAATCAGTTGTTAATTATTGTTTCCATTTTTCTTACAAAACTATCAAACTTTCAAAAATATAGATTTATTAAGCTGAGAGAATAATTGTTATCATTCTTTATACCAGATGGTATAAAAATCGACCTATAGATGAACTGGCAACTTTATTTTATAATTTAATGGATCCCAATTGATCCAAGTGAACCCATTTTCTTATTATATCTTAATAGTCCTAACTACTTCAAATTGACCTTGCTACAAGTGATTCTATTTTTCTTTTAAAACTGTCTACGCCAGAATGGAATTCAATAAAAGAGGGAATAAATAAACAAGTCTGTCCGTAAATAAATTGCCTCCGTTCACAAATTTACTTGTGGTGATTTATTGCAATTTTTCTTTGAGTATTCGAATGAAAGTGAATTTTCGTATACAAAAAACTTAACTGCTTCAACAGATTTTCATCTTGATACAACATCTTAATCATCATATACTTAGTGCTTTGTCTAAATCAAGAAGCAAGATGAACAAGAAGCAGATGCAGTAATTGCTGATCAATATAAAAAAACATGTTTAAAACAAAACACATATAAATAACACTTGTAGAAATGTAGCTAAATGCAAGCATTTCGATAAACCAGGATTTTCTGCAATTAATGTTTGGTTTTCGTTGGCCGAATGTTTGACAAACCTGTTTCCAATAATGCGGGGATTTTTTAAAAGTTATCATGGTGCACGATATGGTGTTTTTTTGCAATACATTGAACATTTCTATACCTTGTAAACACTAACGTTTCGTGAAACGAATGAGTCTACCCCGTTGTCCCGTTTTTTACAGTAAAGCCTCAAATAATTATAGCGCGTATGTTTGAAAACAAATGCTCCAAGAATTCCATGAAAGGGACCACTCCACGCGGGAAGCAATCCGATACGGATTAATAATTTCTTCTTTGCGTCTGGACAGCCACACAGACACATTCAAGAAATCCGATACCGCATTAAACCCACTTAACTCTCGGCTCTTTAGGCTTAGAGTCTACCGTCTGGTCAACAATAATCGTTCCAGAGCAGCGCTCGTCTGGTCTGGGAGGAAACTGACCGTGGAAAAATCTATCGAAAGTGAGTCATCTCAACCGTGCCGTTGCATTTCCTTGCTTTTAAGGCTACTCCACGAAGCAGAGGGAGTAAGTAATGTAGCGGAAAGGGCATTTATTGGGAGCGAAACCACTAATTGAATTCTCTTGCCTTCGGGTGTTGCTGTGCTCCAGGCGCTCTAGGTGTTGCAGGCGTACCGAGTGCATTCTAAAACGAACCCTTCGGAGCGGCCGACTCTCGTCGGATGAACGACTCTCCCGATTGTGGATAGATAAATTGCCTCGGTTGGTGCGGGACATCTCCTGCGTGAAGATATCCGATTGAGTAGGTGACACACCTTAAAAAAATGAGGGACACACCGGTGAGGGATCGAGTGAAAAACTCGTTTCGTTAGACTTTCGGTTTTAATCGCAACGGAAGGAAAACGAAAAAGGGAGTGCAGGCCCTGTGCGTCATCCCACAGGATGGGAACGTGGGATATGAGCTGTGGCTGTGTCGCTAAGGGCCCGATGAATTATGGTTTCGCTATGTGCGTATACACCCCGCGCGATGAAGACGGCGAGGAGTCAGACATTCAAGTCGCGTACTTAACGCGCACTGAAAATGAAAACGAAAAGGAAGAAAATGGAAAAAAAACAAAGTCCAAGGATCATATTGGTTGCGTTTTGCGTGAACGCATCTTATATCTTCGCGTCAGCACCACCAGTCGCGCGTCGTCTGGAGCACATCACGAGCCCTGTTTTCTTTGGCGACGAGATTATGTTTCAAAGCGGCGAACCGGGTTGTGTGCGCTCAGGGTCATCGTCTCCGAAGGGGTTTTGAATAATTACCCTGCCAAGTGTCGGCAAGTTCTACCTCTCTGGACGCTCATCCGCTCGTGGATAAAGCGTACGTTGGACAGTCAAGAACTTTCGTATCTTGGCGGCGCCCCGTTTCTTGGCGGAAGATTTATTGGGCGGCAGAGTGATTGGCACCGGGTGGGATTGTAAAATTGAACAAAACCACATATTGGCAGGCCAATGTCATTCGGAAACGGCGAGAAGGGGGGAAATTGGCACGCCGGTGCTAAGTGGGTGTCGCAATTTCAGCAGCTGCGTGCAATTTACTGGCCGAGGAAGCAAGAAAGTAACTGGACGAAGCAGGAAGCGCACTTGCAAATTTGCAACCATTTTCGTTGATCACAAGACCCAAATGTTGGCCCCATTGCTTTTGGCCAGTTGTTGGATGGGGTTCAACAACATCCCGGGGGTGTAGCATATGGCGTGCACGAGTTATTAGCCCCGAACGGTGTCAAAACACACCGGGATATTGCTAATCCTCTTTTAAGTTACAGATTTTCTGGTTCGTGTGAAAACAGATAAATCATCCGCGATAGCCAGATTGTTTTTCTTCGTTGAACGATGTTGACCATTTCAAACACACCACTTAATTAACAAAAATGGGGATAAGGATGACTAAATAGGAAATTACCCACTCACACGCACGGATTGCTAATGGTGAAGATGCTTTTCCATTATGAAGTGGAACACAGATGATCGTGGAATGATCGCGCATCGAAGTTGCGTGCTCTGTCAATGCGAATCTTTAAGCTAATAATCGCCAACTTCAAAAACACCACTCGAGTAGCACGTGAAGTATGGACGTTAAGTGGAGATGCGAAACCGACCCAAGCATCCACAGCCGGAGCGGAAATAGTAAACAGAGGAAGCGAAACGCATTTCGAGGTTGAGTGCCGCCAGCAAGAACAGACGCACGTCAGGAAATAGCAAAGTCTGGTGAGTCAGCGTCTAGAGCTGAGTTTGCGGAGCGGTAAACTGTAGCAATTCGATTCATCAGAATGTGTCCCCTGGCGCGAGCGGGCTGGTGTGGTGGGTTGCTTTTTTATTTTTACTCTTATTAAGCCCATGACGATTCGAGAACAGCTGGGACATGCTTCGTTTTTTTGTTGTTGCTGCGACTAGTACACTCTTTCTCTCTTGGCACAAGCTCTGGCAGCAGCAAAACATGCCGATGTTTGTGCTGATTAGCGCCTGATGAAGCCCACGTCGGTGGTGGTGTCTCCCATGCCCTGTCCCATGTCTGCTTGCCTTCCCTTTGCAGTGGGAAGCCGACGAGGAGTGGAGATGTGTGTCGAACATCGCAATCGCAGCCAAATCCGCACCAAATAGGCATCGATCTGACCGGTTCCGAGCGGGTCTGGAGGAGTTTGCAATGCTTTTAAAAATCGATTATCGTTTCGAACGTGGCACGGGTGCTCCGAGTGTGTTGGCAGCTCACTCTTACGCCGGCCGATTTCGCTCCATGAGCGCTCCACGGACGTGATAGCAGACGACTTGTGTAGGTTAAATAAATTAAAGAAGAACACAAAACACGCTCTGGAGAACAGAGTGTAGAAAACGTCAATGTCTCAGTGCGACGGGAGAGATCCCCCAACCCCGAGAGCCGAGCCAAGTGGGAGTGTACAGGGGGATATAGCGAGCAGAAATCGACCGGCTGGCTGCTCTATGCTTATGTCCAGGTTGTTGTGTGTTGTTGTGTGGGGAACATAGAAAGCCTAGCCTATACACCCCACCACCTGAGGTCGTCCGAGAGCGAATAGGAGGTGGATGGATAAGGAGGAAAAATAAAACAGAAACACCCTTCTAAACCGTTTCGTGGGTGGCAAAAAATGGATTTCCATCCGCAACTCGCCCGTACCCAGCGCAACATAGTTTGGGAAGGGAGAAGGTACTAAAAATTGATTTTAGACTTCCGTTTGCTGCAGCACCAGCGGCATTCCACCAGTCGTTGGATGAAAGTGGACACCATTCGCCTGTTTTGGCTCTCGAGACGAGGAGTGTCTTCTTCCGAGACGTTGTACGCGATCCATTGGGAGTTTGGGCATGATGGGTGTCTGAGCCACCGACTTTGCCCACTTTACTGGCCACACACTACAATCCCCTGGTAATAGTAAAATGGAAAGATCCGCACAGGCAGGTACATATCAGGATGCGGTCCGGATACTTCACTGGAGCCGTTCGTAACTTCATAACGTCGACACCTTCCAGGGTTGTGGGTGTCAAGGGGAACATTTCTATGCGTATTGGACTTACACAGAACTGCTTGTAGAATCATTTACGAAAGTGTGTCTACTGTTTCATTATGTAAGAATTAATTGTTATACAAAATCTTGTCTATTTAGGAACGAAAACTCATTTTCGTTAAAATAATGTATACCCAATCTTCGTCCACTGTGCATCTAACGTCCAAGTGGTAATTGCACGTCTTCCACCGGTTGAGCCGTGTTGACCTGGCTAGACATTTTATTTAACGGTCCGTTCGACAATGTCCAACTCGATTCCTCTCCCCGAGTGGTCCGTGCTCCCATGGCGATCGTGCTTTCACGTTCAAGGACAGACTCTATCGGCGAGAAGAAAACCCCCATCCGTTCGAGGTCATCAGTTCCCATGGGGGTGTTGTTTTGTTTTAGCGAAGTTCGCTTCTCAGTCCCCTTCTGCTGGATGATCTCCCAAGGGGTCCATCGTAGTGTTGAGGCCGCGTTGTGTGTAGGAAGCTGGAGAAGTGTTTGACATAAATTTAAATTCCATGCTGGAAGGACCGAGGCAGGCATTTCTCTATTTTCCATACGTTATTTGACACCCGTCGGTAGAGAAAAATCGAAACAAACGAGAAGAAGCAAATTGGAACATCGTCTTGTTATTTGGCAACAAACTATCAACCCCGGCTATACGATAACTATACCCCGCATAAAGCGGTGCTGCCGTCGTCCCAATCAGGTTCGAATTAGATTCCAATATGCTATCACTGCTGCTGGGTCACTTGACCGCACACTAATCCGCTGGAAGAACGACGCATCAAAAGAGAGAAGCCGGTGCTTGGTTTGTGCTTGGTTGTGGAATGTGAAATCTTCCGTGTTACTTTGACTATGATTAAGTCGTCGCCGGGGTCGGCCCCGGCTCTCCGTCTGTCGGAATGTGGCACTAGTGTGGTGGAGTCTGCTGCTCACGGAGAGAAAACATCGACTCCGCACAGCTCTCCTGACACCGCTTCGGAGCAGATGCTTCGACAAATATTGACCAACAAGACAAGAACTGGTGGGGCCCGTCCGCGCAGAGTGACAACAACAATGCACTGACGTCTCGTAAAGTGTGCTTGGAGTGTTGGCCTGGATTGTGTGCTCCGGCTCGGCCCGGCGCATGCAGGTCACCCAGTGGGAACCGCGTCAGATAATTGAGTTTTGTGCTTCGAAAGCTCGAACGTCTAAGGTCAGTTGCGGCTCCACTCAGGGAGAGACCGATAAATGGTTAATGGCTAATTCATTCGTTTCTTTTTGTTTTGCCAAGTGATCCGAGGCGGTAAAATGATGTCAAAAGAGACTGTTATTTCCGGTACGTTATCCTTTCTTGTGAATAATGCATAGAGTAAGAATTCCGGAAGCCGGCATTAATAGACCTAGCAATTATCGTTTAACTAGATATTTACTGACATCGGGCGACAATCCATCTTGACATTGACGGCTCGTGACCGCGAAATGCTTCTCGAGATGGAAGCCCACTCTCTCTTTGCACGATGAAACCGTGTACAAACAAGCACGTTCTTATCGACAATGAGGGAATTTCCAAGATGAACGACCCAGAAAGCGTTTCGCTGACACTGTCGCCGTCTCGCTGGAACGTTCGTAGCTGCCGCAGTAGCTGAAAACAATAACTTTTGTTTTATTTGTACTTTCTTAATTAACTTGTGCGCGCGTTGATGAATGGCATGACGCAAGCATGTTGATCGTAATTAATTATTTTATCTTCCAACGTAGCGTATCGGATCGAATGTGCGTTTTTTGCTCATTAGTAGTTGCGTTGTGCTCAAACGAATTCGATTCATTTCGATCCACCGATGATCGGGTGCGTCAGTCTGAGTCGGTTTACGGTGTGTAACTCGAGAACACCGTAGACCTTTTGTCCGTAAGATGTGCGGAACGGTCGGGACTTTGCATATCGCTGGGTCATTTGCAATCCGTCTCGTGCTCCAATCGGTTGGAACACACCAAAGCAGTTGTTGAAACTCGGTACGTTAATTTCGCATTATGCGTGTCTTGCTTCCATCCTTAAATATACACTTCTGCCTGCCTATGGGGCGATTCGTCAAGCGATTCGTTATGGCGCTTATCAGTTCCGGGAGGGAGAACCGCGTTGAAATAGCGTGACGTTCTTTTCCTGTTCTGATTCCAGTACGGTACCAGTTGGCTTCGCCCGAGGGCTCTAAGTCTGTTTGCTTTTGCAAAGCAAGAACGCTTGATTAGAGTCCGCGCGCACATGTGTGGAGCAATAATAATCGTTTTACAAACACGAACCCCTTTACACACTTGCCACAGCGCCGGCTGGGGTTCCAGGCGCTGTTGGGTATTTTGGAAAAGGGGAGTAAAAGTGAAATGGAATTGAAATAAATGTCGCCAGTCGTAAATGACGCGACAGAATTTTTTCACCTCTTCCCCACAGACCAAAGAGACTAGAAGGAGGGGGTGAGTAGTACGCTCTAGAATTACTATCATTCGATCGACTGGCGACGAAGTAAAGAAGCAAATGACAGATTAAGGTCGCCGCCGGGCGTCGGTTCTAGATCCGATTGCGTCTAGGCTCTACTAGGCGGGCGGGATCGATCGGTGCGAGCGCGTGGTCTGTGTCACGCGATACACACGACGAACGGGGTTCGATTGATGGCGTGTTTAATGGCCACGCGGCTTTCTGGTTCGAGACACCGACGGCAGACTCTAGTGTCAATGTCCGGCGCTTGAAGAACCCCTTCTTTACATCAGCCCTTATTAGGTGGGCCAGAATCATGTGTGCATGTTGCGTCGGGCAGCATAAGGTGTGCGCACATGGAAAGGGAAAGTGAAATTATGCTTAATGCTATTCACGTGTGTAATTGCATCGACCATTATCACCGCCGGCCGAGACATGCACATTATTGGGAAGGGTGCGTTTTTAACACTAACGCCATCGGTGTAATTTGTACACCCTTGTTTTCCGATTTTGGAGCGTAATTTAAATATTTTATTTGTGGACCAGGGCCGCCTGCACGGTGTGGTTGTGTGCAGTTACCGACTTACGATACGTGCAGAGAAAGCACTCAATAATTGATGTTACCATCGAATAATTGCTTCAATTGAATCTAATTGGCCTGAGGGGCAAGATCGGGAGGTGTGTGCGCTATGGTTGTGGAGAGCAGAAACGAAAATCCGACGAGGAAATATGATGCCTTAGTGCAGTAAAGATTAATGATGACTTGATTGAGCTGGTCCACAGTGCAATAAAAGCTAGAATGCACGACACGCTTGTCCCCGCGGAGTTGCATTTCGACAGAAGCGCTCCACCCTCACTTAATCGATTCGAAACGTCACCGGAGACGAACGACCCTTAGCACTCATTCAACTCGCGCAATCACCAGCGCAATGGACGAGCGAATCAAGAGGGAACTCCGTCAATTACGGTAGACACCGGGCGGCCCTCGCTCTATGACTCGCTACGATCCAGATGTCCGGGTTTTGTGGCCATCCAACACAGGCAGAGCAACCCGTGAGTAATGCTACAATTGTGAGATAAGGTTTTCGAAAAAAAGGTGAAGTAGCAGGGAGAGTGTCCCAAGCACTCAATGAATAATTCCACCTATGTCGATCCCCCCGGTTTGATGCGGATGATGCATCTCGCTCCAGGTCGGGAGTGCAGTTGTATCTTTCTGTGTCAACCGAAACTGTGCCCAGAGTGAGAGTGTACGTCGCAATCATTAGAGTACACAAACAGCTCGACTGTGTACGGAACGGAAAACAGCTGACAGCTGTGCGTCCACAAAGCACGGACGATGAGACACATATCAGAAAATGATAGGAACTGGGCAATTATTATCTCCCGCGAGTAAAGCGGGGAGGATGACACAACATACAAACCGCGCGAGGCTTCGAGGGCTGCCCGAGGGGCTAGGAAAATAGATAATTACGACGCTGGTGACCAGTTCACAGCAACAACACACATATATGAAGTGTGCAATGCTTCCTGTTGGGAATTAGCTTTAAAGATTGCACGAGGTGCTTGGCAGAGGAAGTGCAAACATTGCGTGGTGTTTTATAACATCAGATTTTAACATTTGCATATTAATCGCTTGTCTCTAATCGAATGCTTTTCGCTCTTTCTCGTTTTAGGTACGTACATGCGCACAGCTTGCTGCGGAACCGCGTGAAAAATATGGTTGTTAGCTGAAAAAAGGAGCGATATGTATCCCAAGGAGAAGTACCCAAGATCTGGTTGACATTTTCCGCGCGGATGCTGCTGGTGTGGCGAAATCTCCGATGCGAATCCGTACTGTAGCTTTATATGGCGATACGCTCAATTTAACCTGTATTTTTGCGGATTCCCTTTTTCGGTCTCGCGGGTGTGTGTGTGTGTGTAGGATTGTATTTTTGCTCACATGCATTTGCAGAAGGTTGGCGCCGGATTCGATTCGTCGGTGAGAGGTTATCCTTGGGTGTAAGCTTACCGTAGTCTCGTTCTCTTGGCCGGAGCGATAAAGTACGTAATGTCTTTATCGTCGCTGATAATTATGCGTCGAAAGTGTTGGTGTGGATTTTAGTGGGTATAGACTCATAAGAAAATTAATGTTGATCTGCTTGCATTTTTTCTTACAATTAAGCGAACTGGTTAAACTCGATCGGGGCTACTATCACACTAGCTTTCGGTTAGGTTAGACGCTTTTTGCAAACATCCAAAACAGAGGAAGCGAACACGATGCTCCTTTTTGGCCTGCCACGTTTTCTTTTTGCGGTAAGCTGATTAAATCGCTTTTTGATGTAGAATACCGTGTGTAGTAAACTTAAACTTCGTATACCGGCCTGGCTGTGGTTCTGGCAGTCTGTTCCACCTCATCGAACCACTAGCGGCACAGTACTAGCCACGGTCAGGGACCACCGCATTTTTTTGGCCACCACCTCTCCAAAAAAAACAAAACCGAAAAAATGTGCTAAAGCGGAATAAAATGCAAATGAGAAGCCGCCTGCCGCTGCTCACTGTTGGAGCTGGTGCGGAACACAGGCATTCCAGGTGGAACGTTTGCTTGCAGCCCGATGTCGCGTCTACTCCGCGTTTGCTTATGTTGTCGTAGCGCCGGGCGATGTTTTTTGTGTGTTCTTTACTCTCTTCTAAATTCTCCGCGAACTATATTTTAAAGACCGTCGCTGGTCGGGGCTCCCGGGGTCCCATAAAATGTCTGCGATAATTTGCCATTATAATGCGCTGTTGTGCTTCGTTTCGCTTCTTTGGAGGCGCTTCCCATGGGCTGTGGAATGTGCTGGGGTAGGAAGTGGCATTTTACAGAGCTGCCGCGTATGTGTAGCAGGAGACGCAGTAGCATAGGGCAAAAGAAAAACACGCAGAATGTTGCAACGAGGTTCAACATCCTCATCTGCATTAGCAAACCGGCGGCTTCGTTCCGTCGCGCGGTGACCCGCATTGCATACGAAACACGGACACACGGGATTGAACCTTTGCTCGCGCGTATGTATGTGCGGAGGACCTCGATCCTTGATCGCCGGCGAATGGCGGAACACGTCCCGTGGTGTGCTCTACGCCATGCGTAACCACCGGCAACGTGTAACTGTCACCCATGCGCGGGAAGCAACTGACATGACGATAAGCGAAGGAAGCCCAACATCCTGCGGTGAATGCAATCCGTTGATTACAATAATTCTGAAGATGATGATCATGACCGATGCGACCGAAGAGTGGGGGCTGTTTGGAGGTGTCCCTGGAGCGAGAATTGCAAACCACAAAAGCGACCACATTGCTCATGTTACCCGGCCGTCGAGCACTTGTCATCCTTACCCGGTCTCGACTGCGTTTTACCAGTGTTTCGTCGTAAGGCGATCCCCCCGGCGTGTGTTTCGCTTGCTTGGCTCCAGATCTTCCCACGTCCAGCCCGACATGGTCACCAGCGCCATTGAGTTCCCATTGAAAGCGGGCGAGACGAGACGTCAGATAGTAGCGTGATGGACGAAGCACTACGTGTGGCTTTTCTTCGAATGGAGGAGTGATAGCGTAGAAGTTCATTAAGAACTACACGATTGTTGAGGAGCAACCGAAAAGCAACACAAAAAAACGGAGACGTGGACACACTTCAACATCACACCACAACCGAACTCGATCCCCACAGCAACTCTCTCGCGGTCCCGCAAGATATAAAAGCCCGTGAATAGTTTGATTAATGTGACGACCATTTCGACGTGAATGGAAAGCAGCCTTATTATCGGCACCATTTTGTTGCTCATTTTGGAAGCGATCTGCGGGGGGTTTTTTTCAGAATGACAATTATTGTCAGAACTGTTGTCCGCCGTTATCCCTTTTGAAGGTTGGTTTTGTCGAGGTGCACGCTAGTCTCATTTGGTTGGCTCCTTTTCTTTTTATCACCATAGTGGAACCTCCCCCCCCCCAAGCCGGTGCGCGTGTCTGTGGGTCGAGGTTTTCGGTCGCGAAATCAGCCTGCCAGAACCTGCGATTGCTGACGAAGCAATCGCGCTCCCATTGACGACGACGTGCCCGATGCCCCCGTTGTCAGCTGTTATTGTCAGGGGCGTTCTGTTATATCGGCGAAAATGTTGAACGCCGGATTTCGGAATCGCACGAACCTCAGACGAAAGCGAAAATGAAACATGAGCTGTGCCGCGCCGGATCGTAGGAATGGTACGTGAGGGTAATTGAATACACGCGTCCCACGGCGCAAACCCACGGCTGGGTTGGTGGTCGATGAAATAACAAATGAACACTATCGTGGCGCGTCCCCGTCACACCGTTTTCCGTAATTTTTGCTACATTTCGTACCCGGCGTGGTGTTGGCTTCGTGCTAGTTTGTTGTGTTTTTCGCTCCTTCCAACTGAACGTAAAACCTAACAAATTTCAGATCACGTACACACGCCGGGGAATGGCAGGTGGGCTGTTGGAGAGTGAAGATATTTATACTTAGTTGTTGTATTTTCCAATCATTGTACGTCCCGGCGACGACGGAGGGTAATTTATCAATCGGTGTCTCGTCGACGTCGGCGATCAACGTGGTCGTGCAAAGCTCAACTTTGCATCTCTCGGCTCTAGACACGCAGACACAGAGGGATTGTTTGTGTCCATCGGTACTGGCCCGCGGGGGCGCAGGATGTGTCCATTTTTTAATATTTTGCCCATGTGGTGCCTGCAATGGACGTGCTTCATGGTTGAGTGGAATATTATTTTATACGCTTCCGGGGCAGTATCGATTTCGGATGGCCCCCGGCGGGTAACCGAGCGAAAGGAAAAGTGAATCAAAAATTCACTTTTTATTTCAATATTTGCACTAACGAATGACACACGGGCGCGCGCACACACGAAGTGCAAGAAAAAGGCGGAAGCGATAGTGGATTTCGTAAGCGGAAATGTTACATTGCCTGCTGCAGTTTCGATTCAGGTTGATGGATTATACACTTGATACGGTGAGTGAACAGCGATAACAAGATAGGTGCGTGTAAGTGAGTAAGCACGTGATAAGATATTCTTGTTTCTATCTTTGCAGTTTACGGTCCAAATCGCTTCGGTCAACCCTTTCGGAGATAAGGTCAATACGTGCAAAGACAATATCGGTCGGCGTTTTTCATCCAAGCCCGACATATTGACCGAAAAAAACGGTCGTTTATTTACGTAGGCGCGCGCGTGAAAAGAAAGCTTCATTATCAGCTGTTCAAACAGACGACGCGTCGGATGAGAGAGAGAAGAAGAGAGAAAGAGGAACCGAACCGAAACTGCATCGGCGTATCTCGCGCAAAGCAAAGAGCCCCCAAAAACCAGTTTCTTTCGGTGCATCTTTCTTCAACCCTGCGCCAAAGAAAGCCGCCTTGAAAAGCGAGACCAAACCGGAGTAGTACCACTCGCATTCCACACGCGGGCTTTGTTTTCGGGATCGGTTTGCTCGTGGCCGCAGAAAGACGATCTTTATCGGAGGAGCCTGCTGCAGCGATCGTTCGAAAGAGGAGCCAGAAGAAGGCTTGAAAAATGTCTCAGAACGGCGGCCTCAGCAAACCGGCAACGGCAAATGCACAATACTTATTCATACGGACTGCGAGTGTGTGCATAATGAACTACATTTATTCAGCGATTCTTTTGGCGTTGAACGAATCGTGACTTTTGGCGAACAAGAAACTCACTCTTCATCTCTTTGGGCTTTTCGATAAATGGCACCTACATGATGTTTGCATTCTCACGATACAACACTGTCCACTTTTAATTGCACGTCCTGAACGCAGCAAATAAATAGCAAATTACAGTGCCATTTAATCACGCCCGCACCCAAAGAAAGGCTGTCAATTTGCTGCCGGATTGATAAATTGATTTCAAACTGGATGGTTAAAATTGGGGTCATGCTTTTGGTTTCGTCTCGTCGTCCCGCTTTCCGAGTTGGAGTGAAAATGCACCAAAATTGCATGCCGAAGGCGGCCAAACCAGTCAACTTACAGCCCCTCGCCCTCCACCTGACCCGTCTGCCATGACAAATTTCGTTGGGAAAGATTTCGCGTTGTCCCGTAGCTCAAGATCCCTGCCCGGTTTGCGATCCAGATACTTTCGTAACTGTTACTGCAGTTTTGGTGGCTTTTTTTTGGAGTGGGATACATCGGTGATCGTGAACTTCACTCTCGGGTTGGGTCCGGTTTTTGGTCGGGTGAGGGAATGTCAAGTCCGACTCGAATGACTGACGAATGCGGTCGTGTTCATGGCTTTCGTCCCTTACACCACCGTGTCCATGGGCGTAATTACATCTGGGTCGAAAATGGTTAAACCACCGTTTTCGGGGTCTTTCGCTGGTGTTGCACGCTTCGAAATGTCGCCTGAAGGTGGGTCGTAACTGGTCGGAGGAACCTTGGAGGATGCGTATTTCCTGAAATACCGGTGATCGGAATGCTGAACGGTGCAACGCTGGGCTTCTGCAAGAAAGTTCCCAGCGGTTATGCAGCAGTGTGTATTGCGGATGACATTCAGGTAATTTGGGTGAAATTATTCTGGAACGAGTTTTTCCGCGTCGCTTTCCTCCTGCTGAGCGTAGGCTTGTCGTAAGAAAATTGTACTTCGCATGAAAACGCCTCACTTACACAGAAACGGTCGCTTGGGTGAGAAAAAACAACCGTGCAGCGATTCGATTGGGGCAAGGAACGAGTTCCCAGTTCCAGTGCAAGTGTGTGTCGTAACGATTTCTGCCCCGCCAAGTGGGGACGTTCAATAAATTCTATATCGCAGTGTAACTGGAAGGTAGAAATCTCAGAAACTAGTTGGCGCAACACACCGCCACGCTCGTCGTAGCAGCTGTGGTGTAGGCCGCGCGCTCGATTCTTCGCAAAGCAACAACACCTTAGCAGATTCAGCACACGGTAGTTGTACGGTGGAACACACTTTGCATAACATTCGCGCTACGCCGATCGCCCTCCCAAATATGGGAATCGGTGTCCCAGCGGCGTCTGTCTAGAAACATATTGGGAGAAATTTGCAACCGAGGTTTGGTTCATGGACGAAAAAAAAAAACTGCATAATTTCCTTGACAAAGTGTGAGTTTTTGGACGCGACGTGAGGACGTGGTTTGGAGTCGAGAATGAAACTCGGTGCGTTCCGGATTGACAGGGGAATGAAGGACGCGTGAATGGTCTGGACGGAACGTCATCGAACGGTGCGACGTGCGCTTCAAAGCCTACGAGACGACACATGGTGTTGGCTGGTGGTGCAAGGGATTAATTGAGACGTCAGCTCTCTGCCGCCATGCTGAACGGTGGTGACGCTGGGGAAGTCCTTGTTTGGACGTCTGCCAGCATTCGTTAGTTGCAATGAGACTTTTTTATCCCACCTCCTTTTTTTTTGCTTTTCTTCTTACCTCAATAAATAGTGACGACGATAACGATCATCGACTGGGGGTGGTGAAGAGATAGGTCGACGATGGTTTGGAGAGTAATTACCATAATGATGGTGCGTGCGATGCCGTCGAATGTGTTGGAGCGAGAGTAAGACACACTCGTTGCAATCTGACAGAACTAGAATAGAATAGTTTTGAAGTTGGAGGGAATGCTCCACTTAAATATCGATTACGGTCATTCTTTCGTTTGTGTTGTCGCATTTGAATATTGTTATATGTGGATATTACTTTCCATTTTGTTATTTATGATCAAGTATTTGAAATGCCTATGAGTTGATCCAACCATTGACTTGTATGTCAAGTTGAAATACTACAGCAAATAATGTAGTATCCTCTATAGCAGGAGACGAATGTAACGAGTTAACTTAACACGTGGGACTGACTAATAGTTCTCCTCTAGTCATAAAACGCCACCCCGTCTGGCCGTGGACGCATAATGATTTCTGTGAAGTGTTTGCACCTCGCACAGGTCAACATTTCTCGCCCGTCAAAAAGAGGTTTGACAGGTTGTAAACAAATGTTTTTTTTCCCTCCTTCAAGCGTGTCTTTCCTCACTTTTTACTCTGTTTGTGCCACAGGAGGTGTGTGTATGCCTTATTTGTATCCTTTTCTGACCACTCGGCATCATTCGTTCGGCTTGCAGCCAGCTGGACGCATGCTTTCCCGTTGGGGTTGTGGGTAAGATTCAATTTCTTCGGCGGAAAGAACAAAAGCAATAAACACAACTGTATAAACAAACGGTTGGATCGGAAGCGGCAGGGAGGTACGTGCTCCAGGATCGAACGGAATCTAGCCTGATTATGCCTCATTGTGTGTGTGTCTTTAGAACGGACAACAGAAAATAGATTGGCTATAGACTAGGCGGCAGGACTGTATAGGCCTGGTGTTCAATTGATTTTTGTTTGCTCTTCTACCCGCCCTTACTCAAGGCTAAAACGCGTTCTGTTTTGGCTGCTTCGGTTTTGGAGTCAGGCGAACGCGCGGTAGTTGTTTGCCGGCGATAAACATAACCACGCAACCAAACGGGACAGCACCGGCGGTCTCGTGGTCGAAGCATATGGGCGAAGTTATGAATCGAGCCTACTGCAACGCTCGTGTGGCCTTTAGTGCGGAGGACCATGCCTGACCATGGTTTAGCATATGCGCGAAATGGTAAGCACCGTGTAATGTTTGCGCTAAACCGTCTGGTATCGGGAATGGCAGACATAAGAAAAACGGGCGTTTTAAAGTGGCAAAAACTCTGGATCATTTTGAATATGGTTCTTCCCCAGTTCCAGCACACTTCTTGCTGTGTGTTCTTTATGTTCCTGTAATGGTACGTACTCGGGATACGAGAGGGCACCGCAGAATGGCATTGAAAAAATATCGTTCTCAACCTACAGGATGCGCATTCGCCATAACTCTACACGATTTTGTTATTCACTCCGTTGACTTAAGAAGCTTCATCGAAGCGGAAATGCGGATCCCGGGTCTACTTTGCTGTGCACCAGGTTTCCATAAACGCTCAGGCCCTTTGGCGCAGTAATATTCGGATATTTCGACACGCTCGATTGGAGACATGTTTCCAAAATCTTGCGTTCAGCTATATTATTCGCAATTTTATTGTCGTGCCGTACAAACTCGCGATCGGATCGTGATTGATTGGTTATTGTCGCGGCAAATGGAGGGAGATTGCGAAGTATAGATCATTATAGGTATAAAGCAGTGAAGTAAGAAACATGTTATTGTTCTCCTGTGCTTCATGATCGAAAATTCCGCTTGCTGTAAAGACATTATTTATTGACCGAGCAGTATTGATTACTTCAGAATGCAACCATAATTTCGGTCTAAGATTGCTATTGAATGACGAGATCGATAAAAGTTTGCCTTTGGAACGATCTCAAGGTTTCCAATGAGTCATCTTCGTTAAAATTTTAACAGATAAGGATGGAACTTTACTAATATCAGGTATTAAAGGGTATGTTCCGCTTCCAAAGCAGAGGCAGTTGATAAACTACCAGCTACCACATTTAAATATTATCCACTTTTCATAACTAAAATTGGCTTTCTCTCGAATGGTAAACCTAGTTCTTTTTTATGATGTTTTAAATCGCCATCGATGAACCGATTTGTGGAACATTTTATGGAACAGATGCGTCAATATTGATAACAACAATATGATTGAATAATCGTACGGTTTTTGAGTCACTCTCGCAGCATCAGAGCAGACAAATGCAACGCAGAAACGCTCCGTGATTTCCCCACATCGAATATTCAATTTTTGGTAGTAAAATTTAATGGGTTTCTTTATGAAGCACCCAAAAATCTCGATGCATCCCGCAATCTCCCTCGCGCTGCAGACGCTGCGGAAGACGTCCCGTGTAGACACACATTATCCACTGTTATGCCGTTAACTTCGAGCATATAAATTAGTACCCATGAAGAAATCGGTCGCGTCGAGACCCGAAAATTGATTCGATATTCTGTTTTCTCATCGGTCCCGGCACAGAGATAGGCACGCATAACGCTTGTTGCGATTCCAGCTGATCGGAAAAGAAAGCAACAGGCTGTCTTCCACCTCCTTCTGCTCCTCGACTCTCGACGTATCTTCGTGTGATCGATCTTTTCGATCGATCTCGGCCGATTTTGGCCCGCGGGAGATTCGAGGATTGGGGCGTCGCCCACTTCAGCATCTTCGGCGGCGGTCAGAACCTTTCGGATGGGTCGTGTTGCACCCTTTTAGCATTGCAACGGATCGCCGTGTTTCGCAACTGAAGGCATCTCCGAGTGCTGTGGCAGAAAATGGCATAACCAAAGCCAAAAACGCAACCTTTTGCTTCCAAATGAGGGAATCGTCGATCCATTACCGGCAATTATTCGCCTGTTACGCCCAGACGCTTCGTGAGCATAATTTATGGACGATGTTATCGGCGTTCGATGCGCGCAGGCTCTGTGTCTGGCTCGCGTCGTCGAGAGAGGACTGCTTGGTTCTGAGCGCTATACTATGCGGCGCGAGGAATGCATTCTTTGAGGGCTTGCAGGATTCATGCACGTATTGGGAATTGGCGAACCGATCCTATTTTTCCCTCTGCCGCTCGTCCGATCAACTGAGTGGGCGATCTGACCCGCGGGCGGCTGGAGTGTGGCGGCGTGTATTCCTTGAAGGGTTTCTATTTGTCTTTCGTGCCCGGTGCCTTTCTCCTTCCAAGTTGAGAGAAACCGCAACCTCATCGTCATCGCCGTTCAGAGATTGTATGATTTTCCTGATTTAGCTGCCTGCCCGGGAGGAGATTAGATGCGAGCGCGAGCGCAAGGAATCGTGGGTGGTGCTGAACTTCCCCGGCTAGATTTAGCGATCGATTTCTCATTATAGCTGCCGGGTGGTAACTAGCATGTGGCAGGCATGTGCCCTGTCTTCCGCATTCGACGGTATACTCACTTTCAATTCCTGGCCTCCGCTGGAGGTGGAACGTAAGCCATCAAGAGGCATCAACAATGTCGAGCCGTCCCTTTCGTTCGGAGGAGTGATCCCACGGAAAGTTGGCTGCCGTCGCCGTGGCGTTATGAAATCTTTTGCGATCAATCTTGACACTGGTTCGAAAGTGCATAAATTATATAGGCACGTCAGAACCGCCACAGAGGAGGATTGGCTGCCGCAGCGTGGCGTTGCTAGTGCCGGGAAGTAAATGAGCGCTGGAAACAGCTCGGTTTTGGGGAACGGCTCTATTTTGCATTCGTAACGAGTTATTTGCGGCCGTACCTCTCGCCTCGAACCAGTGATCTGGCGTATGCATGTATGAACAAATGACAACACTCAATTAATCTCTGTTTCCAGTGCCAGCAATGCATTCTGAAAGGTTCAACGACTTGACCCAGACTTGGAGCGAGGCGATAGTCAGCCGACATAAATCAGAGCTTTCTTCGGACGCATTCGCGCGCGCGCGCCATCGTGTTCGATCGTTCGAATCGCTTTAAAAGGAGTAAAATATAGCCAAGAAAAGAAATTAGCACCCAATAAAACGCTTAACGAAGCGCGTAAAGCGCGTGGCTCCTCCTCGTCTCGGGGAGGACACGCGTAATTGTGCTAGCGGGCGCGCTAAAGAGATGATCGTTTGTGTTTGAAGTGGCAAACCCATTTCGCCGGTTTTTTTTTAATTGTTGGCATTCGCTTCTCCGCAGACGAACTGAAAATGGGGAATTTTAATTGCCACTAATCTGATCCAGCGAGTGATCGGAGGGAGACGAGAGTGTGCGAAGGTTTTATGGCTGCCGTGCGTGTGTGTCGACGAAGGTGAGTCGACATAGGTTGTGTGCAAGGCGCTTGCGTGCCACTCGGTCGATCGACGTCGACGATCGGCAGAAGTTGTAGCGATGGAGGGCGCATTGGTATAGCATACATTCAGGCGCTTTACTTCATTTGTTCGTCGACATGAGCAGGAACTTTACGTTCATAAAGTTGGAAGAGTATTTGCCTGTAGGTATGATATAGTTATTTGAAGGAAATGAAAATAATATCGCCTAGGAGTATTTAAGCACCTAGTAGAAGAAGTTATTCGCCTACGCATACTAGGCGCGAAACAAGGTGGGCTTCTGTACATCCTTGCCAAAACATACATTACATTGAAGAACTATTTAAAATTGTATTATAACATGCGATCCTTTTTCAGTGTACTATTTCTATCTTGCTTGTTAACGTGAGATAATGCTGCTGCTTATAGCATCTTGATGGTCATTGGCTGTGCATCACGGAGGCTGAGGTGCGAAAATTGTAGCCTAATTCTGCCGCAGGCTACAAAGTTGATCAAACGCCTATCGAAACGATGCTGCACCGCCGTGTGAGAGGTTCGACAGAGCAGCTACTGCGTTTGAGCTGAACGCGTACTCGGACCGGATGCTGCACCAATCCCCGGGCGGGAGTTGTCAGTGCAGTGCCGTATCTGCGCCGTCACATCTTATCTTCGTGGCGCTATCTTTTGGCGCACTAACGATCGCGCGTTCCCGGAGAACGGGTTGGGCTGCGGCCCTCGCAAGCGTAACGTGAGCTACGATTATTGACTCGTCAACAAGAGGATTATTTTCTCCATGCTACCACGACGCCGGGCCCACCAGATCAAAACAACGAGCAGACGGTGACACCTGTTGTTGCGTGAGGGATCTCGATCGTGCGTGAGTGTTTCTGGTTGGAAAATAAAACTGAGCGTAGAAAAAGAAACAGCCTCGGGGAAGGCGTGAGAGAACCGTGAAATTTGCTGCCTAATAGCAGGTTAGTGTGTGTTTTACACCGGACCGACACCGGTACTTCGTTCCGATGCTTTACGATACGAACGGCACGGACCGCCATCCCCACCTCGGCACCCGGACGATGGCTTCCATTATCTTCGGAAATGGCATCATTATAAGGACAGAAACGGTAAACGACGTCACCGAGCTCAGAAGCGGCTTCGTCCCGGGGTTGCGTACGAAAGTGTATCTGCTGGGGAGTGGGTTTGTTGAAGGAGGAGAAAAAAATGTCACCCTTTACAATCGCTTCTTCTTCAGACATATTAGCTTCGTCATGGTTTCGTGCCTCGGTTGCGTGTTAGTGCTGCGGCACCCTGCTCCTCGCTCCGCTTCCCGCTAGCATGTAGATTAGATGACATTAAATTGCACCGACGCAAACAGTTGCTGCACCGCCGGTCGGGGTTCGAAGGGTACGCGATTCAAAGTGCGACCCCTTTAAAGTGTCTTCATTAGTGCGCACACGGAGACAGGGAGGATGAGTGTCGTATGATTGCAGCGTCATCGCCATTTGCGCGACCGCGGCTTCGGAGGGAATTATAAAAGTGTCACGAATAAACCGTTTGAAGAAATGTTTATTTCTTTTGTGGGAAGGGCCGGCCGCGACCGGGAGTGAGAGTTACTTCGACCAAACCGGGCAGAAGGTAATGATGCATAAGGAGAAACTGTCGCTTGAGTTATGATGATTGTGAGCGATTCGTTCCGATGAAGGTAGCGAACTGCCGCTGATTATGCTGCTGGAAGGAGGTTTAGTTTGATGTAGTTTTTGGTATTAAATTCGTTTCATCATTCTTCAGCCCTTTCTCCTTTCGTCCAATGGATGTCACAAAGCATTAGTGGGAAGAGCAATAATCTTTCGCTACTTTATTAACGGTGATATTGTTTTTCTTCTGCACTCTTTTAATTTCAAGTACTAAGCGGATCATAAAGCGATGGAGGATCGCCATTTTTCCATCATAAAAACCCCTAGATGATACCAATTTTTCAGGAAAAAAAACATCATCTATGTCAATAACAAAAAAAAAACAAGGCAGCAGCTTTGTTTTGTTGATCTCGCCCGCAGCACAGCAGATGGGCTCGTTTGCCTAGATTATTCCTCGTCTGGCACCGTTTTTTTCTCTCTCTCTCTCCATTGATCCATCCAATTATTGGCAAACTTTCGCGCTGGGGCCAACATCGTTTGCCAATACAAGTCCAACCGCCGTCGACTACCATTAGCCCTGTTTCACCCCGCCGGAACGAATCTTCATGGCGTAACCCTTTTTTTGTTGGTTTCTTCTCCTTTGCATTCTCTGTATACACCATCGTCTCTTGAGTTCTCGGTTGCGACGAGATCCACTTGACTCGGAGTGAAAATAATCGACCTCCCCGAGCCCAATCGAGGAGTCGAGTCGCGTGATGAAAGGAGGAAAGAATTTAGTAAAAACAGGCCTCGATTTTCCTGCGCTGCCGCACAAACCAATACGCGGATGGTAGTGTTTGGGCTTTCTAAAAATACACGTTACACCGCGCCGGCGTTGACGGTTCAATTGGCCGGCGTGTTAGCACATTAGCGAAAGGGGTGAAAAAATGAGATTTGCAAGCGAGAAATAATGGCGCGTCTCGAGCGTCTTTAAATAGGGCCATCTTGATGATCGTGCGCCGTGTGTTCGGAAACGGATCTTGGGTTGTCGAAAAAAACAAACACCCCTTGCACCTGGGAGAAAGGCTTTCGGGAGAGGTGTGAGTTCATGCACCAACAGAAATTGATATATTCCCGGGCCACGGTTTTCTCCCCACACCACAGGCAGGATAACGTTTCGGGAAGATTTATATCGGTGCACTAATTGTGCTCTGCTTAGTCCACTTGGTGAAATAAAAGTTCGGCACGATCGGATCGTTCCCGGGTGGAACGTGAACTCCACGGGCAGTGTACACACCTTGAAGGCGAGATCGCACGAAAAGAATGTGGTGTGCAACCCGAGGGAAAGGTTCAGTAATTTGATCCCCGACGCTGTCCATTTGGCCGCGGCAAACATCGGAACATCGGGTTCGTGTGCACCAAACGCGACCCTTTAAAGACACAGAGTTGCTAAAGCGCATTGAAATTATTTCTTAATCATCTCCCCGCCCGGTCTCCAGCACCCTGGCAGTTGGGCCGCGATCGGAGGCACCGACGAGCGACGGATTAAGAGCGTGTCCCTCCCACTCCGGCTGCTGCGCCCCGGGGGAAATCATGTTAATCCGGCACGGCGAACGGGCCAGCGACTTTACGTACGGCGTCCGACTTATGTGCGGCTGCAGGTGGCTCGCGTTCGCGTATGATAACGAACTGCGCGAACATGCCCCTCATCGCACTCGCGCATTCCTGTAAACGGACGCGAATTACCCTTTTAAGGCACTGTGTTAACAGCTGTTGAACGAATTTGTATAGACACGATCGCGTTGCCGGTTGGATCTTGGTGGTGCTTGCTGGTTGGGCTTTTTATGCCTGAGGTAACTTCGGGGTGCGAAAGAACAAAGTAAATAGTTGAGTCAGTAGGCTAAGCATTCCGCGTTTGTTTTTTCTTGAACCGATTTAGGCGTGTTGCGTAAGGATTGCCTCCGAAACTGAGATGTGGTTTAGATAGGCAAAGATATATCAAGTAGTTCGCGGCTTATTAAAGAACATTTGCATCACGTTTTTTATAAATAAAGCCAGCTATTTGTCCCGAAAATTTCATTTTGTTTCGTTGATTGAATCAACTTTGTTCCACAAAGTATAAAATCTTCCCTACATCGACGCTTTTAGAACTATTTATTTGTTAAGTATGGAGTAGTATGAAATATTGCATACATTTAGGCGCTCGAATATGAAAATATCACACTAGAACCATGTGAACAATCAAAGCCAATTCCAGCTGCTACATTGTCCACGTTTGTGGACCATTGCGTCCGCCTACATGCTGGTTCCCGGCGGGTTGTCAAGGGGCCGTGCCTGATTGTGTGATTTGAGCGCAGAAAGCCACGCTCAATGTCCTCGTCGCTTTCCCTTCTGTCGATAAGAAGGGGGTGGAAATAAAATATCGAAATGTGTGCGTATTGCACATTGAGGCGCCAGCGCAGACACAGAACCAGGAAGTATGTATTGCTTCCTTTCCGCCCCGGGTCGCTTGTTGGTCGCTTTTGTGAAGGTTGGCCTTACTTTCGACGCGATACGCGCCGCCGTGATCTAGGGCGGTCAAGTTATCAGCGCAAATTTATGATCTTGCTGGCATTGTTGCGGTGCGCTCTCGCCTTTTCCGGGCGCACCGTAGGGTTTGTAGGTGGCGCGAATATTCGCGATCGAACGTTTTCTCTTCTCCTCCAAAGGGGGTGGAGAGTTGCCTCTATCTCCCGTCGATTCGCGGCGAAATTTACAATCCCACTGCCAATTCTAATGAATGTTTTATTTTTCGTTTCATTTCGCAGGTGAGTACCGTTAGGACCGATCGGAGCCGTCCATTGTGTGGACAGCCTACCCGCCCTGGTTGGTGAAGGTTACGGGCCGCAGATTGTGTTGCCATTGCTGCGATTCTTCAGCGTGCCCGTGCTGTCTGACGGATGAAATTCGAAACTCCAACCAACGCAGCAGCAGCAGCAGCAGGAGCAGCACAGGTCTCAGAACCCTGCCGGCAGCGTTTAACGTAGCCCCATGTTTGATTTATGCTATGACCGTTGCGATGGAGTCGTGATGCTGATATTCTTTCGCCCGCTGTGGACATGCTGCGGTTGAAAAGCTTTTCATTGACTGATCGGCTGCGATTCTGTATTTTGCATTGTACCCGGTAATGGACCTTTCCCCGGGGGGTTCGGGCGGACGACTTACGACAATTGCCATCTAACGACGGATAACTTTATCATACTCCAGTCGTACCGGCATGGTCAAGCAGCTGCAGCATTATGGGAGCTGATCGGACATTATCGGAGTACGAAGCTCGCCCGAAGCGATCCGTGTGCAAACTTTCTCGACTTCTGCTCAAGCAACCACAGTCATCAGCATCGTAACACGTCTCATCAAAAGATCATTTTTCATCTGCATGTCGTCGGGTTTGTGCGAATGGTGATTGCTCGCTGCAACTCAACCACAACAACGGGCCGACTTTCGATAATTTATTCGATAGCATGAAAATGAGAGTAAATTCCACCCTGCACTACTGGGCTGCCACCGACTGCTGAAGATAAGACATACACAAACACAGAAATCGCAAGAAAACCCACCGGATACACGTGCGATTAAGCGAGGGGTCCGGCTAATGAGATCCGTCCTACTCGCGCTCATCCAAATCAGCCAAATCGTCGACGTTAATTCTGCTCTCCACATCACTCACGCGCTAATTGCGCCGGTAAACAATACTACCTTATTAGCGGGAGTGCGTAGGGTGGAGCAGGGGGACGGTGCGAGCCTGTGGAGAGTAATCTTAAGAAAATTTAACGAAATATGTACGCCTCTCAGCGCGTTCGTCACGAGACACGATGCTGCATCGGACACGACGGGCCGCGGAAACACCGGAAATAGAAAATAATAACAAATTCACGGCACAATTATCCTCTTCTTCTGCGGGCCGCTGCCTGGGAGGATCAGCTCAGCAGAGATGACGTATAAATGCGACGGGGGGGTTTCGCTGGCAGCGATTAGGAATCATTATCCGTCGTTGGAAGTGGATTTACTTTCATTTTCGAATTAAATGCAGCACGCGGTGTTTGGTGCACGGCTAATACGTTCATCACTTTTTGTGTGTAGAAATCGGTGCTATGATATGGAAAAAAGGAACTCCAACCAATTCGTTCGCATCACAGCACCCGAAAATTCACTCCATAAATAAGGGTTCCGGTTGCATAATGCCCATTTTTTTCTATGAGCCCCCTTTTTATAAGCGCGACCAATATTACGTGGTGTTATGCCGGAGCAAAAGTCACATGTGCGTGGTTTTGTCGCCTCCTTCTTTTCTGCTTCTTCCCGTTTGTGTGTGAGAATTAAATTAAATCTACCCCTGCAGCCCGATAGCGGACACGATGGCGTGGACCACCTTCTCACGATGAGGACGGGATGGGAACCGCATTTGAAAGCACTCGAGGGGACGATTAAAGACGCTGCTGCTGCTGCGCAGCGATCGTTGGCTTCTTTGGCGCACGCGGGAATCGCTGAGCAAATACCCCTGAAGGCTATGCAATCCGCATTCCGCCCGGCGGGGTCGTGTGAGAAACGTTGCCGGCGCGCTGCCGGGAGCCGGCGAGTGTATCGCGTGTGCATTAAGGGGTCGCCCTTTTTTTCTTAATTTCCGGTGCACACTGATTGATGTGAACGACGTTGGCGCATACCAGCGCAAAAGTGTCGCGCCTTCGGGTTTGAATGCTGCGGCCGTGTCAGGTTGATTATGATCCGCGGGGGAGAATGAGCGAAGAATCCCGCGGGCTTTTTTGTGTATGTAAGTGTGTGCGTGTGTGACGAGCGTGTGCCACGTGTGCACCTGCAGTTGCCCATGCCCGCAGGAATCTCGTTTTGCTCCAAATTACCGTGAGCTGTGCAGCTGTACAGCGCTGGTGGCGGTGTGTGATCGCGCAGTGATTGCGTTTCTCTCCGTTCTTCGTTTGCGGCCATGAGGAAGGTGTTTGGTTGTCGGTAGTGGTAGTGGTGGTGGCGGCGTACTTCACTCGTGCAGCGGCGGCCAGTGGCTTCTCTAATTATCCACATTAAGACAACTAATAGACCTCGCTATTTTAACCCCTTTTTCCTTCCGGTTGGATGGAGTACCGTCAGCCATTTTTGCTGTGTGTGCACTCGGAAGTAATGGTGGGGAGAGTAACGCAATGCATCGGGGGCCATGTACTCGATGGATCGGGATAGTGGCAGAGGAACTAGATTAGATGAAGTTGAAAAAGTTAAACTGATGAAATTCTTCGCAACAGAAGAAAGGTATGCACTTTGCGATCGGTTCCGCTGACATCCGATTATTGTGATTCGTGTCTTGCAACTTCAAACAACTTCAGGAGGATATGCTCACATAGCACTGTAAGGGAAGATCAATGTCACTGAAGTATAAATTTTTTTCCCCAGAAAACACTTCCATACAAGACACTTTCTTCAGATTATCCCTTTCCAATTCCAGCTGTAAGAAACATGGAATGTTCATGCGTGCTGCGATCGGGTGGCGTACGTATGATTAATTTCAATTTGAATTGTTTATTACGCGGCCCGGCGCGAAAACAAACACTGGAAAAGAGGCCGCACTGGGCTCATTTGGGCTGGCTGAAGGTATGTTGTTTTAGACGTGGATAAAACGGATAAAATAATCCGAGCCGGTCGAGCGGCGGCACACACACACGAACTCACATACGCACAGATGGGATTATCCCTCGATCCCGTTTCGCGCCAAATGGAGCAATGATGGTAATTGCCGTTTTACGACCACCACCTTCCACGGCACCCGCCAGCGCACTCTTTCTCTTATCGCTTTTTCGTTGTGCGTGTGCGGCTGGGTCCAAACCCTGCAAAAATCCAATCCATACCATGCTGCGGTGGGGCGGCCTCCAGTACTCTCTTTTCGGTACAGTTGTCGGTTCGACAACTCGGTGGCGCTTGCCCCGATCCGATCGACAGGAGCGCGCCTAACGATTAGTTCATCTTCTTTCTGTTTGTTTTTCGCGCCGCCGGTTCGCTTTCGGCTCGTTTTGTTCGTTTGCGTGCCGCCGGCTGGGAAGGTGTGGAAGAAAGATCGATTCAGCGTGCGGTTTCTGTGCTTGGTGGGCCTGGCGGTGATTATTCGGTACGCCCCAAAGTCAAGCTGTGCGGCGGTGTGCGGGCGCGCGCAGGCTCAGCGAATATTTAGGTCACTGGGTTCCTGTTCGATTTGTGATTGTTGCCGCGGCTTCGGATCTTCGGATCTTCGGGAGAGGCGCGTCGGACTGTCTGCGGTAGACAGCAGAGGTGTTATTTCGGTAATTGCATTGCAATCATGCATTGCGATTGCGCTGGAAGGGTAGCTTGATGTACCCTATATTCGGACCATTTATGAGTTTGAAGATTCACCTTTTCATGTTCCGTAAATTAGTCAGCATGGTTGCAATTTTGTTTGACATAATTTCTAGAACATTTTTAATATGCTTGTTGTTCACATTCCAGCGCATTCTAGCCTAGCGGAAAAAATCTATTCACATTTGGTAATGAGGTGTTTATAAAGCATCAAACTGGCATTGGTATAGCAAAGGTTGTGTACTATTTTTCGCACTTTTGCCTGCCTGAATCAGCCTGAAAGTATGCAATTCCTTAGAGATACCCTTTAATCACGCATGGTTGAATGAAGCTTACCGACAGGAATAAAAAAAAAACTTTTATTCAGGCTTGTCGTTGATCCATGCTCCAATGATTTGGTTTATATTCTCCCAAGCAGGATTCACTATCTAGCTACAGGTTGACTTTGGTAAAGGAAAGTCAGAAACCGTGGCTACAGACCTATTTGAGACTGTTCTATCAAAACATAAGAACAAGAAGTCTTACTAGGACTGGACATACTTGGCAATAAACGTGTAATAATTCCATACTTTTGGGTAGGCTGTGCAAAGCTACGCCAAAAAGTGTTAAAATTGTCAATACTTTTTTACGTTTCTGTTTATGTACGCTTTATGGTCATGTTAATTGACTGATTAATAACTACTTTTTGCTGAGTATGCTTGAAAATTTCACTTCTTCTTGGCGCCACAATAAGTCTGGGCCATTTCTGGATCTCGTCGACTAAAAAAATGTTAAAAAATCCCTGGCACTCTTCATCAACATCGCTGTCTCGTTATACGGTGTGCAAAGTGGTGGCGCTAACTGCTGCCCCATGCTAAACGAGAGCCGCTGACGTAACACTCAAAAGGGACGCCAAAATGTGTTACGACACGTGAAAGGGCCTCCCAAATGTAATTATGTTTGCTTCACCGGCGACGGCACTCGTGATTGATCGAAAATGAGGCACCTCCGAATGCAGGCCCGTTGCATCTCCATAGGCGCGTGGAAAAGTGGAAAAATAAAGCATACGTCTCAAAACATGTGACGAGATGAACGACGGGGCCTGTGCACGCGGACGACGGACGGGCGGGTTTGCTAAATGGTTGGTGTGTGTGTGTGGCGATAGAAGAAAAAGAAAACACGGGTGAAAATAAAACGAAAACTAGGCAGGACTAGGATTGATGCAAAGGGAAAGGGCCTAGGTCGCATGATGATTTAAAGTGACGAAGGTGTTGAAAACGGTTATGCTCCGCGTTGCTTTGTGTCGTATGAATTTTGTTTAATTCGTTCAGTATGCTGTGTGCTTTGTGTGTGTGTGTGGCTGTGTGTTGTGTAACACAGCTCCATGCAACATACATCATCGAACAAGCTTTCCCAAGGTTCGTTCGTGATCACACCGCCGCTCGTTATCGTTTCGAATCGAAAAAGCGTTTTCGTTGTGGATTTACTTTATGATCCGGCCTAGGACATATTGTTTTCTTCCGTGTGTGCTTGTGTGGCCGCCAACGACACACATACATATGCGCACAACGGGAACGGTGAACAAATTTTTCCATTTTTTCTCACGCTCAATCAGAGCGCATACTACGAGCGCGCCCGCCAGCAATCGGCCATACTTTCGTTGGGCTTTTGGAGGTTTAAGCTTCTTTTTTTCTCCTATCCGCGTTGATAAGATTTACTTTCCTTCCTCGGTTGAAAGATGTTTGTACACATCGCTTCGTTGGTGGTGGGAAATGCTTCAATCGGCCCTTCGCAAAGGGGCAAAGAAGGAGGGATTTTTTTTCGGTCTAGGCCCATTAATTGCCGCGCTAAAAGCGCATTACTGCGGTGGATCGTTCGGTCGTGCACCGGTGGTGCGCCGTGTGGCCTCACATCAATCACTCTTTATCCGAGGTCGCTCGTGTCTCCTCTCTCCGCAGCAAGCGTGCGCGATCGCCGAACAAATCATCATAATCAACGCAACCACTTGCACATGCATGCGCATCGGCGCGAGCCTAAAATGCAAACACACACACACACATGCACATACACATGCATGGGAGAAAGAGCGACGGGACAGGCGTTTGGGAAAGTCGTTGGAAAATGATGGTATTTAGCTCACCGATGCAAGATTCTTCAAACAACGTGCTCCTCCGGCGTGGCTCCGTCGAGGCTGCGGCGCGATCACCGAATGTTTGAACTTTGGCCAGTTAACATTTTTTTCTCCCACCCCTCTCTCCCCCTTCCCTCTCTAATCTCCGCGAGAGGAACCTCCCGGGTGTTCCTTCCTGCGCGAGCCGTGAAAGGTGGCCGAGCGGCGGGTGGAAATCAATCATCATTGCGGTGGAGCTTTCATTGCTGTAATCATCGTGCCGGTGGTGATGCACCGGAGCACACGGTCGTCGGAAGTTACAGCACCGGGAGCGGGTGGCTAACCGGCGGGCTGCTCGGAGGAATTCCGGCCGTGTTTGGTGATCGATCGATTAAGGGAGACCCCCCCTTATTACGGCGACGAGTGATTTAGCGAGCGAGCGGACCGAGTGTGGAATGGATTTGGAAAATGCACTTTGAACCCCCCCCCCCCCTCCTCGAGGTGGTGGGAGGTGTTGGGCCGTAATGTCTTTCCACCTGTTGTGGAGTGGGTTTTTTGTTTTCGTTTGTTTCGAGTCGAATGGTACGTTCCGTGAGTGCTGGAAACAGGGTGTAAAACTTTCGTTTATTCGGGTGATTTGTTTTTGGTCGCAGTTGCGCAACACTATCATACAGTGCCTGGGATATCGCTTTTTATGCACGCGAGAGAATGACCGGAATTTATTGCTAATGTGTTTATTTGTTGTATAGATTATCTATTTGTTTTAATGTTGAGTTAACTCATCCTAATAATAATATCCGTGTATAATGTATTTTTTTAAATAGAAGAGATTAGAAAAAATCGCACAATTCGCACAACAAAAATTCTAGTGCAAAGGGTTATGAACAGTTTAAATATTTTAAAAAATCATCAAATGCCCTTACGGTAGCAAAAATCTCATAAAATTATTCAAATTCTATAGCAATTTGTGTTGAGCTAGTATGCCAGCGATGTACATAATCAATTATTATCTAAAGACTTGATGCAGCGTATAGCGACGAACCCCTGTATATTTTCTACACAAGCAAAACTAAGAATATTCCATCCGTGCATAGTAATAATTACAAGCATAGCAATTGTTCTTACGAAAATTTTCATGTTACGAAAGAGTTTTCGAAAAGAAGGTACCAAATTTATCAAACCATCTAAAACTCGAAAAAGAACATCGAATGTCTTAGCTATAGCATAACTCTATTTCTTATACTCTATTTCCATACAAACCAACCAAGGGATTTGTTCGAATTTCTGTTAGTTGTTAGTAAGAGTTAAAAAGATTTGTGGCAGCATATAGCGACGAACTTGTGTCCCTAGAATCTCTAGAAAGTGTACAATGTGAAAAATCTCCACAACTAGAATAGTTAATTTTTCCAACACTCTCCCCATCCGCCTACATTATCCACCAATGCCAAATCGGCAACCGATTGTGCCTTTGGCCGCGAAACCGTGCGCTCCGAATACTGTTCCGGAATCTTGCCTGGTGACAGCGTCGAAAGGTCAATGTAATCGATCTTCCACCGCACGGTGTTCGGGCCCGCGAGAGGCGTGAGAATCGGCGGCGGAATCGATCGATCGAAATGATAGCCGAAAATTTTCACGTCTTCTGCGTGCAATTTCCTCCTCTCCAGGCCGGGTTCCTCCCATCCCCTTGTTTGTGCTCACGGCGAAATGGAGGAAACGTTGTTTTATTTTTTTCATTCTTCGGGAATGCCCGCACGATTCGGGCCTTCACGCTTTGGCAAGTCTTGTGCCGGGTCGGGTGTGTGTGTGTGATTTTTTTCACTCTACACACCCGCCATAGGTATAGAGTAAATAAAATAAAATTGTACGTAATCAGAATGAAACAACCGGAGCGGAGGTTACAAATCTTTCATCCCCGTACGGCTGTGCGGCTGATGGGGGCACGGAGTGCTGTTGGCGGTCCGCTTCATCTCCTTCCGTTGCGCTTTTCCCATGCCTTCCCATGTCCCTGCCCGCGGTGGGAAACGGCTGTGGAATTTTCCCGTTTTGTTCGCGCTTCTCTGGTCGTTCTTAATTCGACAGTTCTCGGTTACCTCTCCTTTTCCGACGATTATTGCGAGCGTGCATGTGTGTGTGCGTGTGTCCGTTAGCAGAAGGCATCTTGTTGCTTTACCCGTACTGTGTGTGTGTGTACCGCAACCGATTAGATTAAATATTTGAATGTGAAATTCGCAGCTGAAAATAAAAAAAACGGCCATCGATTCCCTGGCCACAGAATAATCGGACTAATTTCAACCGATCTTACTGGAGATCGCCACAGTCTGGGAAAAGAGCGGTCGTTTTGTCTCAAAAGTGTGCACAATTTTCCGTCTGCTATTACCGGGGGTTCGTTTGACGCGTACGTCAATCGGAAGTTCATTGCACTTTCACAGCTCGGCAAAGTTTCTCGTCGGCGGATGTTGTCGTCCACTGTTGGCGTCCGGAAGCATACCGAGTTCAATGCACCGTGCTTTTGCCGCGATTCGTGATGTATGCGATCGTTTTTTATTGGCCGTGAAATATAGCCGTAGCTGCGTTCTACGAGGTTTTCGGCGAACGTAGGATTGAGCCGCGCTCTTGGGAAACGAGGGACGGACTTGAGTTGGCGTGCAATTTCGTTTTGATGTTCCTGTCCAGTTTGTAGCTTTTTAATTAATTAATTAACTAGCTGCTGTTGACCGAATTTCTTTCGAATGATTTTTTTCTTCTTTTTTTATGCTATTATTTCATGTTCTGCCAAACTGCATACACAATTTGAGGAGTAACACGTTGATAAATAATACGAGTTTTCGATACGAGTTTTCTTTTTTGTTCAAAATCATTTCTTGGCGAATACCTTTCTTCATGATCCCATAGAAAAGCGTTCGCCCATCAGAGTATGATCAATGATTGAATGCAAGCACCCTCGCATTGTGCCCTTTTCCTGCGCGATGCTTTCAGTTTTCAAAACAACCTTTTCTGCTCGTTCCGCCTGTTTCTCCTGATCCGGGTTCGCAAATTTCAGGCTGCTTGCTATCGGGCGCCCATCACAAATCATCCCAAAACTCATCCCCAGCGCACGGGTATCGATCAGAAGTGGATGAATAGCAAGCGAGCAGCTAGCGAGCCTAGGCTGAGGCATGCTGGCGATCGCATACTTTCTAGCCGAGGTTGAGCGAAAATTTCACCAGACTCGGGTTGGAGAAGGCAAACGTCGTTCGGCTGTTAGAAGTCCGACTTCTGCCTCCGAGCGACCTTTACGACGAGTTTTACGAGATGGATGATGGATGGTTATGATAGACGCGGGCTGTTCGCGACCCTTCCGAAAACCGCCGGCGAACAGTGGCCGGACGTGCGCGGGGACAAAACCCGAGCGAGCGGGGCGAGTTTGTCTTTCGGAAGTGCTCGCGCAAAGTTCAGTCGGATTCGTCGAAATGGATCATACCGGCGAGATGGGAGGGCGCCCCTTCTTCCGATCGTAGATCATTCGTTCGAACGCTCCGCGAGAGGCTGCCCAGGTGCAGGTTCAGGCACGGAGGCATGGGCCACGAGATTAATTAAGATGATGAAATATTCGTGAGGTGGCCGAAAAGGTTTCGGCCCTGTGCGAGCAGCTCTCCTTCCGAGGAAAGCCGACGCAGGAGAAGTTTTTTGTTGTTGTCTACCACTACCTGTCGGCGCAGACTTCAGCTCCAGCCTTAGCATCAGAGTCGCAACGAAACAAAATAAAAAAAGGAAAAGAAATAATAAAAGGCCAACTATAAATGCGATCCCGATGAAAGCGATACCATGCTTTTTTCTCATACACACACACACACACACACACACACGCGCGCGCGCGAGCAATTAACTCGCGCGAGATGCTGATTTATGCTATCCATGCGCTGTCGTCTCGATCGCATAGGTTTTCAATGCTGCGCCCGGAACAAAAGTGCATAACGCTGCTTTGTAAGGGGCTGGAGCAGTTTGAGTGCAGCATAATGAATGGCGCACGAACGGCGGCACCGAGTCCGCCCGTCGATGAAACGGTGTGTGTGTGCGTGTGTGCGCTGTGTTTGCTCTTGCCCGTCGTGATGAAAGGGGATGAAAATGCACTTTTGATGCTGCTCGGCGGCGCACTGCATCCCCAGCATCAATCATTCGCACATTCGGATCCGGCATCCCACCGTGGGAGGAAGAAAAGGGGTTTGTTCCTCCATCCCCCACCGGGGGTGTCGATGCGAAGGGCGTTTTGTAGAAAGTGGGTTTTCGGAAGGGCGGGCAATAATTATGTTGAAAGGAATTCGCTGTTTCATCGCGGTGTGGCGTAATCTGATTTTCCTATTATTTTGGCGCTGTCATTAGAGAAATGAAGGGTGCAAGGTGTATCTTTGGGGAGTTTCATGTTTCGTGTATTGATAAAAAATGGTTAGTAAAAACGAATTGAGTTTATGTAAATTTCAGCTTCGTTTTAATACAAAAATAAATACGGTCTGTCTACTGTAGACTCTTGCTCAGCCGAAAGATGAACCTGAAACTTAGCCATCAGTAAAGTGAGAGGGTGACTTATGGATGCATAATTCGCACAGCAGATTTTCGCCCCTGCTGTAAATTCGGATCTGTTTCTGGTCCAACGCACAACACGCTACGCCAGAATCTCGGTCTCTCGGAAGGGTGGATGAGTGTGTTTTGTTTCAACCGAGCACGGGCGATGATGACTCACTCCATAATTAAGCATTGACGTTGCATTAAAAGCGATCCGTTTGCGATTTCCGTCTCAATTTTTGGGGTGATTTCCGTCAGCTCGTAAATCGGGCTGGTGCGGATCTTGAAGTGCACACACACACACCCTTACGAAACACACGACCCTTAGGTTGATGGGACGTGTGTCGCTCGTTCAATTTATTCCCGCATTGCTTTGCGCCGATTTTAAAATTGCACGTAACGATGCTTGTGTTGTTTTTTCCCCTGCGTGGTAAATACGAAGGGTGTAACGATGTGGTGCACACTGTGATGAGTGGTTGCGTTAAGATCTGCAAGCGGGGCGATTGCTGGTGGTGTACGTGACTTTATGGAAATTTATGGCAGTTTCTGGCGCTTGGCAATACATTATGCGTAAATCCGTGTACAGGCGCTGGTCGGGCCGGTTTGACATTGGCAATGAATATTTTTAATTAGTTGTCACGCTCGGATGGATGGCGCGCGCTCTCGGGTGCTTTGCGTTGGATAATCGGTGAGGAAGAGTGGCGAGGAAGGCAGCAGATTTATTTATGTTTTTATAGGAAATAAATTACACGATAAATTATTGTTTTATTTCACTTCTTATTTGATTCTAAAAATGTAGGATTTTTCCGCAAAGTTTAAGTCACTATAGCTTGAATACATTAAATTCATCTCAATTTGGGTCTCTATTCAGTTTTGGGTTATGGTATTATTCATACAAAAACTACGAATCGAAATAAATCGCAATAAAGGTGTGTGGCACAATAAAATATGAGCAACTAACAATAACATATGAACAACTAAATTTAAAAGTGCTAAAGGTTAATGAATGTAAATAGAAGATTAATATTAAATAATTTTCCAGAGAATTCCGATAGTTTTACGATGAACTAAGGCACAAAAAATGGAGAGAACTGTTCTATTTAAATGTTTTTAAAATCTAATTTCAATGAAAAAACTAGAGGAATTGGATAATTTGTGCAATTGTTTCGTGTTTCGATAGCTATTTTATAAAATTTAGACGAAACACTAAATTTGCATTACCCATTTTCAATATTTTAAAATAATGCCTCCTTTAACTTGGATTTTTCCATTGTCAGTTTTCTGATATATCCTGCCAAAAGACAAAAGAAAAACAATTGGAAAGAAAAGTCGAGTAAAACTACTCAATAAGAGAAGCATTTATGAAAGAGGCAGGAATAGAGATATAGACGAAACAAAGTAAACAACACGGAAACATAACTAAATAATGCAGATAAAATAAAATCAAAAATACAAAACACTAATCTAAAAATCAGAAAAATAATCACAGCAAGATATGATAACATATTAAATATATGGAGTGGTGGAGGAAGCTATCACAAGTCCGAGTCCCACCGCGTGTAACTCTGGAACTGTTTCTAAGCTAGATCAGTCGTTTGTGATACACTACAACTTGCTGCAGTGCATTGTAGTAAGGAGGCGATATGACTGATGATGGTCGAAGTCGAAGGAGAGGTTATGTCTCTGAACGCGTGTTTTCCAATCGTAGGAGTCTGAATTTCATCTCGATATAATAAGAAGAAAAAGAAGAAGATAAAGTGTATATTTTAGTTACGTTTTTACGTATTCATAAAGTATTTTTCACGTATATGATCATTGCAGGAAGTGAGAAAGTGAGGAAACTACTTTAAACAGTAAAAAAATAAGGGAAGATTTTTATTTGCTCACGTTGGTTAGAAGCTTGCAAAAAAGGGCTTCTATCCCGTTCTGCATTTTCGCAAGTAATTATTGCAGCGAAGAGGCAATCAGCACATGCTTTTCCGTCTTGCTATTCCGCTGGCCATAACTCGCACACCGCAACCCGCTATCTCGTAATCGAAATCAATTTTCCCGCCGTGCGCGTACAGTTGGGTTCCTGTTGGAGTTTTTTTTCACAATCAACCTTTTCCCTTCGCAGGGAAGTGAAAAACAGGGAAAACAGTTTTTTTCGTTCGATTCAGTTTTCGCCAGTGCCTACACTACAATTCACACCATGTCGTCGGCCAGAGAGAGAGAGAGAGATAGATAGGGGCCAATCGGAAGGGCAAACGATAATGATACGATAGCGGGGGAAAAAACTATTTTGCACGTGACTGTGAAACGGTCGAAACAGATGGGTTTTGCATGAACGAAACCGTGTCGGGGAATCCTCCGGTCCGGATAGCCGCTTCTACCCACCCGTCCCAGGATCAGAACGGGTTCAATCACAAGGAAATCGTCGGCAAACGTGTCGTCCGTCGTGCGCTATGCATTAGTTTGCTTTTGACCGCCTGTGGAAAGTTGATGGCGAAGTGTATTTGGCGTTTGGCTGGCGGTACGTACTCCAGGCTCCAGCTTTCGGATGCATTCCTAGACGTCATCATTCTCGCTTAATCCATCTTGCTGCCATCAGGATGAAGAGACGAGAAGAAAAAAAGCACCTCCCGTAGTTGTTTGTCCGTTGCGGACGGACCCATCTCCGTAGGAGAAAAAAAAGCTTCAGCCAGACGGAGCGGAGAGAAGAAAAAAAAAGGTACAAAGCCGTCCGGCCGCGCTAGCGTTTAATGGAATTGATGTTAATTTGCGATGAAACTGAACATAAGTTATTTCCCCCTGCTCGCTCTTTTGTTATCCTCTCCCGGGTCCTCCGACGGACGGTGGGGTCGCCACGTGCAAATCGGCGAACGACGAAGGCACTCTACCTTTCATCATCGTTCCTCTCATCGCCAGCCTCTCATATTGCGGGCGGGTGTATGTGTGTGTGTGTGCGTCTGATGGTACCGCTTCATCATCGGCATCATCATAGATTAAGTTCACTTTCTTCGCTTCTTTCTTCGCGCACGTCAGCGATTCCCTGCCCGCTAATGTAACTCCGTCCCACTCCGGCACATGCCGGAGTTGTTGCCGCCGCGGCCGGACCATTTCTTCTAGCGTCCCCGGGTGGAGAATTTGTTGTTTTAAGCGCATGTAATCAATGTCTTTCTTCCAAGGCGAAGGCGAAGCGGGCCCCGGGGGTTCTTTCTCCGCTGCTTCGCCCCGTAGTTTATGAAGACACATGAGTGCGATTAATGCTGATGGAAAATATGTTTATCCAGTGATGGACGGTGCGCGCTGTAAAGCGATGGCCGACGATCGGATCCTTCACATCGATATCGATTTCCTCCCGTGCGGATCCGGGGGTCAGCTATTCAGACTCGATACATTGTATCGGTGCGATAAACGGCACGATTCTTATGTTTAGGGTTTTATTGGAATTAGAGCTTATTTCGAAATGAACTGGTTACCGATCGTAAAACGATCACGATCTCTAACTAGCTAAATAGGAACAAAAAATGTCCAAGTTTTCGCGATATTTCCGTGGAAAATCAAACGCAACACAGCATGGAAATGTAAATCGTAGAAAATGGACAGATTTGATTGAAGCAGGAAATGCAGGAAATTTGTTACGAATGTCGTGCTTAAGCTGAACCAATAGCCAGATTGATCCAGAAAAGATTTGATACGGTAAAATATGCAAAAAAAAAATCTATCAAAAAAATAATGAAGAATGAAATTAGTTTGTTTTTTTTTTCACAAATGTATTTTCATCATTCATCAATAGATTGCGGCACTTAAGGTTACAGCGATACATTTTGCCTATTTTTTAAAATATATTTTCCCACTAGCTTTAACGCTCCGTAGTTGAGTCTCGAGATTTAGAAATTGCGTTAATAAAATCAAATATTTTTTGAAAATTCTAGTCCAATATTTTTGGCTGAAAGTATTTAATAACTCGAATATTGAACTTGATCGGGACGCAATAGACAGAGAAGGTTCTGGATGAAGATCGCCGCAGTTTTCACCCATAAAAGAGCATGATCCACTTCACCCCGTGCCATTTCCTACTGTAGATGGCTCCGTCCTTAATTTTCGTTCGCCTTAACACTTCGCACCATCATCGGCAAAACACACCATTTCCGGCGGCGGTATTTAGTCAATTTATTCGCCGTTTCGCGCCACCGCACGAGCGTTTTGGGCGCACTAATAATCCCTTATTCTCGTGGTGTTCAATTTATTCTTTCGCACCCGCTGATACACCGTACGATCGGCGGCCCCGTCTTCTACCGTTACTCGTAAATTATCGATCAATTGTTGTGCGCGGTGGAAGAGCGGCTGATAATGAACTTGACCAAAGTGGGAAGCGCCCGGGACGGGGTCGACTTGCGAGAATCGCCCGGGAATGCCCACCCATTAGCCGCCAACCATCGGTAACCTTTCAACCGGGATAATTCCCTCGTGATCGCTCTTCAGAGCGGCGAGCGCGTTTCGCTTCTTTTGGGGTAGTTGCGCTCCGGTTAAGAATTTCACCCACCACCCACGGGCCGGGGCGGGCACACGTCCATTGTGCTGATAGATTATCAAAAGCAGCAGCAACCGCGTGGGTGGGTTATTAACAGAATCGCTCCTTTAATTCCCGTGCTGGCCCCGTGCCGGGTGACGTCCTTCTAGGGAATCGGTTTCGCTGATCACGAGGAATGCGCAGTAGTAACAGCAGAAAACATGACGGTGTGTGTGTGTGTGTGTGAGTGTGTGTGCGCTACGCCGCAGTTTATCATTAATCTTCGGATGCCACATTGGACGAGGAGACGTGCGCGTTGACAGCTCGAGCAACCGATCTGCGCCGTGAAGTAGCGTGCCTTGACCAGGCCGCATGTATGTGTGTATGTGGCGGCATCATCGTTCCTTTCATCATTATCATTAGCCGCGTGTAATGATTGCCATTATCAGTCATAAATCAATGTAGGGGGGTCCGGGCTTTTGCGCTCGTTTCGATCGCGCTTTCATGGTTAGTAATAATGGCAGAAGGAGAAAAAATCCGCTACTACTCCCAGTAGCCCAGGGAGAAAAGACAGCTGGTCAAGCACTCGGGTGTAGCGTCGGGAGATAGTAGCTGCTCTCGTGCCGGGCAAAATTCGCTGCAGTTTTTGCAGTTTTTGAAAAAGCCGAGCAGAGGGGAAATAAATCGGCAAACGGAAGCGGAAATGCTTCGTTAAGTGGAAGACATACGAGCGACTCTGAAGTGATTGAACTTTGACTCATTTATTTGTTTTAAAGGTGGTAGAAAATGAAGTATGTACAGTTCGTGACATGACTACACGGCCACCTGTTATATTAAAGAATAAAATGAAAACCTTACGAAATAGATGAAAGTGCTGTTCTACTAAGTTTTAGTTAATAAATAAATACGTCTTTGGTTATTTTTGTACTTTTTTTGTAATATTGCTACTATTTTACATTCTGTCCCATACCGAAAGTATGTAAAGGCTATTGGTTCATAGTCAGGTTAGTGATTTAACAAACATATGCGACCAAAAATTAAAAAAAATCAAAATACACGACATTTCTTATTTAGTGCCTGAAAACTGCATAGAAAGGATCATAATGCGGTTCACGAAAACGGTCAAAAATATACCTACGGTATTAAACGCATTTCATAACGAATATTTTCCTCGGTACAAGCTACATGGATCAATTTTGTTCATGGCGAAAAATAGAAATAGTTTGTGTAAAAACAAGCAAAAATCATAAATAAGTCTTTTTTTGCTATTATTTTGTAACTACAAACTAGTAGAATTTCAATTACATCTATCTCATAAAATTATGTTCTGTTCTAAAAAAATACAGGTGATCGTATAGTTATGCTAGAGACTGTAGCACAAATAGGTACTGTTTCAGATATAAAAATACTCCACTGTATTATACATATACATATATAGCTTTGGCATTCAAGGATTTTTTTTTCCAAGCAACCAGACTGTTCTTTCTTAAATAATAATAAAAAAGTGAAAGGCCATAAAGGGCATAAAAAATGAATCTTGAACAGAAAGTGAAGATCATCATTATGGTGTTTATGTCACACCGCCGTGGCATTTTGTCGCAGCTTTCCCACCATCGCTTCCCCCATCGGAAGGAAAGTGATCTGCGCCTGAGATTACCGACCAGGAAGAGGTTCGCTTCGTTCCCGAAAGCGAAATCAATTAATTTCTCGTCAACACCTCCCGTAATGGGGTGCGACAAATTGCTTTCGGTCCACCATAACCCTCGAGTCTTGGTATGCATGGTGGAGCAAATGCACACACGGTTGCATTCTTCTTAAAAGATCATCTTATCAACGGCGTTGCTGTAGGAGAAAAAAAAAGCAAAACCAGTGGCGCACAGTGTCCACCTGGCGATGGTGGTGGTAGTAAGATCTGGTGGATCTAATTTCCAGCTCTCTGCTGCGCTATCTGCGTTTCATAACCGCGAAAGGAGCGCCGAGATCATTAATCATCCGCCCGGATAGCGCGTGTCAAATCGAGCCAAGGGGTACGCGGTTTCTCAGGCGGACCCTTTCGGACGCGTTTGAAATCATTTGTCATACGACGGTAACATCGGCTGTTGAAGATTAAAACGAAGCCTAAATGGATGGTGTCCAAGCATATCAACCGTCTGTTTGTTTTACTGATTGCTTATCGTGCGGTTTGTCTCTTATCGTTGCATTGAAATCATCTTCAGCGATGTACGAACGCGCATCCATTTAATATAAAGCTGCCTTTTTCATTAACCTCCATCGTTATGATTTTCGAATTTCATCCCAAAAGACAAATTCACTTTCAAACGTCAACTCTCCACCGTGTGGTGGCTGGGGTTTCTCAATTATCTTCGGCCCACAAAAACCGCGAGCCAGCAATTTCACCGCGATGCAATCGCGATCCTTGGCTGCTGAAGCTGGCCGTGATTTTCCGTGAATCCACTGCTGGAAGTGGGAGGCCCGGCTATTACAGCGTGACAAATTAATCAGCAGGGCCTACATTTGGGCCCATAAAACAAACACAAGCGAAGTGCAAAAACGAAACATGAAAATACGAAAACACATCGCACTCTACTTGAAGCGGCTGGTGTGGAAAAAGCCGGGACTGCCCTGGAGCTTTCTTTTCCTGCCATTAAATTAATTAATTCGTTGGACGAAAGAGACCCCCAAACCAATCGAGCCGCGCAGAGTGTGTGTCTGTCGTTTTCTCTCTACGCAAGTGGGCTTGTTTGTTTGTTTTGGTTGCGGCTCTGTCTGCATTAGTTGGTTCGTTGCTGATCGATCTTGTGGAGTTTCGGACCACATGACATCAATTTTCGGTGTGGAAAGAGTGCAGTGACGGACGGTGGTGAGTTTGCAATTTCGGAAGCAGATGCGGGTCGGCTGGATTTGCTTTACGGGTTGTGAAATTTTACACTTCACGTTGGGAGAAGGGCTACCGGTTCTCAGAAGGGAATGAAATATCAAGGTTTCGGAGTCACCTTTAAGTACACACAGGGTCGGGGGAAACGTAGCACGAGCTGTGGCTACTGTGGACGACACCCTCTTTTCATCATAATCCGTGGCTGTTGTTGTCCGGCTGCTTATCGATTCCACTGCAATGGCTTCTAGTATCGATTGTGTGTAATTGCATTCCAGCTTAATGCATTTTACAGTTGTTGTTATGGACGAATTTTAAATTATTTATCATTAGAATAGAAAAGATCTTCGCTTTAAAGATGCATCGCACAAAATATCATTTAAGTAAAAAAAAAAAAACAGTACAATAGAATTGCGATCTATATCCATGAATTCCATATTATTATTACTATCTTTGCTTATGTGGTATGTCTTGAAAATATAAAAATCAGGCGAGGACTCTTATTTTAATTTTTAAGCAATAAATGTTTGATTTTTTTAAAATAACAAACCATACAAATGGTTTCATAATCTCAATACGTATTTTTATACCCTGTATTGTATGTTGAATGTTTTACTATGTCTGATGAGGTTAAATGTTGCAAATCCTCATTATTTCGTATGAAAAAAGATAACATATTTTTGTTGGAAATATATCCGAAATATTTCAAAATGGTTTTAAGTGCCATCACAGTAGGACTATATTGGTGAAAAATGTAAAAAAACATAGAGAATAGAAGAAAATGTTTGAAAACTAATGTTAAATATCGAAAACATTCTTCAAACCACATGCAAGAGCTTTATGTCTTTGAATTTAAAAGACATATATAAGAATAAAACATATTTCTACATATCTTTTTCTACAGCTGTATTATTTAGCTGTAGTGGATAATCTTCGCTGCCACCAAAGAATGCCAAGAAGCTATTTTCAAGAGTACAGTACAGCTGAATAAGGTTATAGCCTGCCGAAGCCATAAAACACGTTAGCATTGCGGAGCCGCATGGCATTTCCTTAGAAAGAATGCAAAAAGGAAAAGAACACAGATGCCCCTATATCTTCCCCGTACAGTGCATTTGCAACTGCACCTGCAACTGCTGAAACACCGGCGTTGCCCTGCGAGACTCGTCGATATTCGAGCGGAAATTGCATTTCCCGTATCGGGTGACTGCGTGCGTCACCTCCCTCCCACCCCCAACGTGTCTCGCGGGCACACACACACACACACACACACACACACACACACACACACACACACACACACACACACAGGGCCCGGATATCCGTTCTTCCGGGGCTCGCACGATGCGGTGTTGCGTGGCCTCTCGCCTGATCGGGTTACGGTTCAGTAGTTCTTAGCCGGAGCAACGAATAAGTCAGACGGTTGCCATTTGCGTGCCGTGCGTGGGGGTGGGTTCGTTCCACCCATCGACAGCAGCATCGTTTATTTCGCGGATCACCGGCATCTCCGCCCGCTCCCGGTAGGAACATCTCGATCGATTTGCACCTCCACGAAACGAACCTGAACCGAGGGTGAACAATACCGGGGTCAAGCCCGGGTGAAAGTGAAAATTTCCGATCTGAATCGAAAGTGAATCGACCGGAATTCTCCCGGTGGTGCAATTGGCCTTTCGGATGAGGCGTTCGGTGTTTACTGCTTTACGACAGCATCGCGCCGCACAGCCTACAATGGATGAGCGGGGGGACCGGTGCTGTGCGAAATTGTTCCTAATCAAGTGAAAATGGTCAAATTTCGCTTTCGGTATTGCGCCACACTGCCACTCTGGCGTGCGATCGTGACGTTCATTTGGGTCGAGCTGGGTGGGTGAAAAAGGCAGCAGAGGACGGAAACTGGGTCCCATCGATTGAGGGAGAACGCTGCGAGTGAAGTCTATCGTGTTTCGTAAGCGACGAACCTCGCTCGTCTCGGGGGTGATGTGATTCTGTTTGGATTGGAAAATTGTCGAGATGGAGTTAGGCGTTGTGCAATCGAAGGCAAGCGGCAAGAGTGCGCTGGTACGACGGAAATGAGCAATTCAATGATGGATGACATCGCGAATAATTTGCTCGTTGTGAGAGTGGAGCATGAGAACTTTTCCATTTTCGTTTCGTGCCGCCGAATGAAACATGAAGTCACTTCTTTCAATGCATCTTGCGCGCGTATCTTGTGCAACGTAAAATATAAACTTCTTTAGTACGAACGGCTAATGGATTTGTATCCTGCCGTTCGCAATTATCAGGGAAAGTGGGCTATCGTTTCACTTTTGACTAGATTTTCCTCACACCAGCTGGAGCCGGAGTGTGGAATTTACATTTAAAACCTTTTGTCTGTTCCACCGACGTGTGCAAGGTTGACGCAAGCAGGTGACGGAAGGCATTAAGGGCGGCCCAAATTCATCACGCATACACACGAGCCATCGTTTCCGCTTTCGGACCACCATTCACTTTCGGCCGGTGCCGGTGTCAGATTTAATTTAATTTTTCCTCGGCCACGAAAATGAATGACCGCGTTGCACTTTCGAGCTCACGCCGTTCCGGCGCGGGGTGGCTGGGTCAAAAGTGCATGCATTAACTTTTAACGATGAAACTGACTTTCTTTGCAGCGGGTGCGCGCGGAACGTTTGGAAGTGTGAACGATTTTCGATGCCTAATGCCGAATGTTTTCATGGCGTTTCAAAGTGGAAAAGTCACGTCATGTGCACTAATCAATAACAGAAGCTCGTTTGGAGCGTACACGAGAAAGAGAGAGAGAGGGAGAGAAAGAGAGAGAGCGAGAGAGAGAGCGAGAGAGAGAGAGCGAGAGAGAGAAAGAGAGAGAGAGTGAGAGAAAGAGCGCGCTTCCTTATAGCGATGTCTTACTTTCCAATGGAAGGCAATAGCAGTGAAGTTAGTCGAAAGGAAAAAGGGCAAACCCGAAGGGATGTAACGATCGTCCAAAAGTGTTTCCTCTCAATTTACGGACTTCCAACCGGGCGGGGGAAGGATGTTACGTGCGAGTGTTGTACGCGCACACACTATGCGCACTGTGCGGACATTATGCAAATAGGCATTCACCTCATCACGGGGCGTGTGCGTTTGCCTTTGGTGAAGCGCATCTGTTTGGTGAAGTTTTCGTGCGCGCCCACTGTAACCCAAAGCGGTTATTAATTTGAAACTCTTTTTCTTTCCTTTCGTTGCAGGTACGTTTGAATGGATCGGATGTGTGCATCAGTATGTTAGGAATGGGAAGCTGTGTAAGAGCATTTCGATTGCAAAACTTCATCCTTCATGATGGGTAATATTGAAAGGGATTACTGCAGGAAGCAGACTTACGCAATCATACTTACCTGAAAGATGCGAATGGTGCATTCGATTTGAATCGTTGTATTAATCGAGAAGAATTATTCGCTCGATCGATAAGATCACATGAAGTAATCGAATGTATTGCCCTTAGTATAAATTGTTATGTATTTTTATATGGTTGTAATTTGAATTATATAAACTGTATATAATATTAGTTATTACCCTACTATAACGCTGTGTTTTGCTCTCTTACTTTGTTATGAATGAGAAATCTTGTTGCATTTCTTCAATGACAAGATCAATTTGAGTTGTTACATTTCTCTTAACTATTCTTTATGCATATCAAGAATAGAAGAAAAAATTATTCAAATTAACAATGTACACAATCAGTCTTCTGGTTAGAGATTTTTATTTTACATCTTTTTTACCAAACGAGTCGTGTTTTCAAATTTCTTCACTATTATATGCATAGTCGCGTTTGTAGAATACGATAAAAACAGAAGAAGAAACTCAACAGTTTCAGTAAAGACTCCTCATTTTTGCCCTTTTTCCAGGAAAACAGTCTTTATTTTGCAAAAAAAAAAATCATTCCTGCAAACTAATGCTCAAGTAAAGTGATAATTTTTCTTCTTTTTTTGCTCAAGTAAAGAGATAGTCCTTACCTTGAGGCAAACATTATTAGTGCACGAAAGGGACACGAGCCGATGCATCGACCACCGTTTTGTTTTTTTTTCACCCGCAAGGCTTCCGTTTTTTCTTCTTCATTTATCTTCGTTTGCTTTATTATTGGTGTTTTACCTCCAAATCGCCCCCCCCCTCGCTCCTGCCTCGGAGTGTGGATCCGCCGCATCGCCTAACACCATCTGCGTCACGTTGAAGCCTGCCTGCCTGCCTCCAGCCCGCTGGGTGGTATGAGCCAATCCATCCTTGCCGGTCCCGCTGGTGGTAGCATAATTATGCTACTTCCCTCGCGTCTCGGGCCTCGGGCTGGGCGCAACTTCATTGCACGGGAGAGATACTTTTTGCCCACAAGGAAATCGAACCGCGAAACGGTCGCATCATTTGCCACCATCTTTCGCTCGAGCGGGGCTGGGAAAATAAAATCGCACCCTGTGGCGCTATTCCCATTTGCGGCGGCGGACGCACCAGAAGGGTGGGCGAGAGAGAGAGAGAGAGAGAGAATAGAGAGCGGGAATATAAAATTAATAAAAACCCATTTAACTGCCGCCAAGCGGGCCGGTCGCGGCGCGTGCGCCCCTGTCCACGGCAAGTGATCAGATATTTGCATTTCGCTTCACGCGCCCTGTGCCCGTTTGCAATTTTCGAATCACTCGAACACTACTCGGCCCAGCATGTGCATTGCTGGCGGGGGTTATCGTTTTATCCGTCGTCGTCGTCGTCGATCGCGTTCGAATCTGGCCTCCGGTAGATGTGTTGTACCGGCGCTCTAAGAAAGCCAGTAATCATACAGCCGGTTCCTTTATGCCCTGGAGCTCCGGCGTTTGCGAAGCAGGCTGCACTCGTTTAGTGTTAAATGAATGTTTATTAATTTCACTGCCCATCGAATCGTTCGGAGGGTTTAACGTCGATAATGTTTGAAATTGCGCATAGGACGCTATAAAAATAAGTTATACATTATTTTCCTGTATTTAGCCTTGTTAAGCCGTTATTTAGGTTTATAAAATTTCGATGCGTGTGAACAATTATATTATTAGTCTAATAGTCTAACAGAAATTTATGTTTGTCATTTTCATTAATTATATCAATTATAAACAATAATAGCAATGCAAAAGAAGTGTTTTCTTTTTCAAACAATTTACTTCAAATTTCTAGACATACTTTTGAAGCATATTGTTTCGAAATTGCACTACTTTGCATGGGCTCATTTGACCTGGAGCATGCCATACTTCCTCCTAAACTCCGCAAAACTCACTCACGTACCCAATCCCAGCCTCATTCTTAACGATGGGATAATCACGGTGGGATCAGTAACGGAGCAGCGTTGACAGCTCAAATGTGCTCTGCCCGTAGTTGAGCATCTAGGTCTGGCTGGCTGGAACGAGATGTTGATTTGATTTGCTTTTCTCAGCGCTCAATCCCCGACCAATCAGCCAGTCCGACAGTCAGTCAGTCTCCGCCAGTGAAGCCTAGCTAACGGGCTCTGGGCTTTGAAATGCAACTAGCTCGCCTATCCCGCAGAACGGAGGTGCCCCACGATGGTAATCGATTTTACCAATCGTTGGCGAGGGTACACGAAGAGGTTGGAAGAAGCAAAAAAAGGCTCCCCAAGTACACACGGTGGCTCATTCGTTAAGCCGAGACGAATTGCAACAATGTGTCTTCACCACCAGAAAGAAGTTTATCATCATCCGGGTTTTGCATGCATAGACACACACATACACTGAGAGGCAGCGCACCACCATCCTCCATCCTCCAAAGTGTCAGGGTGGCCTGTCATTTATTTTTCATTCAACCAACCCTGATCGATCGCTGGGCACCACCAGCGAGAGGAACGGAAAAGCGATCGATGTGGAAATGACATTCGCCGGGTTCGTGCAATGGAATCGGGCGTTTTGAATTGTGTGGACCGTTTTCTTGGACGAGCTCTCGTGCATTGTGTCGGGTTGCGAGCCATTTTTTCCACATTTCCGGCAGCCGGGCGCAGGAAAGTTTTCGATTAAAGTTCGCTTCAATGTGCAGGATGGAGGGTGAAAAATCGTGGAATCAAATCTGCGATACGTTTGAATGCGAAGATCTTACGTACCGGGATGATGGATATGATCAAATGTTACGTAAGGTAATTCATGTTTTGAAATTGATTATTGAAAGAATAATTTAGTATCCACAATGTCGCGCTTTCTTTCTGCAATCAATTTCTAACAACAAAACGTCATTTTTGAAAAACTAACCCATCGTGGTTAATCCATAGGACGAAAGCTCATGTTCAGGCTCATTTCAAATCGAATCGAAAATATGCTACTGGTGGTGGACAATTTTTAGAAAGGAACACAATCCATTTCAAATGTCTCGGTCGGGGGCTACCTCGGCTGCTTCGAATGACTCTCGGGAACGAAGACTCAGCTTTATGGATGCTCATTTGATCGTTTTGAGGGCCCTTTTCCAAGAAGGTGAGGGATGTCGATTCGTTCGATTTTGGATTACTGCCCCCAATATCCTATTGTGCGGTGGAGGCAGCTGACCGCTTGGTCGGCGTAACGTGAGCGACCCCATCCGTCGAGCGCTGTAATTAGATTATGTTCACTTGAATTACACACGCCCTTGCATTCACCGCTGCGTTAGCGGCGCGTCATCGCTTCACCATCGTTGAAGTCTTTCGTTTTGCTTTCTAGTGGACGGACGCGGGACGGAGCTGAACGGGGGGCGTCTCATCCCGACTGGCGACTCCTTTCGGACGCATTTGCATCTTGTCCAGTGACTATGGGAGCACTGGACAAGAAAACGAATCATTCGTTGGACGCGTCGAATGCGATCGGTGTACGGTTGTCAAAAAAAGTATTCGGGCTGGCTCAGGATGCTCTAAGGCTGGATCGGATTATCTGATCTATCGGCACTCCGGTGAAAGTGGAGCAAGAAGAGTGCCTCCGTGGGATATTTTTGGAGATAAATATTATTCGTTGTATTGCGTAAAATGTTCATCTGTTCATCTGTTCATTGTTCAACTGTTCATCCGATAACATTTTGTTTAATTTTAATTTTTGACTACAATCATCATCACCCTGGTAATTCCTGTGCTTAAACCATCATCTTTGTTTTCAGCCTTTACTAATGCGATTTAATAGTAATTCAATCTTAAGATTTTTTTTTTGTTTAGACGGAGTATTTGACATAATAGATAAATAATTAAATAAATTTCAAATTTTCGTGTAAACACTTGTCTCGGCTTAAGAAAAATCTTCTCGTTTATTGACATCACCCGGGAGAAGGTGATTGAACTGCGACTGCAGAGGCACAAATAAACCTAACCGAAAACACATGCACGCTCCGGTGTACGAAAACGCGCAATAAAGCAACCGACATGAACGAACCCAGCTGGCTATAATGCAGCCGGGACGGATGCCAGCCAGCCCACGAGAGCCAGAGCAAGCCAGCAAAAGCCTAGCCGTGTCTAGCGACGTAAATAGCTCATTTGGCGAAATAATAAAACAAAACAAAAACGCGCTCCTGCTCAAACTCCTCCCTTCGCCGTGGCTGCGCGGAGCAACATAAAGTGCCCTTGTCGTTTTTCTCCATGAAAACTCAACTACATGCCAGCTAATGCTTGGTTTTATAGGTTTTAATAAACACACTATTAATTAAACAGGAGTGTGTAAGTAAAAAAAAAACAACACACATTCACACACGGCGCTCGCGGGGTGGAAAGCGTTTTTTCCCCCGGGAAAGGGTTTTGCCTGAGACGCTTTTTTTGTTGGTTTTCGGTGCACCTTTCCTTTGATGGCGCTTTTTTTTTCGTCGACACCATCCCCGCTGCATAGTATGCAGCGGGTGGGCAATTTGCAGTGCAAACTGCTCTCGCCCTCTTTTTGGGTTGCAACGATTTTTCTCCGCAGCTGCTCGAAATAGGTAGAGGAAATTAGCCGCGCAAGGGGGCAAGCAGAAGAAGATGCTTGGTTGGTGGTTGCTCTCTCGACATCGACTGGTACAAAAGGCAACAATTAACCCTTGAACCGCTGCACGGCACGGTTCACGAAAATGAAGGCGGGTGGTACAGTTTGTTGTTGTTGTTGTTGTTGTTTGCTGCCCTTTCCCGTTCCGTAACGAACGAAACGTTCGGTAAAGTGCAATTGACCTGACTCCGCTGCCGCTGCTGCTGTTGCTGCAAACTGCAGGCACATTAGCAGCAGTTGAATAGAAGTCGGTGCAGCTCGGGTCGGGCGGTGCCGTGGCGCACGACATCGTAAATTCCGCCCGTCGCCGTCGTTCCGTTTCTAGTTTCTACCTCGATATTTTTTTTTCTGGTCACCTCCCCCGGAACGAGCTTCCATTCCACGGTGTTTCGATCTTGTTCGGGAAACGATTTGATTTTGTTCACGATCCACGATCACGCACGCACGCCCATCGGGGGCGAGAACAGGACCGGACGGGTGGGTGATGTATGCACCTCGGTTTCGCACGTCTCCCTCGTCGGCCTTCTCCGAACGTTGAAGATTAAATCGTAATAACGATAATCGTAAAGGCAGGGAGCAGCTCATCTCCACTTTCCACTCCACTCCCCCCTCGGCTAATGCACTTTCCACGGTCCGTACTCTGGGAAAAAGGCGTGTGCTTTGCCTGGGTCGCTGCTTCAGACGCTTCAGCTTGCCGCACTTGCCGTTTTGCTGTTTTGCCTTTTTGTTTTTGGTGAGGTGTTGCCGGTGCACCGGGGAGAGGTGTCTAGATAAATGGGATAGATCACCTGTGCCCCCCATTTGTTGGTGTACCGCGGTGTGTCCTGTCTCTCCTTTCGCTTCTTGCGCAGTGGTAATGCAAAACGGAGCGGTCTCACCTGGAACGGAATCGTACCATTACACGCTGACCGACTGAAATCGGCATTTTTGTTTGACCAAACGATCCGGCCAAGCTGGAGGAGACCTCCGGGGAATAAATGTCTAGACTGATTAGAAAGTTTTTACCAATGTATTTGAATAATATTTTGTTATTTTAGAGGTCTTGAACTGCCGAAGAAATGATTTTTTTACATGATTTTTTATGAATATAAAATAAGTTGAATATACATAACATACGATAACATCAAATAGATAAACATTTGTTGCATTAATTTCCATACTAATAATAGTTAAACTTCCATCGCGAGCTCATATGATAGACAACTAGAGAAAATGTTGTTTATATTTAAGATTTAACGCTTGTTATTTGTATTCGACCCGGTGGTTTAGTGTTAGTGGTTCCGGTCTCCACACGACAGGAACGGTATCGAAACCCATCTGAGCCGTTCTCCCGTATCTAGTTTAGGTCTTACTATCTTGCTACACGTACTTGGTAAAACAAGTTAAGTTAAGAGTGTAATAGTGGCTCAAGATAAAGTTAATAGTTAACCGATGCTGTTTGCGTGTTGCGGCGGGTGCTACGTTTCAACATTTCGGAGGGAGAACGGTTGCAATAAAAATTGACCACCGGAAACGAAATCCTGTGCCTCCTCCAGTAGGCGGGCGACAAATTTACGAGCGAAAGGGATTGAGCTTCATGAACACGTCCGTCGTGCTGGGGAGAGGTGATAATGTGCTTTTTTCCTCCCCAACGGATTAGTTACCGGTTCGTGCTTTCGTTATCACCGAACGGATTGTGCACGCAACAGTCGCCTGTTGTGAGTAGATCGATGAAAGAAGTGCCAGTTTTACTGTATGTTTCTAATTTCTCCCTACATGAAGTGAATTAAAGGGATGCTGATTCGCATCGCTTCACTTTCTCTCTCTCTCTCCATATGACACAAATTAACAGTTATTAGTGTAGTGCGAGCTGTTTTATATCCCAACGCAAAAAAGGATTGATATGGGGATAGGTCGCTGCCTGCGGGAAATACACAGCGAACGCTAAGTCGCCTGCTAATTGTGGACAATTTGTTGTTTGCTAAGAGCTGCCGGGGGTCAACCTACAGCAATCGCGCCCACTACAAAGCAGAAGCTTTCATTGTTGGGGGGGCCACACGTTACATTGTGTTTAGCGTAAATCATACGCCTCGCCAACCTTCTCTCCCACACGTACGGCCGCGATTGCGACATGTTCTCACATAATTTCCAGCCGTACAAGATCGCCGGAAAGCGATCGCTCCAGAATGTGATAATGTTGTTGTCCGTAGCCTTCCCGAGACGGAAGCTCTCTCCGCCCGGGACCATCTGTGCCGCGGTCGTAGCGCTTGACCTGTGCAGGCGTGTAATTATGCTAATGAAATATTGCTTTTTAATTAAATAATCGGTTCTGCTGGCGCGCGCTCGCGCTCGCTGTACGAAACTATTTAGCGGAAGAGTTTTAGCGCATACACCGGTCGGGGAGAGTCCCACGAGAACAAGTTCGTGACGATGTGGATGAGAAACTGCTCGGAAAAGTCGGTGCCCGGCGATCGTCTCATCCGCTGGGCGAAGGTGCATCACGCGTCCTAATGAGGCTCATTAGCGGATGGATCCTCCACTTTCGCGTTTGGGGCGCGAGGATCTGTTTCTTGAGGTAGCAAACAAAGCATCGGCCCGGTTGATGCCACCGATGCTGCCGAGCTGTTCCCTGCTAATGGCCCGAGCCGGCCGAGCGAGTACACCAGATCCGCGGAGAAAGGTCGTTAGGGACGGATCGTTAACAATTGGTTCCGGCCGTGCAGTGCTTATGGAAATGCGCGCGATCACTTGCCCAGTGAAAGGGTATCAACGGCGCAGCGCTTATCGAACGCGAAGAAGCACGGGAAGCGATTTAACGTCAGCAAAGTGAAACAAATGGTTGTTTCTGCCGGGTGGTCTATGCTGCATGTGTAGCTGGTCGCCGGTTTGAAGTGGCTACAGCAGCATAAGAACAGGATTTCTGAGCTACTTTATAAAGAAACTTATACCAGTGAGATATACTTGAAAATATTGAAGGATACTTTTACAATGTTACTATTTCGAGCAATAAGAGGGATGTTTCTATTGCACAGTAATTGAATTATCGTGGGGTAATTGAATCTGAAAGCGAATTACCCACTGCATTCATTGTCTAACGCTGAATCGGTGTTTGCAAAGGAAATGTTATTACTTTCATGATGAATCCCGAAGGTCATTACATGCATCACGCTGCGCATGGCATGCAGAAGGAAACAACCAACCCTCATCCAGTGCCGGGCTTAACCTTTCACGTTCCGTGGATGTTTGCAGCGAACCGCACACACCGCCCGGGCTCTGCTGGAACGAATAGGAAATCTAATTATGATCGCCAATAAATTCCTCGCGAAGTGTAAAATTCGAAATTAGAAAACGTGACGCTGCCGTTGTTGCCCTAACACAAAAAAGGGGGTCTCGAACTCTTCGGGGTCTCGTCCCTGGCGTTCGGAATCGAATTGTTCAATCAAAGCAAACGACAGCGAGAAAAATGTACCCTCGCGCGAGTACGATTACGGTACCGCAAGGCTGGGGGAGGGTTGTGTCGCGCGCAATTTGCACCCCCGGAGCCGATTCTCATCGCGGACGGACACAGATTTAGCGCATCATCGGCAAGAAGTAGTAGCAGCAGCCGGTGCGCACACAACCAGGAAGGGTCAAAGGAAGAGAGAAAGTGCAAGTGCACTTTTTTGTGCTCAACCATGTCCCGGCGATCGCGGAACCTAAGTTTAGCTTCCGGTGGGCCGCCTCCACTGCTGCCGACGTAGAGGAAAGACCGATCGATGCGGAAGAGCAGCTGGCATAGAAGGCAATACAGAAAAAAAGAATAGCAAAAATGGATAAAAATCAGCTGCGAGTGAAATTTGTTTTTGCGCACTTCTGTTTGTGCATCGGCGCGACGGCTCCGAGGGGAGAATGAGAAGCAAAAACAACAATGTTGCGGTGCGATCAGCCACCGGGCAGTGCGCAGTGCGGTGGTTAAAGTTAAGAAGTTCGCCGATTGTCGATTGTGCACTTGGGCGCAAAAATGGCAAAGTTTTACCTCCCACTCTGCACCGATTTGCGATAATTACCATTATAATGAAGGCGGCGAGAAAGCGAAATCAACCCTCCCCCGAGTGCACGCTGCACTTTTTCGCGATGAGCATAGTAAAAGTGGGTATAGTTGTTTGGCATAGACCGAGGGGTGAATTTTCACGCGGCGGCTCTCGCTGGCTTCTTATCACGGGTGCGTCCGGGGGTGGGAAATTGAAAACTGTTGATAACACACAGCCTCCGTAGCATGATTTCTGTTGTGTCGGTGCAGCGGGTCGCTTTTACCCGTGCTGGAATGAATTACGAAAACTGCTGCGTCTTATTTGCGCTAAATTATTTGATAAAAATAAATATCGAGTAAACGATAGAGTGCATTTTATTTCGCTTTTCTATTCACATAAGATTTCTAGGTGAAACTATAGCTGTGGATTGCGTTTGGTGGAATACATTGCTTGGTTAATTTAGCAGGTGGATCCAGCCGTGATCACATTGACTTTAAGTGGACATATAAAAAAAACACTAGACTACAGAGTGATAAGAAGTTGAGGAAATTACATTGTTCAACTAATAATCACAATTTTTCTAAAGACAAATTGATAGAAATTTAACGACATTGACGAATGATCGTGCCAAGACAACGTTGGCTGTTGTTTCATGATATCGTCGAAAGAATCGTTTTTAAACCATCATTAATCAAAATTGTGGGATTTCCACGAAATTTTGGTAAGGTGAGATAACGTTATTGTGTTGAATAATCAAATCAAATTAGAGCAATTGTTTGTTTTCTTTTGGTTTTGAATTCGCTTTGAACCTTATTTTTCTTGCCGAACATGGTTTTCTATTGTTGTTCTATTGAAACTTGTTCAAATGTTTTGATCGCAAAAAGCTAAAGGTAATTCCAGTCATTTTTAATATTGATCATTTATGTAAAGTATAGGTTGTGTGAGATCCTAAATCCAGCTCATCAAGTAATGGTGGAGTTTGAAAATTTGGTGTTTTAACCTGTTGGTTGGGCCTGCCAATTAGCAGGTTACTAGACTTATCTTAAGACCATAGCCGTATAGTTCATGATAACATTCATTATTATTTCAAATTTTGTCGAAAAATTTATTAAATATAACGATTTTATTAAATATAACGAAGACTTCTTCAAAATAAAACTATTTTTTATCCTAGTTAATGGTTTTCGGAGATTTGACGTTTCTTATCTGTCAGTGTCAACTGTGCGACAGTTTGTAGAACATTTTATTTTTGTTTATTTTTAAACCGTCAGAATCCACTCGTTCTCTCTCTCTCCGGTTACAGAGATTATTAGCTGCCCGGTGAGTGATTGGTGCTGTCAGCAATCAATCTTAATCTCCCCGCAGTCGCGGCCGTTCCATTTCGGTGCAAATGTTGACAAATGTTACCACATTTGCTTCGCTACTGCTGCCCGCAAGCCACGCCGTCATCGTTCGGACGTTCTTCGCGATACACTCCTTCCACCGCTGGGAAGGGCCGATCTGATGCGCCTTTTTTTTCTTTTTCTTCCTATTCCCGTACCCCCTCGTACATGTGTAAGATACGACGGAAATGCAGTTCGGGCCGGTCACTAAGAGCGTGTTTATGTCCGCGGTGGAGAAAAGTCCTGTTAATTGCTTAATTGCAACATCACGAACATTTAATGTTCTTCGCCGGTGTTTGCGGCTGTCTCGCTCGGTTCTTCTCCTGTTTCAGCGAGCGCAAACGAAAGGCACTCGGACGGCGGTTGATCCGACCAGAGCACCGGCCGAAATGGCCAAACGATGAAACCATAACCATCATCATCGTCAGTGTCGCCGACGGAGCAGACGGCCAAGCAAGCGGAACCGGGGAGAGACCGTTCGAGTAATGCACGACCTGCACATTACCACCTTTTGCTGCACGATCATGCAGAGTGACTTGATTGGAATGAGTTTTCGTTCGGGGTTTTTTAAAAATGTTTTTGCAGCAACTCGCCTTCCTGTCGCGATCGAAGCGGGACCATCGAACCGGTGTGTAGTTCGTTCTGAGGTGGGGAATCCGATCCCGATAGAAAACCAGCCCATCTCCCAGGCGTGGACGTGGTGTGTCACGTCCGACTGGGTTGCTGGGAGCCTTACCAGCATCGCGCCCCAGTCACACTCGACTAAGCTCACGTTTGTGCTGTCGAGACACCACGGCGACCGCGCGAGCTCAGAACAAGTTGATTATGAAATGGTCGCGACAAGATCGCGCCGCACACAGCATAATTGTATGTGACGTCCACTTCACACCCCCAGCCGTGTATGTGTATGTGGGGAAAAAAACACCTCCAATGCGGGGAGTGGAAAAATCCGTACGATAGTGTCATTTCTCGGTTGGTGTACGACGGTGGTGCACGAACTCGTTATGTTTCCGCTTGATCTTTTACTTTTCCACTGCTGCTGCTGCTGCTGCTGCTCGCTTCTTAATCCACCGGGGAGTAGCAGGAGCAACGGCAGCAGTGGCGTGTTTTTCGTACGTCACCTTCGTTGGCACTAAATGGCACCTACACGGGCGCTCTTGAGCGGAGGGTTGAATGCCACCCGGGGTTGTGCTCGGGAGTAGACGCATAAACCACCGGGACGATCGGTGATAGTGGATCGCCCGCAACGCGCCTGCAGCGTGAGCTAAAGGAGGAGGAGTTGCTTCTTGGAATGGTCTGTTGGATTCAATAAATTATGCTCAGCTTTTTTTTGCAGCTGCCTTTATTTAATTGATCTGATTGTCTGATTGAGATGTCTTGGACATGTTTCCATGTATTTCGCAACGATACGTAACAAAGTAACACAGCTCTCGCAGAGTTGCGTTTCCATTCCGAACTAATGTCCAAGCGAGAAGTCATGATTTAAGGGTTCGAAATAAAGAAATGACTTTTTTAATTATTGAATATTTTATTATTTAATTTGCCACGATCGTTTTGTTTTGTTTATGTTGCCACCGAGCATGGATAATTAATGAACACCACTTTCATTAAGCACAAAAAATACAAAGTTACTCGGACGAGTCGCATGTGGATGTTAAATGTTTAACATATTAATCCTTTCTTCCATCCATCCATACACCCAGTTCGCTTATCGTACAGCTTAACTTGAGCACATCGTCACTCCTTTATAATAAAAAAAACACACAGAAAACGATTCCACCGTGGGGTTTTGTTTCAATTGCTTGAGTGATTTTAACGCACCGATTTGACATTTTGCTCCAAATAGGCAGCATCCGTGGAGAAACTGGAAAGTGTAACAACAAGCTGTGCGCGTTTGTGCCAAGCTCTTTCTTCCGGCCCGTAGCTCAGCGCGCGCTGCTGCTGGCAACTGTGCAAGTGTGTGCCATCATTAACGTGCGAAAAATAAATCACCTGGTGTGTCGCCCGTATTTTTTGTTTACACTCACGCTTAATCGTTCGAATGGTTTTATCGTGTTTTGCGAATCGCTCTGCACTTCCGGCGAGGGAGATTAATATTTATCTCGATGGTGAATCGAAACGAAAGCAACCGGGTAGGAGATAGTGGTGCAGTGTCGTCTCGTGTTTTCGTTTGAAAAAAAAAAGAAGCGAAATATAAAGTAATGAAGTCAAATTGCATTCCGCGTTTCCGTCGTGTAAAATAAATAAGCAGTTAAAGAAATTATACAGCACAGATTGGGGTGGGTAGATCAAACCTCCTTATCGCTGGTGAAAGAAACTAAAAACTCAACGAGGAGTACGATATCGGGGTGGCAGTTGAGAATTTGAATGTTTAATTTTGTATTTATCCTACCTCGATTAAGTTGGATTTGATATGCATCGATCATTATCGTTCCAGGCAGCATATTTTTCTCACTGGAATGCGATTATTATGCTTCGATTTGGTGGAGGTCTTAATCTTTCGCACGCTGCAAGCAGCACCCGCCGATCGGCCGCGCCTCTTCTTCATCTCCGTTTCCATTACTGCTTTCAATCTTTCGCTGAGAAACGTTCTGCGCTGCCCTGTGCCCGGGGTCGTCGTTGCTTATTCGTTCGCGGGAAAATGTTTTCCTTTTTTTTGTTGCGGGCATAATTCACGCGCGATGTCATTCGCATCGGGATGGCGAATGACACACGGCGGAAGGGGGAGAGATAGACGACGGAGGCAGACGGGTAATTATCTTCACCGTTCCATCTAAGTTCCGCGCCCATTTTCTGCTCGGTGGAAAGAAAACCAGAACTCGGTGCAAATCCACACGCACACACCGAGGAACGTGCCAGCCATTGTACCCCGGCGCACGGTGAGGCTGTTGGAATCGTGTTCGCGTTTGAGTCTCTCGAACGTAAAGTAATGCCTACGTCGTCGGGGGGTTAAATGTAGAGACGACCTCTGCCCGCGCCTAGATGTGTTGTGTAATTATGTGCTCTCGGTGTAGGTTTTGTGCAACACAGGGAAGGGCTGGCATGGATGGCATTCCTCTGCCCGTGGCGGGATGGGAAAAACCTGTGGCGCTTTCATGCATTCTGGGTCGTGCCCAGATGGGTTGCGTGGAACTGGGTTACAGCTCAACCACTGCAACAAATATTGAACAAATATTGAAGAAAAACAGACTGAAACTGAAAAACAGACAAAACAAAATCTCGGCATCGTGAAAGTCCACCGTCAACTGCAAGGAAAGTAGATTAATTATTATCGGAAGGTTATCCGTCACTAATCCATCAAAATCGTTCGCCCACGCCCCGCCCGTCATCGCAACGAGAAAAGCCCCGTTCCCTGTCACGATGTTGCACCAAAACGTTCATTTTCTGCGTGAGCGTTGAAGTCTTTTGTCCAGCGGTCGCGGCTGGTAAGCTCCTTTTTCTCTCCAACGAGCGAACGCAGCCTGTGTGGGACAATAGGAGCGGGCTGTTGTTGTTGACAGTTGACGGAAACGCGATCGTGGCTCACGCACAATTACATATGTTTTGTTCCGTTTTTTTTTCTTCCGTCATCGCTGTTCGCTTCCTCTCACGACGCGCTCTAAGGTCACTTTCTTGCGTGGACTTCCGAGGCGGGGTTCGGGTGATTCGAACACCCGCTCGGCATGAACATGAAATTAGTGCGCTCTCCCTCGTACGCTTTGCCTTCGGGGACGGTGCGAGGAAAACCCACCCAAGAAGGGGTTGAAATTGTTGTTGAACACTGGATTAAATTATTACCATACATGCGTACTTTATTAATTAAGCCAGCGGTGCCCGTCGGCGATGCCCTGTAACCGGTTGCTCGGCTGTCTTTGGGTGGCTCCAAGGCGGTCCCTTTGATGTTGCTGCATCTCGCGATCAATATGTATCATTTTTATATTTGAGTATTAATCCACATTCCGCTTGCACAGTAGCAACCCAGCCGTGGGAGGCGTGTGTTTCTTCCATTGCGCTCCAAATTCCGCTGCAACTCGGACACGACGGAGCACAATAAAACGAAATGTTCGCAAATCTCTCCGCGCGCGCCCATAGCGGGTTTATCATGACCGATGGTGACATTGCCCTCTGCACTGCGGTTGTGCCACTTTTCATGGTTCCGCGGGCATGTACTTTCTTCCGTCGTTCCTTTTACCCTACATACTCACACACTCCCATCACCGTCATCGCTGCATCGCGGCAACGCGAGTCAAAAGATCATTCGTTCTCTAATTATTTTCCACATAATTGCACCGGTCCGGTTCGTTTGTTCGTTCGAATGTCACATCCAGGGCTCGGCGAGCGGGCGCGCTCGCTATTGCACTCCTTCCTGCCCGCGATGTAATCGCTTTTCTTTGCGCTTTTACCGAACGTTCCAGGGGAGCCGGCCTCGGGTGGGAGTGGATATGTGAGCACAAAGTAAAAGTAATGACAGTCAATGCCAATAGAATTAAAACATAATCCCAACCCCCGCCGATTGCGGGTCGAAACGCGCTCAGGGCGAATGTGACACGGACCCTCCCGTGAGGACGCCGATAAAACAGAGCACAACAGCGCCAACCTCCGACCGTGTAACTATGCCTTTCGGTTTTAATGATTGTTGACAGATCGGCCAGTGTTTCCGGTTTTATCATGTCAGAATGATTTACTGCCGCGCGGGCCGCGAGAGTTTCACCGCCAAGCAGAAGGGGCCGCTCGTTTTCCGCCCTTTTCAATCGGCCGGCGGTTGCACAACGCCCCGCTTGGATAACCGTCCGTGGAGGCTCTTGTCTCGCCGCGGCTCGCTCCGCCAAACATTTGTCATTGCTCTAGTGTCACCCGAATGGGGTGACGCTGGAAGCTGAAATTGAAATGTTACAAAACGCGATATTCACGAATGCCCAGTGCCGATCGAGCGTGTAACCTTTCCCAATCTCATCCACACCAGGGTGGGGAAGCGTTTTCCCGGCAGTTCGGACCATCTCACGGCTTGTCAGAACGCCTGACACATGATCGGTTTATGCTCGATTATTAAGCCATTTCCACCTTCGCCTCGTGTGCGCCCCGCACCGTGTGCCGTCTGCAAATGATCGAACGTGGCGGCGAACGCGAGCACGATCACGATTTTTCCACCGTCCGCCCACCGCAGCTGACATTTTTCCACTGCTGACACACGGGAAAGTCTGGCGCGAGCGCCTATGCATCAATTAAATGACCGCGATCGTGGCCAAAATCGTATCGTTCGCTGGAGCGATGGCTGGAAGTTGGAACCGCTGGAAGTTGGCCTGCTCTCCTGGTGGCTAATGATGGGCACAATTGGCACAGATTATCCAATTGGTTGCTTCTCGCCACAAACACACACATACACCCACTGGCCAGCCCTTTCTGCTTGTTGGGGCTTGGTTGATTAGAATGGCTTTTGATGGGTCGTCTGATAGAAGGAGTATGGCGCAATTATAATGGGCCTGGCAAAGGAGACCTTTTAATTGGACGTTGAGATTGTAAAGAAAATTAATATTCACGACATTTTGAAGCTTTTGCACGTCAGATTATGGCTTTGTAAAAGTCAATTATGGTTTCTAATTTGACTAGTGGTTTCGGCTCGGTTACATACAGGCGAAGTGAACTTTCTTTCCCATATTAAACTGTGAGTCTGTCTCAGTGATGTAGATCTGAAGTTTTCCTAGTGCTTTGAGTCTTGCAGACATAGCAAAGAACGAACTTTATTCGAGCCTCAACCAATGCTTATCCGAGTTTTATAAGACCTTATTCGAGCCTCTTCCACCTCTTGTCCGAGCCTGACTCGAAACTTATGCCTCGTCCTTGACAGTTACCATGCCGTTTTTATTGTCTTTAAAGAGGTACGGGTCGTTGACTTGCTCACCACTAAAACCTCAACGTATAGTGGTTGTGAGGGAACGGAACGTCCCTCATAAATCCCAAGTCCTAAGTCCTAAGATGAGAGTGTTAACGCTTGTCACATAATCCCCATGATTTTAAGGACAGTATTGACTCATTTTCTACATCCGCCCTTAGGCTCGTTATAACGCGACGCGATAACACAGCACTTTCACTCGCAAGTAACGCTCGTTTGTTAATTGGCAGATAGTTAGCCACTAGCAGCGAGACCAGCAAGCGTTCCCCTAACCTCGTTGATGCAATAATTAATTTATTTAGTATTCTGCTCGAGTGTTGTTCTCGTTACGATTGGGTCACTGTAGTGCCGAAGTGTGTGGTTGCGTTTATTTTTTTCTCCAGCTGCACCCGATAAACATCACGATCACGAGTAATGTATCATGTTGCTGAAGTGTTGATATATTTCTCATTAAAAATTTATGCTGTTAAGACGCGTGCTGCTGCGATCTAGCGTCCCATCGCTGGAAGAGGGCAAAACTTGCACCACCCATTGTTTGTCGAACGACGCACAGATCGGAGCGGATAAAAATCGATCCCTGCTTAGCTGCTTAGGACCGAGAAAGCTCACAGGGGACACGCTCACTCGGCAACACCCTTCCTTGTGAGCGCCCACGAGGGCAATGCGGGAGGATTTTCCCCCCACAGTAACCGCACTTTAATTACTTCCTATCATCCTGGTGCGATCGCGTACGGGGCTCTCGGGCATATCGCCGTATCGCGCAGAAAGATCGAGCATAACGTCCTACTCTTCTCGGGCCCGCTTGATCGGAAACCTCTTGTCCCTCCCGAGCGCACGCAGCGCACGGGACAAATATGTCAAGTTATGATGGCACCTGGGAGTGCACGACGAGTACCCTTTTTTGCCTCCCTAACCGTTCTCCGGGGCCTTCACTTCAAGACTCATTACTATTCCGCCGACGAACGAGACGGGCTGGTTGGGGCTGAAATCAATGCACCTCTGCTCGAGCGCTCGAGACAAAACATACTTATTACGCTTGGGCTCTCCGTGCAACGGCCAGGACCTTCGCGGCGTCCGGAGTCTGCGCTCGACGGAGCTGACAACGTGTTTCTTTTCTAATGAGCACTGGAGCGGCACCCAACGTTTGGTTCGCACGCGGGAGAAAATTACTGCCTTCGCGTGAGGGTGTTCCTGGCACCGGGCGGCGGTGGCGGCACCAAACCAAACCGTGTCTGATTGCTGATCAATAGTGGGTTGTGGGCAGCTAGGAGTTGGGGCTGGGGTAAATGAGGTGGTCATGGTGTGCTAGGGGAAAATTAATCGGATTCGCTAATCCGCGTAGAGGCCACCCATCAGATAAAGTGCGATCTAGGGTGGAGGTGTGGGTGCGCAAAACTCCACACCACTGTAAGGAAGCTGAGGTGAGTAGGAGCCCAATTGTGGAAGGCTACGTTCGGCGGAGCGGAGGAATGCTCCGATGTGGTGCATCTGAGACGTGCCCGAATAATGTTTTTTAATCTAATTAAAATAATAAGTGATCCCAGGTGCTTTGATCCGGTTCCATAAACACAGTACGTTATAATAGTGGCAATTAGTCTTTTATATTTATATGCGTAAGTCTCTTTTGTCTTCAATTCGGTTATCTCCAAACGTCAGAAAAGATTTTAAATCGTCATTGTATGTAGGATTCGAACCTGTGAAAACAGCGTTCTCCTAACAGACTTGCGCTCCTATCATCTACGACACCATTCCTGTTCGATCATGACATGTTAATTTACAACCAAGTGAAGCGTTCGGATTTGGGCTGCTTTCTCCGGGATGTCGAGGATGTAATCTGTTCCGTCACAGTTCCCAAGTGCATCGTTCCTACGCGATATGCACTATCGTAAGATGGTGTGGAAATTACCGTAATTTACGCCGCTGGCGAGCAACAACAGTTGGTTCCGTTCGATGATTGAAATGTAGCAACACAGACACCACGGTAATCGATAACCGGGGATCCTTTTATATGCTGCTCGCATCCTGCTCGACGGCTCGATCGATTTCACTATCGATAGCACACCGTGCACACGGGCAATTAAGAATTCGCATCTCGTCGCAGCTGTCGGAAGCAGAGAACTGCTTTCACCGGGTGTTGGAGCGATGGGAAGTGCGAGACATAAAAAATCGTCTTTCGAACATTTCCACGCACCTTATCGGGATACGATCTCGGGCAGAGAAGTCTAGACAAATCACCTCGTGCTGCGGGGCTTGGTAGGGTCTTCTCGATGTGATACGTGTAAATGATTCATTCAAGATGGGCACACGATCACCTCGCCATCCGGCAGCTGCGTGTGTGCATGCGTGTGCCTCTATCGCCCGGTGTGGGGTGATGCTATCGCTGCCGTTTGGAGCTGGCGGTGCATTTCGCAGCGGAGCATGGTCCAGAAATAGAACTAACTCTACACCGTACCGGAGTCGGGCGGACCAGTCACACCGCGGGAGAAAAGAACCGAAATGTGCTCCGAATGTGGTCGACGGTGGTGTTTGGCTGGTTTGGCGTGCTTGGAATGACATAACCGTGGCAAGTGTTGGTAGCTACACGCTTACGGCTGCCGCTGCTGCTGCTGCTGCTGCTGTTTGGAGTTGGTAGTGCAACTCGTTGCACTCAATTGAGTCAGCATATTAGCATTCTGTACGTGCTTGCAGGAAACCGAACGGGCCCTTATGCCGGTGCCGTTCGCCCGTTCGATTTTCTTCTAAATTTATGCACTCGGGCGGTTCTCCGCGCTGCAATCTCTGTCGCGCTCGGCGACCGTGTACCAACAGCAGATGTAAAATAACATAATCGTTTCGCGCTTTGCCACCGTGTTTGTGGTTTGTTCGGCTGCCACTGGCGGTGCGATGATCATGTTGCTGCAGGCGGGCGGCATGGAAATAGAAATATTTTTATCCTAGGTCTTGGTACAAGTTGTTTTTGCGTCAGATTTTTGCTTTCTTTCTCCCTTGTTTACGGCACACTACCCGATCACGATTCAATGCAAATGAGTCGCCTACTAAGTGTCGATATAGAGGTGTGGTAAGGCGGAAGGTTTTAGAAGCCGGTTGCTTCAACCTGCCTCAATTATATAATTTTGTGCATAGCAAAAAAAAACGTTAATTTGCTAATATTCTTATGGCATAAATAGTATTGGTTTTGTGGTTTACTCGACAAAATTCGATTGCTGAAAAGAGAAAGAGCCAGGTCCCGTTAGCGCGGTGCACTTCACTGCACCATGCACTAATTGGTACACGAATTTAATCCCTCCGAAAGGGGACAACAAAATCTGGCTCGAAAATAATCTTCCGTCACGCGCTGTCACGGGTGTATGCTCTCGGGTGGGTAGTAAGAGGACTGTATGGAGCAGGTTAACATATAAATAAATAAAAGGAGAGCTAATAGGCAGAAGAAAGACGCTTGTGCCGCAACTGATCATAATCGTACCCCAATAACATTGCCTTTCCGATTCACTCGCTCGGGATTAACATTAACTTTTTCTCCCATTTCTCCTCTCTATTTGTAGGTAAGTGCGAACAAATCATGTAGAAGTCAACGTCAGCGCCGTCGTGCGATTAGGATAGTACGTTTTTACAAGTATCGCTCAATTCGGTTTGTTTTTGTATCGTAAGTAATGATCGAAACCCTTCTATTTGAAAGGTCCATAAATATTTTATCTGAAGAATTTCTTTATTGTAGCAAAAAAGACCACAACGAATCTGTGTGCATCCATCGTCAATCGTATCGAGTGAATCTCTAATTGCGCTGACGGACCGGGTCGGTTCCTGCGAAACTAATTAAAGCCGCGCGGCGGCCAAAGCTTCCGACTCATAAAATAGCCATCACGAGAGCTAAGGGCGACAGGCCGTCAAGGAAAGAGTCGGCGCGTGAGCGCAGCGGTGGGCAAACCGATGGCAGTTTGATTATGAGGCGCGCATACCAGCCGGATACCTTTCACCTGTCCTGTTTGATCCATTCTGCGGTCGTCGCATCATGTCGTGCAGGCGGCGCGGCCGCACGTGGTGGACGTGCTTTGAAACCGCTCGACCAATGCACAAAGGAATTTATGTGCGGAACAGGGGCAGGAAAACCAAATATTATTGTCCGCCTGGGTCCTGTAAATGCACCCATGAATCATCGTGCCCCGGGAAAATGGGATGAAAAACGAATCGGCCGTGTTGCGCTTGTCACACAACGCCACAAACCATTGACAATTCGGTGAAAGGAGGCACGGCCGGCCGGACACTGGGCACTGGATGATGCCAAATCAAAGCCAAACCGAATGTGCCCCGGATCTCCCGGATCGCTGTGCTGTGGGCTTTGGAGGAGGAGAGCGCCACGAATGAATGAATCGACGATCGGTCCTGTGTACGGAAGATGGATTGGGTTGGAGCTTTTGCTGTGTTTTCCCTTTGCTGCCGCCCGATTCCACATCCAGCGAGGCGATGTTTTGTGTGCGCGAGAAGGAGAACGAGACGAAGTGTTACATCATAAACGGGACCATCGATTCCAGGGAGAGTCTCAAGAAGCGGCAGTAGCAGCGCATACACGTGGAAATTGTATGCCGTTTGCAAATCGCGCCGTGGCTAGCATGTCTTCATGTTGCGTTCTTTCTTCGCACGGGCGGCCAAGGCGCGCTGCCCGATGGGAATCCGTCACCTTTCACTTTTAGCTTTTTAGCGAAGTGTATCTTCTCGCCGCCTTTTCCTACGAACGCGTCCGGCGGGAGATGTTTGATTGGTGCTGCAAGATGGAAGGAATTTGGGCAGCTTTAGTTTTGGACGCGCTCGGTTGATATGCATTTGGCCGCCGCCGCCAACGAGGGGCGAGATTGATGCTGCGGAATGTTTGTTTGATTTCGGTGGAATGTTTTCTTGCCTTTTTGTTTGGTTAGGAATGGAAGAGATTGCTGAGTGGTGCTTTCGAGATCGGTTTGTTGTGATCGGATCGGTCTAATGACGGATATTGTGCCGGAGAAAGGTGCTTGCTCGATGTGGCGGAAGAGTTGAATATTTCGGGTTGACCTTGTAGGGTGACCAAAGAGTGGTCTTTATTGGACTCATTTCCTCTTTTACTGTTAGTGTTCTCTTTTATAGCTTCAATAGACTCCAACAGACTTATTGGGGATTATTTGTAGAAGCTTTTGATACAATAATTCATGTTATCTTAATTTTATAAACTCGTTTATAAAATTAAAGAGTTATTTTCTTTAGTATTACATGAAAAAATACTTACAAAAAATAAATTATTCAACCCGGAAGTATCAACTTCCGTTCCCTACCCTTGTATGCTCTTGTTTGACCATGTTTGCAAAATGTGATCTACGCTGCGCCGTGGCGTGTGCGTTTTGGGTGGCGTGAGAAGTGAGCCCTGTAATATAACACGCACCCGGATCGTATTTCCCGGGCCCGAATGACATAATGAAGACAACGACGTAGTGTCTCTCGAGAGAATACCGTCAAAGCGAGCAACAAGCTCCCCGAGGCTGGTCGTGTTATGTAGAACATGACATGGGAAATAAGGCGATTTCGACATTGCAAATAACACTAATACAGTACGAAGCGAGTGCTTCGAAATGGAGCTGCGCTGTGGAACTGGCGGAAACACGAGAAACTTCATCGAACGCACACGGCCTTTCTCAGCTGTATTTTTTTTTCTTCATCACAAACCACAACGCTGCCGTTTCTATAAATCATAAAACACCTCATGTGTGGAAATAAATATAATCATGAAACGAGGCAACACAAAAAAGGCAGTAGCAGCAACAGCAGCAGCAGCAGGCAGGATCTCTACTCGCAGAAGATCGTCATCATCGTCATGGTACTGTGAGGTTACTGTGAGTTTGCGGTGAAATGCAGAGCGTGCAGAAACGAACACAAAAAAATGGGGAAAAAACCACCCCGACTAACTGTTGCCGCAGATGCAATCGGCTTTTCTCTCGGTGCGCGAGAGAGAGACAGACGATGGTGCATGTGGGAGGAAAATTTGCCAGTGCTCTTTTTTCTTCTTCTTTCTTACGGTGCCTGGTCGCGAGCTGAGTGACGGAGAAAATGTGGCGAAGCGAAAATACGAACCGAACAAACGCGCCCAACCGAAGCGCACACCTGGACACCATCAGGTTGGGTAGTGAGTTTTCCTTTTTCCACGAGGAAGCCACCGCCGGGCGAAGCTCTTCTTCGCTTTGTTTCGTATTCGCCGCGGGTTTGATGCTCCGACCGATCGACCTCCCCCCGCTGCCCTGCCAGAAGCCCCGTTAATGCCACCGCTAGAGCTTCTTGCACGCGGTTGCCGGTTCGCGCGATTTGGGTCTACCGATTCGGCGGTGGTGTTCTTTTTTACTCCTCCCCCCACCTGTTTCCCCCTCACCCAATTGGGGGATCTTTCCCGCGAAACCGCTGACTGCTCGGTTTGGTTCCGCTTGCTCACGCCACACATATACACGAGTGCTGCTCGGCCACGTACGGCGGCCGTATGCTGTATGCCGTTTTCCTCCCAAATGCTTGCGCCTGCTTACTTCCGAGCTGCTTGCGTTCACCGTTCGATGCCGGAGCCGGAGCCGCAAAACAAACGGTACAGAGGCTGAGTGAGCGCGAGAAGCGCGACCGGGAAGAAGACGAGCAGCGGGTCGTGATTTTCGTGTCGACCCAATTTTCGGTGGATTTTCGATCGATGATGTGTTCGGTACGTATGTGGATTCCGCTTTCTTCAATCGTTCGAACCACTCGTGGCGGGGAGGAAGGAATCGCGGAATCCCCGGCGAGCCTCTGGCATACGACCGTGCCACTACCGGAAATCGATAAACGGAAAGTGAAGTTTCGGGGGGAGGCTTTGCCACAGCGTGTACCCCATGACACACTCTCGCACACTTTCGATCGTTATTCGATTGTCGTGAGCCGTTTCCCTCCCCTATGGTCCAGCTCAGGGGACTTCATTGTTCTGGACAAAGAAAATTTCGCAGATTGCCACTTCAAATCAACGCCGAACCGCTCAGAAAACATCGACTCATCAACTCGATCACCGTCAGGTGCACGGGTGTGCTCTCTAAGCCCGGGCCCCAAACGATCGTTACCGCGAGGGCTCTTTTACACGAGCTTCTTCGCTGCGTAGAGTATGGGGTTCGCATGTCGCTGCTCTCATACATGTCATATGCCCGGCTCTCCCTTTCCAGCAAGCATTTTAAAGTGTCCAAGTTAAAGCGTTTCACCACGTCGCAGGTGTTTATTGTGTGATTGTTTCTTCTGTGCATAGGAAGAAATAAATAAAACACTTCCGAAGATCCGTCGTTGTTCATCACTGAAAGGGAGTTTGAAAACGCCTCACTTAAGTCTCCTTCAAGCATCACGTACGGCGACGGGATGGGATGAATGGAAAGTGTTTAAAAGAGGACGTGAAGATAAAAACTAAATAGTCCACTTATTTTATTAAGGGCACACGTCGTTATTCCTCTCTTTCATGAATAATCGTTTAATAATTTTTGATCATTTTTATGTCATTAACATATTCAAACCCCGATGTAGGTAGGATACCTCTCTCTAAGGCGTCAGATGGTCGACATATTTTATGCCGAAAAACTGGATTTATGTTCTACGACAATGAGGCTCGAACTCACACCTTCCAGAACAGGAACCTAGAACGCTGGCGTTGTACCATGATGGCAGTTCTGGTCAGTGGCGTTCAAACATGATTGTACTCAAATATTTGGTTGTTTATTGCCACCCAAACTTGACGTTTTATCAGGGGGAATTATTTTGAAAGGAATCAGTTGAATATACTTCCCAAATATAATAAACAACAATCCTCTCGGTAGTGTTAAATTCCTTTCTGAAGGAAAAAAAAACAATAAAATAATTATTTTCGCACATGTTTCCTAGCGCACACGAAGCGTCCGCGTCCTGGGTTGATTGATGCGTAAAACAAACGCAATGCCACAAATCACGCGCGTCACCTGGCGAGCGCGTTTACCAGCCAGAGCCAATAAAATGTCATTTACCCGTCCGCCCGCGATACTGCCTGAGCTCGATGGCGCCGCCGTTTCTACTCAGAATGGAGCAACAAAATTGGCCAAAGAATACAAGACACAAGCAACAAAAAAGACCGTCTTACCGAAAGGTCTCTCTCTCTCTCTCTCGCACTGTGTGTGTGTGCGGTGTAACGCCTGGATGCGTGCTCCCAAGCCCGGCCGGCAGCCAAGAAGGAATGCAGCGGGCGTTGCGCCTTGGGGAGGAGGGGGGGTGGTTGCGGCTCAGGGTGGAAAATCCGCCAAACAAAAAGTGAGGCTTTCCGCTTGGTCGATCGCAGCCGGGGAGGGCCCATTGAACCAAGACACGGCGTGCGCGAACTCCGCGGGGAGAAACAAAACGGCTGAATCGGTCTGTGGTTTACGGTGGATTAGACCGAATCGAACGTTCTATCCAGTACGCCATTCGATCGCCTGCCGCGAAACACCCGTCCGTGTCATAAAATGGTAGAACTAATTTTTGCCCATCACGCTTCATGTGGTTCCGGCTTCTGCGGACGACGATGGTGCGTGTTGGGTCGATGGATTTACGCAAATGGCATCCTAACGTCGTTAGACAACAAACAGCACATTCCGCGACAGATCATGTGCCATTGTTGCGTCGCGCGTCGTATGAAGAAGCTCGTGCGCGGATGCACACACTGTAGGGGGAATGCATTTCAGCGGCACAACCAGTGTGAAACCTTCACACCCAACCGGATCGATGTCAGTAGCACGTTCGAACGAAGGTCGTTGTACGAGACAAACGACTTCCCGCGGGACTGGCGGACCGTGCAGAGAAATGGAAACACTCATAATCCCAGCTTATCGTGGCGTGGTCTGTCATCGTGTTGGAAATAAAAATTAAATTGCCCTTGTTTGATGTTCGAAAAATCGCCTCCCCTTCCAGGGCTTTGTGGCACAAAACAGTTCCAATCGAAATGGAAAATATCGAACCATTCGATCGACTGACTGATGGACGTGCTCGGCTTAGGAGCTGAGCAGCGCAAAGCCCTTGCGGAGGTGAGCGCAATACGGACAGACATAAACAAATAAACCAATAAAAATACAGCTGACTCTAAGGTTCGCTTTGCGTTCCCTTTCGCCGTTTGGCTTGGGTTGCGCGAGAATGTGTCTCTTGCCTTATGTTAGAATATCTATGCGCGCTCTCTCACGGCGCTTTTCACTAGCGAGACGACGGGGAGACCGTTTTCCCCAGCGTGCGAGCGAGCGCCGATTTGCCGGCCGCAAAGTATGTTGCGTTTGCTCTGTTTTTATGCTGTGAGTGATCATTGCTGGTGAGTTCCCCTTTGAGTGGAGTGACCGAAGGTAGTGAAGGTACACTGTAAAATATGACGATACTAAAATCGTTCGTGATCGCAAAGGGTGATTTTTGAATATTTTCATGTTTTTCGAGTTTATAAAATTTTCTTATTTTTCAAATCAAATATGAGGCTGTTATTGGTTTACAGAAGTTTATTCCACTGGTGTTAAACATCCATATTAGACCTCCACAGTGTTTTTCTTGGAAAGGTTTGGAAGTGCAGGAAAAGGTTTAAAAATGAATGTAAAATAATATGTTTCATATGAAACATATGTTGAAAATCATCTTTTTAATTATACAAACAACAAATATTTCAGTTGTTGCACTACATGGTTTAAAACAGGTAAATACTGTATCCATTTTAAATGGAGAAGAGTTTTATACATCAATTATATCTTATATTTTCTATATGTAAAACAACCACTTATTTAAATTATTTACTATTCCTATTTTAACTATTTTTTAAACTGAATTAAATAATAGTTCAACTTACCAAATGCACTTGCACTTGCTCAAAACACATTTCCCTCCACATCTAAAACCTACTCGGCAGCCCCTTTGTGAGTGGATCTATGAGTTCTATGTTGTCAGCATAGGTTTCTCTGGACTCTTCTTTCGGCTTATGCTCCCAACTCACTCTAGGCTCGAATAGGAGAAATTTCATACATAATTTTCACGGGAACGCATTCGAACCGGAGAGAAGACTGAGCCCCACTCGAACGAATTCCGATGGAGCTTTTCGGTCTGGCTAGGGCAAAGCTAGTGGAACAGACTCCGGGGAGCAGAGAGCGAGAGGGAGAGAGAGAGCGATCGAACGCAAACAGCCAGACGGCGGCGTGCCGGCTAGAAAAATCCCTCTCATCAATGCTGACGAACGCTCCCAACCCATTCCACTAGGGTTTCCACGCGCTCTGATTTTCCGGCCGCGAACGAACCTCCCGCGAGAGTGTGTCGCGTGGGGGACGCGGCTCTCTCTCTCTCGATGCTGCACTTTCATGTGGGGTTTGGTGGGCCCGTATAAAATGCCACCAGCACCGTAAATAAAACCTTAGTCCAAACTCCAGCCTCGTACCGTGCGCATTCGTATACAGTGGTGGGTTAGTTTTTCTTTCCTGTGGTGTGTGTGGCGCTTCTCTACTCCCCGGTGGACTCCCAGGGGGTGGACTCAGTGGTGCATTCTGGGTGCGATTTTTCTACGGTGGTTTTTCACTACATAACGCTTCACCACGAACGGGACCGAAAGTATCGTGTCTGTGTGTCTGCGTGTGTGTGTTTTCTTTCTTTTGTGCATAATATCCTTGCAACGTGAAAGGGCGCGTGCACCAAAGGACTACCACTTAACGGCGTCTGGCTAGACAGTGCTACTAGGCCTCTCGTTGGCCCCTCCGCGAAGTGTTCCCCGTGCGCCAACCGGACGGAGGGATTAAGTGCCGTGTGGATCAAATGGAAATTGTTTTCCACCGTTTGCAAGTGCTGTTCTGCTGTTGTGCCACCGAGGGAGAGGGAGACGCACACGAACTGCACCACGGAGAAGGAACGTTGTTTTTTGCTGTGATTTGTTTTGTGAAACCATCGCTGTAGGCCTGTGCCTCCCTGCTGTAGGCAGAGCGGAGAGACATTAGGACAATGAACTGGGCTCGGTGCACAGCACGGCGTGGAACGGATAATGATGGAGAATGTTTTCGCCGGGAAAATACAAAAACGAGGCGCGTTTTTCGAGTGAAAATGAAGTGAAATTTGAAACCGAAACGAAGACTGAAGGGTGGAACTCACAGACTCTTGACTATTGGTGGTTGTATTGAAACTTCACGAAGCAAATTCTTTTTTCGGCACGTTACTCTCACGCATTCTAAATAGATTTTCATTCTATAGTTTAATATATTTTTATGTCCAAACTGTACTGCAAAATTGATAAGCATTTTCATTGAGGAAATTTTCTGAATGAAGAAGATACAATTATTTCTTCGCTTGCTTTGGCAAACGCCTCCCATCGTGACCATGAAATGTTCTCGACTTAGTATCGATCGCACCTGCAGAGAACGGCCTCAATTGGCACCCCCATCGTCATCGGTTTGATGATGCTGTACATTGCTCCCGAGAACCATCTCCTCGTTCGTCAGTGTTATCAGTGTGTCGCACAGCATCCCTAACCTTCACCAACGTGGGTTACATTGCGCCTGCCGTAGCAGCACTTACTGACGTCATCGCTCAGATGATCCAGAAGCTCGCCGTCGTCGTTACTGGGACGATAAAATCACACTTTAAAGCTTCCGCGAGAATGGAAATACGTTTTTCTCGCTTTCACTTTCGGCCAGCATATCATCCCCGGTTCTGGGGGCTGCGAGTTCCGCAATGCTCTCCGCTCTCAGCACTGTGCGCCATTTCATCGGTTTCATCTCCATCGGAGGATGTCACGCTTTTGCGCGTTTTGGGCCGAGAAGCTCCTGCAACATCGCGCTGAAACTGGTGGGGTGCTTAGCTTTTCCATTCATGGGCACCGTTCGGCTCCGGAGGGAATCCTCTGTTGCACGATGACTCACTGCGGCATTCCTTTGGTCCGCACTCACACCAGGATACACGGGTTCGGCGCGTCAGACGGTGCTCCATCCCGTTCTGCTCCGTTATCGATTGGATGCTGGAGCAGCTCAGCGCCGACGGAGCCACCGCCGTCGTAACAGGCTAAATCGAGTGTCCTAGGGCACCGCAGAACGTCGTGTGTTACATTCCAGTGCTTTCCCGTCGCGTACGAGCGGCAGCATTATGGAGGAGACTGCCGCAGAACGGTCCCTATAGCCACCCATACTAATGAACACCAGTTGACAGTAGCCGAAGCCTTGGAGCAGAAGTAGCAACCATTCGCAGCTTTGTTCGCCATTTTGTGTTCAGTTCAGGTGTTCTGCGGAGCTGGAAAATCGCTGCCGAGAAAAGCCGATTTGCAAAGCTAGTTTTTCAAGCAATCTGCGTGATATAAACTTTAACGTTTGCCTCGGTCTTCTTTCTCGCAACCACAGCTTCCGTCTAAAGCGAAATTAGTTGTGTTTGCAAAAAAAAAACATCCACTACAGTGTTGCAGCCGCCGTGCACCGACACGTCAACCGTGTGTTCCCTTCGTTTGCGTGTGTTCGTGCGTGTCTCTCCCTTCGTTGCGAATAATCAGTGCGTGCGTTTCTGTGCGTCGTCTGTGGTGCTTTCTGTTTGGTTTCAACTTTTTCTGTTTCACGCGGTTTTCCTAGGTGATACAGACGTAGAGAAAAAAAAACACACAATTGCAACACAAAATAAAATGGCCACATACGCCGCATTCAAGCACGTCGAGCTGTACAATGTTGGAAACACGAAGAAAAGGTGAGTTTTGTTGGGTTTTGCGAGAGATAAACGGTTCGTAAAAGACGCGGAGCTCTTCCGCGTGTGCATGCAGGAGACGCGTGAGACGGGTGATAAACGGAACAACAATCGATTCGTTTTTCGTTTCTCAACTGAGTCAAATGGCACTAGCTGTCACACGGAGCACATAATAATGAGCGGAGCTGTACAGAAAGCACCTTCCGGGCGTAATGCGTTGTAATTTCTTAATTTTTCCTTGGAATCGCCTTTTGGGAGGCTACTGAAAATTATGGTTTCCGAGGGTGGTTCAGTCCAGACCGAACCAGCTGACTGACCTTGGGCGTTAATTACGGTTTTATGTTGATAGAGCGGTAGTTGATCCTAATCCCCGCGCTCTCATTTTTCCTCCGCACTGTGACCCACTCAGGCATTCCTGGCTGGCGGCGTGGTACATAATAATTTAGGAAGCGTGTACGTCGAAATCGAACTCGAACTGCGTCTGCCAGGATCCAACGAATGAGGCCAAGGAGAGGTGCGCCACTCATGCTCGATGGCCAGAGAACCCTCGCCCCGTGTGCGGATTGTGTTCTGGCTCGAATAAATTAATTTGCTATGCAGCATAATGTCGCCCAAAAGCCCAAACTGCTAGACTGGTTGCACCACCGGCTGGGCACAATCAGCTTGGGGAGGTCAAACGTGGAAGAAACATGGTGATTTTATTTATCCAGGTCCTATCGGTTGAGTTTTTTTTCTCTCTCCTCCTCCCGATAAGGCTCTAAAAGCCAGCTAGAATGAATTCGTGGAGAGAAGAATTCGTTGGGGAAAGAAAAAAAATCTAGGACAAATATGATACTTACGTACGTCCGATGTACTACGCTCGGTGAGCTGGGTTAAGGGCACGTCGGGCTCAGGCGGTCGTTAAACAAACGTGCGAAGCCATTTCGGAGGTGCTCGAACCGTCGACTTACTCAGACAACCCATTCCATGGCGTCGACGGTCGACCAGGACGAAGAAGACTTCGGTTGGTTTGGTCGATCGCTCACGTTTTGGTTTTATTATTTCTTCAGCTCCGGCGTTGGAACGCATTTTGGGGTCGTTCGAGTGCTGTCGGCTCGCCAAGAACGGATTAATCGAGTATCTAGATCGACGATATGTGGGAGACCAGCCCCGAAATGAGTTCGATTTGTGCCGTGTACGAAGCAATCGATGACTCGTGTGGAGACGCAATTGGCTCCTTCTGGGAAAAGCAAAACAAATACCGACACCTTTAAAACTGTAATGGTGTCATGGTCGTTTTGGGTGGGTTTTATGTTGAAAAGAGATACTCTAAATAAAGTTGTTGTTTTCCGATATGTTTGGCCCACATTCAAGCAGGTTCTACTGTTGAGTAATTTCTCCCCGAACGGTGCCTCCCAACTGCCGTACACTGATGAAGTGATAATGGTTAACCGCTTTCTAAAACAAACAGCCAGACGAGCATTACACGAAAATTTCTCATTTTTCCTGTTCGAATTTGACCCTTATTACCTTCATGGCGCACCGCACGGTCGGTGTGCTGGTGCAATTCGATGATAAATTATTAATTTCTCGATTACCACTGCAGCGCCCGGCGCCCGGCCCGGACCCCGGTGGTAGCTCAGAAGCGAACGAAAATCTCGAATCGAACTAAACTGCTGTTTGATGTGCGTTTTCCGTCCACTCTTTGGCCGCGGTCGCGCGCACGGTATGCTGCCCATCACGGTCAGTGGCGCCTCCCTTTTTCGCGGCCCAAAAAGGACGGTAACAGCACTAAAAGCTCCGGCACTCGCTCGATGGCGGTGGCCGGTCGGTCGGGGCTAAAACGGTGGTTTACTTACTTACTTACATGGTCTGCCTGCTTGGTTGTTGGCCCTAGGACGAGCGCGGCACCGCGTGGAGAAAGTGGTGCAGTTTTACGAACAAAAGACACATCTGACGTACGAACGGGGAGTGCTCCAGTTGGCTTGCGATGTACATAATGCTCGCCCGAAGACACATCCGAAGAATCGCATGCCAGACAATGTAAACGCGCTCGGCCTTAGATTGATTGGTCCCTCCGCAGGCTTATCAAATATTGGCCCTCGAAAGTGCACGTGTCTGCTGCAGTCAGTACATGTAGTAGTGAAACCTTCTTTTTCCAGCAGTTAATGAACAGAAGGTGTGTTTCACTTTTCACCGTGCCCACGGCGTTCCCGTCTGCTGACCAGTAGTGCACCGACTGACCGGAAGCGACCATAACTTCATTCCCATTCCCGTTCGATAAACTACGACCCCCGCGGTTGCTGTGTTTTGGCCCGTGATAATGCGCACGTGGAGCCTTCTTGGCTCGTAACAGTTGGCTTTTAATTAATTTAATTTCTTTTTGTTTTTAATCACCTCGGGACGTACTTGAATGGGTTTTATTAGCAGTACGCATTAATTCGAAGCATGTGTTTGCTTTCTAAATCGTGGAAAGCTTGTTGAGCATGTTCGTTAAATCGGTTTAGTACAGGATAAGATTATAATTTTATCGTATGTTTACTACATGTTCGTTTAAAGAGAAAATGACTAATTTATTCGCTGGAAAATATATTTATGCTTGAACTGCTTGATCAAAAGTATGTTCAAATAGTCCCTATACATTTGTCTCATGTTTTTGAATAGTTTGTTATATTATGTTTATTTATTTCGACTGATTTCCAAACAGTCTTCTACTCCTATGGAGAACACTGCAGGTTTTGAGGCTTTTTTACAATGTTGGTCATTTGGGAATGAAGTCTGAGGAAATCTGAGCCTTCTATGTTTAGCGAGAACTCTAGAGTTGCTATTTTATTTATTCAATACTCAAGATTAATGGTAAATCAGTATATCTAGTCCTCAATTAAATAAACGATGTATCAATTCTACATGACTCTTCCAGTATGAAAGCATGATCTAAAAATAGTCCACACAGTAAGTTCCACACGATACCCGACGATCGCCACAACTAGGTTAGGCTTCCAGCTCCGTGCCCGCCGCATGTGCGGCTCAAAATTCACGGGCCCCGGCGCCCGTTCAATGGCACCGAAATGTGGTGAAATGATCCGTGTGATGATGTGTACGGACCGCTCGTGTGGCCCATATATCATACGCTTTTGCTCCACTTGTTCCCCGTTTTTCAGGCCTGACTGACGTGCGGGGCACACATACGCGAGTGAGCGGAATCGGGGCAAAATCGGGAACAGATTCCGCCAATTACGGACAGTTACGAGTGAGCTTTGCTTTTACTGCATTTTCGGAAGCGGGCACACACCACCCCCCTTTTGCATCCCGGTGTCTCCCGGCGTCGACAGGTGAACACCGGAAGTGGACGATTTCGGTTCCGCATCTCTGCGTCCACACTGGCTACTTTGCGCTCGGTCCCCCCGGGGGACGTGTCGTTGACCACAGTGTCGGTGTGCGCGAGCAGCACGGGGAACTCGCTTTGTATGAGAGGTGAGACGCTACGTTCGGCGAACCAACCTACAGCACATATTCATTAACGGTGGCGCTTTTTTTCGGCTTGCTTGCCTCTCGGAGCGCTATGTTTGACCGCCGCGCTATGATTTAGATGGCCCCAAAAGGTGGGACAAAAAATGACGCGACGCCGTGGATGTGTTATGAGCTTTTAATTTTCGGGACCAAACGCTTGCCGCTGACTCGGATTTTCTGACGAACAGTTATGTTGGGAGGGGTGGCTTGTGCTGTGTACACGCTCCCCTTCTTCTAAACCTAACCGCAAACCGAACAAGACATTCCAGAGGTGCGAGAGGTGTGCGTTCGCGATGCGTTTCTATGCAAATGTGATTATGATTGTAACTGTCACGACGGGAGGAGCGCAGTAGAAGCATTTTCTTGTAAAACAACCATTCGGAAGCAACGTTTACGAGGCTGCGGAGCGCGCGCGGAGCGGAGCTGCGTGATGAATAATTAAAAGCGGCACTATCATTCCTCATCCCCACCGAACGCGGAGCACCGGCAGGTAAACCAGCGAACCGTTTACCGGCCACGGGAAGCAACTGTTCTTTCAGACGGTGTGCGTCCGTGTGCTTCAAGTACGGGTGGCATTACAATTAATTATTGTTTCGTCTTTATTGGACGACCCCCCTTCGTGGGCTGGACTCTGCGTTTGCTCGTATGATGACGCAGGGAAAACATGTGCAGCTTTGCGAGCGGGAGCGTGTCCACCTTTTACATTAACCTGCTCGCTCCTCACTTGCTGTAATGCGGCTAGTCTCGTCTCTGCGTGTTGACCACCTACCGAGTTTAACTACACACGTGTGCCGGTGTAGCACATGTGCGACTACTGAGTGCCCATTTTTGAAGTCTTGGTAACGGGTTCCAATCCGCAATCGCATATTTCACGGATTTAAGCCAGCGTTTCTTCGTGGTGGTGATTTTATCCGGGGCGCTTTGTTTGAAATACACAAGCTTATGAGAATGAAAAAAAAAAACAGTTTTCCTTCTGAGCGCGGTGTGCCTTCTTTCCACAGAGGAAGCAGTGAAAGTGGCATATAAATTTGGAAACCTGTCAAAATAGTCAAAATATCACAGTAGAAGCGCATTTCCGTGCGCGCCCGTTGTGTATGCAAATAAAATCTAATCTCGTTTCTCCTTTCTTCTTTTCTCTTCTCGTTTTAGGTAAGTTGTGCTTGAAAAGCGATTTTCGAAGCGATCGGTCATTTCCTTCCGGACGCACGGACGCGAAGGTTCCGAAGGGAGCAGATCCAAAAACCGTCCCAAAAACGGCTCGACCCTAAAGAAGGTCGAACCGGAGGAGATCCAACAACAACCCCACCGGACAAATTACTCGTAGCTGTCAAAACTTCTTCCAGCCACTATCTCCATCGTTTGCCCCCCCCCTTTGGTTCGTGAGTTTGGGCGAACCGGGCGGAAACGCACGTGTGGGAATGATCGCGCTTTAATCGTCCCGGCGCGCGGTACGGGACCAACGCGTGTGATTCGGGGCTCCAAACTGTCCCGGTAACTACCGTTTCCGCACCCAACGACAGGCTTGAATGGTGTGCCTGTGCAGCCTCATTCCGTGGGGCTAGCCATCCTAATCTCTGACGGTGGTGTGCCGGGCCGGATAAGTGCAGCGCGTTTGTACCCATTTGCTGTGCCCTGCTGACGGCGAGAGAAACCGGGTGCCCAGAAGGTTAGGTGCCCGAGGGGCAACACAGTCCGATTGCAGTTAGAGGGCCCGTTAAAACCCACATACACACAGGAAGTGGTGCCCCGTACGTGGCGTTACGCGATGCCGTGCGATGAGGTGCCGTGATTAGGTGTCCGAGGTGTTGGGAATCGTTTCGGGAAGTCCGATGTAGTTAACACAGATTAACCGGGAGAGAAATAGTTTAACGAGTGTCTCCGAGCGACATCCTCCGCTCGCGTCAGGAGCTCGCGATGTTTTGTTCTACATTCGTTTGTTTATCTCCGTTTTTGTTTTCTTAATCACGCTTCCACGAAGCATCTTGAAGCATGATCCAAATTCTTGCTCGCGCTTCCTGACAATCGTTCAAAGTACCGCTACTTGGCTAGCTTCTCTTTGCGGGCCTTGGGGAAGAAAACCTCAAAGGAATGCATTGTGTGTGTGCGCGCTCGCACTGTGTTTGCACGTCAGCATTCAAATGGGACACCACTCTCTCTCTCTCTCTTTCTCTCTCTCTCTCTCTCTCTCTCTACCCGCCAGCTGCGTGAGGGCGGTTACTTCAAACCCGCGTTTTCAATCTGTCAGAAATTCAATGAACCAAACCCCTTGGCGGAGTTGTCAGCGATTAAGTGCCCGTGCCGGCCCGCCGTTACAACGATTTGATGGTTAATTTAATTAAATTATCCCAACACGATCCCCGTGAGCACAAGCGGGCCCCGACGGCCATTACAGCTGTCCCTAATTAGTCCCGCGCGCTGCTCCCGAACAAACCAAACACGCACCACCAGTGACAGGGCCGAACAGCGAATTTCCATAAGTCGGATCGGTGCGGCCGTCGGTGCTACGATCAATCATTCATTTTCCACGCTCTGCCCGGTCCTCCCCGGTAGCGATCGTAGCCGGCCACTTTCACCCCGGTTCTTACGCAGCTTTTCGCTACAAACTACTCTTACGTTCCTACTCGGTTTATTTGGCTTTGTCCGTGTGGGTCGGTGAATGATGACAATGCTACTGGCACGATCTCGAGCAGCGCTAGATGTACCTTATGACGGTCGCGCATTGGGATGCAACATTGACTTCAGCGCGTCCCATATTTCCCCCTTTCGGAAAGGCGGCGATGGCATCGCGTAGGCCAGAAAAGGGGGACGGTGGAGTTAAATTGAAATTTTGACAGTTTTCTTAAACGTTTGAATAACGACGGTGCCGGTGGGGTTGGACGCGAGCAGTATAAATCTTCACACCTCCGCGCGCGCGTTCACACCAAAGCATGATCGCCAATTTTCCATGCTACCGGGGGGGTGTGTTCAGCGGGCTTCCCTTTGGTTCGGAACATGTTCATCTCTCTGTAGACGCTGGGCGCGCGAGCGTGATCTGTAGTTGGCGATAAAGAGAAATGATCGTTCTTTTTTCTGCCTTATTTACTTTTTTCTTTTCTCTCTCTCTCTCTCCCGTGCTCGTCGTGTGGCGGGTAATGAAGTTGGGCTGTCGATTATCGTATGCTCACAACATGAAAACGACGATAGGCAGCAGGTGAGGAGGACGAGGTCGGATGCGTGTGAGAGTTTGCAGCCGAGAAACATTAATCATAAGTTGGAAAAGAGAGGTTTTAGCTGCTTGTAATGCGCTCGGCGTGCACTATTGGCATGCAACGCTGGTAGCAGCACCGGCAACCGGCGTGGGGTTTTGTTCCGGAGGCACGGCACGAGTGGAGCTACCAGAGACTACATCGAAACTTTCCAACCCAGGCCAATGGTTGCTGTTTTCGTGCACCGATGCGTTCACCGCACGGGGAAGAAAACTGCAAGAGACACAAACTGGGCAGGGAAATCATAATTCTGCCTGTAGATTGGAGATAGAAACGCCCTTACGAGCGAGTGCGAGTTTAACAGCAGTACGGCAGTGGGTTTTTCGGAAAACGGAGAAAACTAATCGCGTTAATGGCGGCTACAGTAACTGTAGATCTCAAACCGCGACGCTCCATTCGATAGGGCCTGCCCGGCCTAATGATGGACTTACGATAATTTTCTGACCTTAACGAACCAATTTTTCGATGCTTGTATCGGAGGCACTTTATCAAGCAGGGGTAGTAATGGATTAGGAGCAAAATTATCAACACGTCGCCATATGGAGAAAGCAATATTTTGTTCTTATTCATATATGGTACACTTTAGCAAAAGAAACCGACTTGTTTGTCTCCAGTTTCTCTTTTTTTATTACTGTTTTTATTAGCTTCGTGTGGTAAAATCTCAACTGAAAATGGTTAATCACCTGCGCCTTAAAATTCCACCGATTCGATTATTGGTGAGAAATTGCTCCTCTCTCCCCCCCTTCAGAGCTTCGAGCTTCTTTTTGGTGGCGGCTGAATCGGCCGACCCAAACTAATCACCCGTGTGTCAACCGGGCTTCCCGCGCGTGTGATTCCCGGGGCGGGCAGACGGCTTAATTAACGGAAACCGTGATCAAATGTGGCTGCATTTCAGTGATGTCGGTTCACGCTTCTTGTGCGCGCCCCACGGCCCCCCGGCCTATGGGCGATCGTTATAGGCCGCAGGTGCACGGAGAATCAGTTCGAGCACATCCATCACACCTCCTCGGAGCGCGAGGCCGGCACACATAAGACATATAATTTTATCGCCCAAAAATCAGCTTCCATAAATATTTCCCTGCCGACTGATACGCTCACCACCTCTCAATACCGGTCTGGATTATACCGGGCCAGGGGTAACCCGACCAGTGACGATCCTCCCTTCGATCTTCTCCGGGAGAAAGATTTAAATGGCGGTGCAATAAAATGTTAATCGGTGGGCAATTTATTTATCGGATAGTGGCTACACGGCTGGCGGGCACACGGTGCGTGAGAAGGAACAAAAGTTGCTAAAATATGTCCGATCGCTCGCTCGCTCGCTGCTTCGCTACGGGCTGGAACGTGGTAACACACCGGCACAAAACATCAAAATACAGCCCACGGGACCCGAAAGATGCATCTCGCTTGCCGTCTCTATTATTTTAATTAATTGCAGCATGCTCCCGAGCGCAGGCCGCATTACCGGGGCGGGTGGCTGGCGGTTCCACCCGAACTGGAGCGAACAAACTCGAATGCGCGGCGCGGCTCAGCACGCGATCGCGATGCAATTAATTAAATCGAAAAATTTACATACCTACGACGCGGTGTTGGTGGTGGTGCGCCTGGCAATCGTAAAACCACATCTCACTCGTCGAGGATCCTATCTGTGGTCATTGATCTTCTGTGGATATGGGTGTGGAGTGTTCCGGCGGGAGACTCTGCACTTCGCTCGCGCGATCTGGCGAAGAATCCCGTTCGTTCTGTGGTGAGGCGCGCACCGCACTATCTCTGCGCGGAGCGAGATGTGAGAAAGGAAGAGAAAATAAATATCTTCCACCACAGTGTGGCGCACGCTTCCTCTAGCCGTGAGTTATTCACCGCAAACGTTGTTTCGCGGCGTCGATTTGGATTCGCTGGCAGTTTGGCAACGCGTTTTCGATACCATCGCTCCCGCCCTAAGTGACGTCTCAAATATCAGCTGGAAACGTCCGAGTGAAGAACGACGCGCTTGAGAAGGGCTTGAAGAAGAGGTGTTCCATCGCAGCGGTGGCGCTCAGCGAACGGTCTCGACGAAAAAGCGCCATCACATCGAGATCGAGAAGACGGCAAGACGCACGGCAGAACATGCGTCGGGACATTATCGTATCCACCGTAATTGTCTCCGCAATCTGCGGTTGGCCTATCGTTTCCTCGCCCGGGTGTCTATCACTGCGATTTCTGCGGTTGGATACCTCTTACGGCTTGTACACTTGTTCAGGAGATATCGGTCCGTGCCTTGTGTGTCGTGTCTAATTTTCCTCTGCCTGGCACGTTCGTTCGGACGCCTAATGGACGGCTTCGGGCTGGTCGGGTGAAAATTATACCACAGCCCAGCGCCTAGTTAATGCGCGCATGCTAACCTTGTCCGTAACGAGGCCTGTGCGGAAAGAAGGCCACCAGACGCGCTGGGGCACTGTGCAGACGGCAAAGAAATCATGTTATCATGTCAGCCGTATCAGCTGTTACCGGAGACGAACAGGAATGTCAATCGGTGTTCCTGGTTCGAACGGAGGGATGCCGATGGGCGAGGGTTGCATTTGAAAACAGTAGCTCGCTGAGAGTTTAGCTCTTTGAATGGGGAAGATAACATTCAAAATCACCCGATGGATTAATACTGCATGTCAAATTAGTACTCTCGGGCACGAAACTGGAGGCGGGCATACAGAACCAGCACGTCGATGTTATCTTGTAAAAAGGCACCAATCTGGAATAGTGCGCCAAAGGGAACTCCGTCAGGCAGTAAATGGTGAATTTGATCTGCTTCTGGTTTATAGCCCCGAGATATTGCTGGCACGGTTCGAATAAATCCTGCCAGATCGGTTCAGATCTTCCAGCGATCAGCTTGGTTTCTGTCTTTAGCAGTGCCCACCGTTGGGGCGTTTTATTTTACTCGCCAACAAAACATTGTATGTCCATTCCGTGTGCTTCCAACGCCGGCGAGTGTGTTCAATGAACCTTCTACGTGTATAGGTGTTGCGATCGTCTTCTTCCCCTCGGCGCATAGACCAGAAAACCCTGAGGCCACATTAATCCGCTTAGTACCCGGCCGTGTTCTATAGCAACCTGTCTGGTGTCGGCGGTACCATCCATGTCCAATGCGATCTGGGCTGGGAACGGGAGCAGAGTACCGGCAAGGCGAAGGCGGGTCAGTTGATGAGGTCCGGCCTCTATGTAAGTGTAACGAAACGATTGAAATTTTCCGATTGAAAAGTAACTGGAAACCATCCGTCGTCTCGCAAACCCCCAGTGCGCTCGGTAAGCCTTGGGGATCAGAGGGTTTAACCACCGGTGTGGTGCTTTATACGCTCGAGTCACTTTGGTTTTGGCGTGTTTTTTTTTTCGTTCCCGCCGCCGGCCCTGGAGTTAATACGATTTTCAACCATAAACAGTTCCGACGCTACTTTGCGGGGTGGAGTTGCGTTCTGGGTTCGCATTCTCACGAACCGCTTGGAAGTCTTCCGCACGCGCGCCATTTCGCCAGGAGCCCCACATCGCCCAGTGGTGTGGTTTCGAATTTGCTTTCGCTGCCGATGTTCCGATCGCGGGGGATGACGCGCACACACATTCTTGGAAGTAATTCATTTGGAAGGTTTTGTACTTTGTTGGGCTCTCCTTGGAAGCGCTGCCCCTGGTGCCCGAAGTAAACAAATTCTTCGTAGTGAAATAGTACACTTTCCCTGTCATTACCGTCGCGTTGGCTTCCCATTGCTGTTGAAATCCCTGTTCGCCCGAATGGTGCCCATATGCTCACGGGGTGTCGCTCGTGTCGTTCCCGGCACCAGATGGGACTGAAATAGATTCTCTGGTACGGGATCCCCACGTCTTGGCAGGGCGGTGAGACCTTTTCGACACCCTTGTCGACTTGTGGGTTGCGTCTGCTGGATAGATTCTAATTTGTGATTTGTTTACGAGGCGAAGGGTTCCATCCTGCTGCTGCTGCTGCCGCTCTGGTGCATGGGACATGCATGTTTGTGGTGAAAAATGGCTTCAACACGACATGTCACGGGAATGTTTAACGATTGGCGTGTTGAATTGTGATCCAGTCGAAGTTGCAGCAGCAGAACCATTTGTCTGCGCTGCACTGATGGATGCGAGCGAACGACCCGGGTTTTTGACTTACTTTTGACAATATTTCGAATACTTCGGGTGACATTTGATGTTGAAATAATAAACAATTGACGCCTGAGAACCTGATCTTCCCGGGGGAAGTAAATTCGTTCCAGCACACAGCAGAGTTCGGCCTGCCTATATCAACACGTCGGCAAACTCTCCTCCATTTCTCAGGTCTCAACGGCAGCCATGGAAAAGTTCATTGCCATGGAAAACTTCCCCGACCGGAAGCACCATTTCTGGCGACGTCCATGGCCCTGGTCACGTGAGACCAGTTCTTGTCCGCCGTCGGCTGGGCCGTCCTTGCAAGTAAGTCTGGCGCGTTGGCACGATGGCGAAGTGCAGGTTAAAATTACCATACGGTTGCGCGCACGGCAGCGTAGCGTGCAGCTTTCGGCGTAAAGCGGCAGACCAGAGACCGACCCGGCATTTGCAACTGCACTTTATGCTAGTAGTTAGGACCGTGAACTCCGCTCTCTGGCGCACTATCGCGACGCTCGCCCCCCTCCGGCAGGGCACGCGTTCGTCGGCACGGTTGCGCTCTAGCTTAGACGCTGGCCTATAAATAACCGTGTCACGTGTGTTCCCCGTGACAGGGCGGCCGTTTGAAGGGCCGGCGGTGCGTTTGTGCGGCTACGTTTTCGCCGGCACAGATTAGCTCTGGCGTTAGATTGTTGCATCGTGGGACAGCGACGCAGCCAGCTCGTGTCTGTTCTGCTCGGGCGCTGGTGATGCCAGTGCTTCCAGAGAAAGATAACCATAAATGAGTGATGAGCGCGGAGTCGGAGCTGCTGTTTGGTGGCTGCTTCTCGTCACCCGGAAAACCGAAACCGGACCAACAAACCGTACCGCAAGTCAACGAACCTCATCGCGATGGTAGTCGGCAAGTTCCGTGCATGGTTTGTTTTATCACGCCTTTCCAATCGAGAACATTGATTGTAGTTTTACCGCCCCGGGGTCTTCCGATCCATCCACCGCTGGCGGCGGCCTCAACGGGCGCTAGGAAATTAGGGAGCCAAGTCGCTCGATGCATCGGCTTAAAAATAGCTCTGGAAAAACCCTTTCGCGTTGGTAGCTGGGGCCCGAAACGTGTTGCGGTAGTCCGGCTGGTGTGGATTGCATCACACTAACCACACAGGGTACCCCCATAAAGCCAAGCCAAGTTGTGGTAGAACGAAGTGTGTGGCTGGTTCATTGAACCTCTCCGGTGGATCGTCCCGTGTGGGTGGGGAAGAAATGAATCGCCCCGGGTCTGCGATATCTCGCTTCTGTGCCCTGCGCCCTGCCAGTGACGGTAGCGACTACATACACCAAACATTACCACCTCGTGGACCATGGACTCACCGGGGTTTGGGTAGTGTTCCGTGTATTCAAGGTGCGATTATCAATCAGTGTAATATTTCCCTAAGGCAATAGTGTCGGACAGAGAGAATGAGAGAGAGAAGACGACGCGCGGTGATTTATCTTTATGCGGGGCTATTTGAATCTAACTATCTAAATAGCGTTTGAATAAAGCGGGTAATGTCCCCGGCAGGAAGCGATACGCAAACATTAGTCAACTCGCGCGTCTCTTTCAGGCAAATCGCATTAACGACCCTGGCAATTGCCTGCGCAAATGAGTTCGGGAACGCCTTCAAATGGGTGTGAATATCCGCCTAATGAATGACCTGTCGGAGAAAATATGAACCATTCGAAGAGGGATTGAAAATTGTTTTTTTTTCCTCCAAATGGCCGCGCCTGCCCTCGGGTCCAGGAAATCAATAAAACCCAAGAATTGGCATTGGCGGATATCTGCAGCCACGCGACCTTGTTGGGCCACTTCCGCTTCACGTTCCGCCGAAATGAGTTTGGCGAAGCGAATGGCTTTCGCTTGTTTGTTGGAGAAAGAAGCTCAAAATTCGAAGCAAAAAATGGACACGACTAAAACTGCAAATCTTCGACCGGCTGGAGAAGGTTACAAGGATGTCTGGGTTTAGTTGGGGTTCAGCGCGCCTAGACCAGAGACCCCCCACAAGCCTCGTTCGAAAGCCATGAAATCTTCCCCATCCTAACCGAAGAGAAATGGATTTCCCATCTCAAGAGTTACCGTCGAAAATTAGTCACTTCCCTTTCCCATTTGCACCGGCAGGCGGCAGGGCATGCAAAGAAAACAAACCAACCAACAAAAGAAAACAAAAACCGAACCCAAATTAATCTTAAAACACTAAAAACCCGGACTTCTTAACCCCTCGTGGGGCCAATCATCACTCACAGCATAGGGTGTGTGTGTGCGTTTGTGGTGGAAAGAATCGGCCAAACCGGCATGATCGCGCTCACGGTGGTCCGAACGAAGGTGCCGCAGGTTGATGAAGAAGCACGATTCCCGTTTTTAACGTGTTCCACCGAACCCTTTTGTTGCCTTTCGCCGCGCTCATCTCTGGATGGCGGCTGAGTGTTGCTCCATTTCTTCCATTTGTTTGCTGATGCAGTGTACTTAGCTTTTAGTGAGCAATTCGCGTTAGGAAAACCATTCAATACTACTTAAAGACTGCCCTCGCATGCATTACCGCGCTGGGCTCCGGTAGAAAGGGGCTTCCTTTTGCCAGTTCCCTCTCCGTGCAGTCCCCAATAACCTCCCGGAGCTCGAGCTGTCACTAATCAGCATCAATTAAAGAACTTCAAACGCGCATGCGCTCATGGATGCCGGCGTAATAAAAAAAAAAACGGCATTCACCTTCGCCAGCCGGTGGACCCGTTGTCTTGGGGGAAGTGTTTGATTTCTTCCGCAGATAGTTGGAGGAAAACGACACCGTCAGCGCGCCAGGGTGGGCTTCTCGGAAACCACCTTCGCGAGCGAGATAGTGCAAAACGGAAAAACACAATCGCGGCCAGCAAAACGCCACCCGCAGGAAATGGGCTGTAAAATTTTAACAACCTCCACCATCTTTCCCACCTTGGGTGTGTTGGTGTGCGACTTGTGCGAGTGCGCAAATCGATCACCGCAACAGCGGCGTATGCATAATTCCATTTTCTAACGCGATCGCGCATTTCAAAGAGCGACCGTATCTTTGAACGAGAAGTCACATTAAATTAAATCTAAGCCATTTGCAACTTGACGCCAATTTCGTCTGATCGCACCGCGCGGTACGCGGGAGAAAATCGCTTCCCTGCGACGGGACGATATCCCTCGGGCGACGCGCGATCAAACAGAGCGATCGCGTCGCTGTCCGCCGATCGCGCCGATGCTTATCTTCCGGGCGTCGTATCAAATGTCTAGCGGCTCCCTAGTGAGTGTAATTTTTACTATCGATTTCCACCGCTCGAACCGACACAGTTCAGTTCCGGGGTGGTAACGAGGGTTGTACAATTTTGCGAATCACCTCTAATGTTTGCTTACGGGGCTTTGAAAGTGTTTGCGAGTGTGCTCGGTTTCGGGAGTAGTTCGGGAGAACGTTTGCGACTGGTTTGACTTCAAAGATCCCCACGCCACGCTCTTGGACGACTCATCGGAACATTAACGCGTCGAGCAACAGTCGATTAAGTTTTGCAACAGTCGATTAAGTCGGTGGACGATCTTTCCTGAGTGAGTGAAAGTCTGCCACCGTCTGTGCATATGGCGCAAGTGACGAGCCGAGCTTCTTCCTCATTGCCGTCACCTGGGGGCATTGCACTACGGACGTATTGTAGGTCCAGCGAGACGTGGGGAAGAAATTAATATCCCAACACTGGCGGATAGAAGCGGATTAGCATGAACTATCTGGAGTAGGAAGTAACGATCCCGGCGATTTCTCCCCGCTCCCTAAACCATGGCGTCCATTTGTGCGCGGAATGGGATATATTGCGGTTAATAGCATTAGCGTGGCGAGGATTAAGAGCTGCCTTCCGCGACAAATTGGACGCCGCCGCGCAGCTGCGGAAGCCACTCGGAGAAGAAAGTCGGAGGTTGACGTTCGAGCTGCAGAGTTGTATGGACATTACTAGCTATTGTCCGTCACCAGGGGCAACCTAGCCTGAAAGACGCCATTGCTGTGCGCGATATTCGGACTATTACTTGTCGGACATAAATCCGACAGCCGTGACGTGACAGATGATATTCCGCTTTTTTCCGCGGCACAATACGTTTCACCCAAACAGAGACACACGCACGAGAGTTCTCGCATGGCATTAAAAACGAATCACATCACATTATGATTGAACCGGTTGCGATTAGCACGAGAAAAAGTTTCGCCAACAAAACCGCTGTACTAATGGTGTTCTTTTTCCAACTTTTCTCTCTCGTTTTAGGTACGTTAGGATGTGCGCAAAAAAAAGGAAAACAAAACGCGCGTGGAACTTGTTAACCACCGAAACTCACAACACCATCGTCAACCTGCTGCTTTTCAGTTGCTACTACCGCACGCGAAAAAAGCTCGCGCACCAAATATCGATGTAATTCCCGGATAGGGGGGGGGCTGGCTTTTGAGGCCATTAGCATACCGCGCGCCGTCAATAAGTAAATCATCGAGCGTGCGGATCAACATAAATCCGTTTTCGGGGTTTTCGGAAGCTCGAATCCCTAGAATGGGGCAGGATCGGAACGGTCGCAAATATAGGACGCAAAAGGCGTCCAGTACGTTCACACGGGGACAACCGGTGCGCTAACTCTCCAGGTGGTTGAGCGTAGGCGTCGGCAACGGCGGTGGGCGGTATCGATCTGTGGAAAGCGTGCTATAAAACTATTTCCCTTTTTCCCGAATCGCGCTCGACGTTATTTAACGAAATTCCACTGAACTAGTTTCACCAGCCATCCGAGGGAGTTGGAGAGACTACCGGGGGCCAGCAAGGAAAGTTTGACTTCGAACCTCGAGGGGTTTGGACCACTACCAGACGCGGTGTTAACCCCAACCGGAGCTCGTCGCGCTGCGTTTTGCCATAGCGACAATCGCAAACAAATAAAGGTTTCATCTTTTTCGCTATTGTTTTGTGTGTGTGTGCTGCTGCTGCTCCACCTGGCGGTGTACATCGCGCAACTTCCGTTTTGCGCAACGCGTTTTTAGCAATAAAGCCACGAGAACGATGATGATGGGTCAGGGTGCTTCCAAACCTCGCCGAAAACCCCGTGCGAAGGTCTACGATCAACAACCAAACGGCACAGTCAACGCCCATGAATCAACTTTCGGAAATGGCGGATCGTCGCTGGCACTGGATTGATGCTTTTCTGTCGACGTTGGTCGGCTTAACCGTATCAGCCACTACTGCTTTCCCAACCGAGCCGCGGAAAACATTTCGTGACCTTTTTCCACTCTCAGTAGCAGAATATGAGTGCGCGCCATGTTTGAAGAGTTGAAGACGAGATAAGCGGAAGCACAGGGGCGTTTCCCCGTCCGAGGCGGGAGGAGGAGAAGATTACGGGAATTTAGATAAAACCAGTAATTTTACGACCACTGATGCCGCCGCCATTTCCTATTTAGAACACGCCGCTGAGAGCGTCGTCTTGCCTGTAACAGCACCTTTGGGGCGCTTTTTTTTTGAAAAACGAAAAATGATTAAATTTCCTGGGCAACTTTGTGGCCAAATTGGAAAACAAATTAGTGACTCATCTTTCCCCCTTGCGACTTCCGTGCGGCAATGCAAGTGCCCAAAGTTGCAGTGTGTGATCCAGCTTACGCTCGCCCGGTTTCAATCCATCCAACCCGAACGTTCGGGCGGCTAGGAGGTTTTCGTGGTTAGCGATAATTATGTGGAACAAATATTGTTTTACGGTATTTTATGTTCGTTCGTTTGTTTTTTCTTCCTGCGGTTGTAGTAAGATAATTATACACGCCACGCCGGGTGGTCCATACCTTAATTGGGTCGTGTTGGATCACTATCTATTTGGATCGGGCCGTGCACTAATATTTGTCTCCGTCCGTTGCAGTTTTAGGTCGCTTTGATTTTGTAACACATAACAGTAGAGCCGGAATGATAAATAGATAGAGAGAGAGACATAATTGCAAGTTAGAAAAGCGTTAAATGACTGCCGTAACATGTTCATTTCGATGAGAACAAACAAGATCGTGTTGTATCGGTTTGATTTGTAGCACAAAGTTTCATAACGCGTTGTCGTTTTCTCTTTCTCTATCTCTTTCCCTATCCTATCATCAGCCAGTTCGTAGTAGTTTTCCTGTGGAACATAAAAATCTCAACCGAACGGAATCGTATCGACAAACGGGGAGGGAAGTTGTTCAAAATTATTATATCGATATTCCATAAGGCCCCGCCCGCGCTGGGGCGGCTTCCGTGCAGGTTCTACACAGCATTCTAAATAGGGGTTCTCAACGCAATGCCCTACCTTTCCAGCTCCACGTTTACACCACGCGCTGCACGAAACTGTAAAGCAAGGGGGTTCGGTTTTTGGGGCGGAAAACCGTCCCCATTCGCTCAAATTATCTCTCCCGCCTGATCATGCACGCATGGGGAGCGTTTTTATTTTGGGGTCGAACGAATCCCATTCAATATCGTCAAAATCACGCGCAACACGCGGTTTTGGATCGATGATTTGTTTTTATTTTAATGCACCCGGACTGGAAATCGCTCACGAGAGCACTTCCGGTCTGTTTTGACAGCGCCTCTCAGGCACGCTTCCGCTTCACATTGACTGTATTGGAAAAAGGTTAGCCATTCGTTGCCGTTTCATCCCCTTCACCACATGCAGTTGGCGCGCAAGAAAGAGAGAGTAGAAAATGCATGTCGAGCAGCAGCCACCAGCGAATGGAGCCTAATTTCCATTTATCAGTCCGGCGGGAGCGATAAATTTTAGGTGTCGTGTCGTGATCGTGCGTGTACGCGAGCCCCCACAGTACGCAAATCGCACCCCGGCGAAGAAGCGAAATTGAATCCCGCACCACGACGGCCGGCACGGAATGGACGATCAGGCCAGGAACCAAAACAAAAACAAAAAATGAACTGTCAACCGGGCTAATGTGCGCCCCCTGCGCACACAAATCAAGATGTCGTGGTATTTGGAGCGCCGCTGCGGTCGACGGAGGGAAGATAAATCGAACCCGGACCGGGAGCGCCACGGATATGGAGTTGTTACACGGGCGCAATTTATGACACAGGCGGATACAATTTCAAATCCATTATTACTAATGATCCAAATTGTGGCGGCAGCACGCCGGGGGAGCTTCTTCGCTGCTGGGACGATCTCTTCACGTGCGTTGCGTGCCCGGCCTGCATTCGATTTGCATTCGCCTTTCAATCTCGTCGGCCCGGTGGATGAGAAATAGCGGGACGCGCTTGCAGTTGCAGAGCAAAACGAACAGCCACAAAAACGAGAAAGAAGTTGCCATTTAACCTAACCTCACCGCTCCAGGCGTCGCGCGGCGCTTCCCAGCCGGGGAAAGGTCTCGTCGGATTTCACCTGTAGCGTGTGCGCGTTCGCTCGAAGAAAGGTGGATTTGTTTTGCTTAGGTCTATATTTCCCTTCCACGGTGCGGTGCGCCCTTCCAGCCGGGATGAATAAGCCGTGGCTGGATCGTGTGAAAGCATTCTGGCGTGCTGGCGTCATGGGAACGAAGACGAGACTCATCCGGCTTCCGCGGGTGCGCGTTAATGAACTGCATTGATTTGGTGCGCGCCACCCCCCCACCAACAAAAGAGCACACATTATCGTTCAATTTGTTTCGGGTGGTGAAGCTTTAATTCGCAACCATGGCCGGAGCAGCAGAAGCGAGCGATAAACAAACTCCCATTAAAATAGTTGCCAGCTAGAGCAAGAGCTTTTTTTTACTCTCGAGCCCGTGCGGTGTTGTTTAATTGGTAATAATCACACCCGCCACGCCGGGAGAATAGCTGATGCACCGTTCCGCTAGCTGTATTTCGCACACAAGCCAGCGGGTGTGGATATTGCAAAGTGCAGCAGCACCTCCATCACACAGCAGATGGCTGGGTGGAGAAATTTTCATATTTCATTCAGCTTTTCCCCACCCCCGTCTGTTGGGATGGGCTGAGGAAGATCGGGACAATTTTCGTGCAGATCAACCGTTAGCTCCACAACGGTAGCGCGCTTCGCATTCCGTTGCATTGTAATTGCATTGCTTCTTGCGCGAATCAGCTGATCGCGAACCAATGCTCGGAGCGGAGGAGCAAAAATTGCTGCCTGTGGGGCATGTGTGGTATGTTTTCTTTAATTAAATCTAATGCACCTACACACGCTGCTGACGTGTATGTTTTTTTTTTCTTCTGTAAAATAATTAAAGATGAAGAAAAGCTTTTTGTTGCTGTTGTTGTTGCTGGAGAAGAAAAGCAATTCTTCGGTGTTTATTACACGATCGGCATCCCAATAGGAGCGCGTTGTGTTGCAACTGTTTGAACTTACATTGTTACTGGAGCGGCGTCACTCGCTCGCGCCAACACCCAACACTCCTCGGTTGGGAAACGATTTTAACACATAATCCACTCTCCCCCGTAACTCAATCGATGAAGACGACGATGAGAGGGCCGGGCGCGCAGCAATGGCGAAGATGATGATGCAAACGCGGATCATAATGGTGAATTTTATTAACGTTTTTTTTTGCTCTTCTTCTACTGCCTGCTTGCAGCCCGCACCATGCAATGCGGCCGATGTGGTTCTTTTTCCATTATCTTATCGCCGCAAGAACTTCCTGGCGGGGCTGGCAAACCCGTGCCAGTGCTGTGTAGCTTTCCTCGACTTGCGCTCTACTATTCCGCTAGATCCACAACACGAATGGGTAACGGAATCATCATTCTCAACCGCGCGCGCGCGCGGGAGGGGAAAACTCATAGAACCACTTGCTTTCCACCGTCAGTCATCACCCGATACACGACGGGGCGATGACGATTGTTGCATTCCGGAGGAAAACTTGGCACGGGGTGGCTCAAACCATCGTGGCACGCGAAGGAGAAGCACTGTAGCGCGAGGACAATCGATGTGTTAAAATCGGGCTCCAAATGGGGGGAGCAAAGAAAACAAAAAAAAAACAAGATCCACCTTCGCCGAAGCCCCGGTGTGCAGAAGAATGGAAAATGAAATATTCTTCTTTTAATGGATCATCTTCCTAGCCGAAGCCGGCCTCCCGCTCATCCCATAACGACGAAGTCTGATGCAATGGTGGATCAAAATTTAATTTATTTTCTTCCCACACATTCGCGTGAGATACGGGCACACGAGAACACACGGGCTATGTGTTGTTCGAGGGGCAGTAGATTCCATCCACCCCGAAGAGTACCATTACACACTGTTGCACCGCATCGCTACTGGTTGGGGAATCACATCACCTATCGGCTTGGGCCAACGGCCGCTTCTGGTTGTGTGTGTGTGTGTAAATATTCATCAACGATCGCGTTTATGATCGAGTTAATTGTCTCGTGTTTATTTCTAGGCTCACGGTGCTGCCGGTTGCATATGCGCTTTTTTGCGCTACTCGAGATTGCTTTAATGACGAAGAAGTATTTTCCTTTCCGTGCGTTGTTTCTGGTGCTCCCGTGTACTCGCTGGGCCATGAAATTGTTATTGTTCCAGTGATGCCACAGCCACCTTGTGGTGTGCAAGCGTCTTGGGTGATCTCTGTTGGTTTACGCTAAATAGCAAACGTAGCTGTGCAACATGTTTCTATATCCTGACTATGAAGAACTCTGAAGAATTGGCTAGTATTTTGAAGAGTGCTTTTGAACCATCGCTCAGTGATGTGCTCCCCGACTCTACTGAACGGTTGCGAGTGACTTGTGGGAGAGTCATTGCGAAGGTTTTCGACTCATATTTTAGTTCTCATGGTTCTTATGATCACCCTTCTCTTCTTATGAGACCAAACAACGTTACTATTACCTATAAATATAACCTAAAAAATATCAAATCTATAAAGAATCAAAGAAGAATCAATTCACAGAAGAGTCATAAATGCGTCAGTTCGCAAAACACTCGAGAGGTGAGTTAGATCTCCAATTCAGACAGGAAAGTTTAGAACGTTCTCAATAATAGTCGACTTCCAAACAGCTGAAAAGAATCAATTGTTGGAGAGGCTAGAAAAAGCGTCGAACGTCGTAGAGTTGTAAAGTAAAGGTTTATATCCTAGAAGTCATGAATACTCACTTGTTGAAATCTATTTCCTGTAAACTTCGATATAGCACAACTAGCTACGAAAGGAGTTGCATCGATTCGCTGCGCACTCGTTAAAATTGCTCAACCACAACGCACCTTCCTTTTCAACTTCGCATCCATTTGGGAATAAATCAAAGTTACTCCAAGTTCGTTGCAAGCAATAATTGAATTGCGCATTACGTGGCTCCTTGTATAGAGCAACAGAGAATGGGTTTAGTAAACTGCCTGCCGACAATGCGAATAGTTTTCGTAGGCTAAATCCGACACGAAACAGATGTATGCACTCGTGGTTCGAACATTTCTCCCATCACTCCTGGCGGAATCGGAATCCTGGCAAAAAGGGGATTGGTACAAATTTGGTGCCGCGCATTGCGACGCGATGCCCATGTACGCTGCAGGCGCGGAGAAAGGTGCCAACTAGCACCTAGATTCTCGATTGGCAACGCGCGATCCGGAGCCGGGCGCGCTTCCCATGCCCGTGGGTGCTAACGAGTGTGAACACATGTTCGGCGTCGCAGCGCACACCTGAATATGCTGCAGGTTGACGCTGTTTTGATCGATGCAGCCGTGCATGCGGTCATCCGGGGGTTTGTGCATCGGTAATTTATGTAAATTTCATGAACGGTTTCTCACCGCGGGTGCCTTTTTCCGGTGCTCTCGGGATCGATGACGGGCCCGGGCCCGGCGAGATTAGAGAGGTGGACTTCCCAATGCGAGATCTCGCACGACGATGGTGTATTTTGGGTTTTATTTATATTATATGTTTATCAGATGGGAAATCTCACCACGAGCCTGCGCCGAGCCGCGGTTCCCAGCGGGAAACCGCGCCGCTAATGTCCACTCGAGAAAGCGTCGATCTGGAAAAAGTCAAGCGTTTGGTTGGGCAGAGGGTCGCCGCCGTTGTGGGCTTCTCGCGACGTCTCAATCGCGGTCCCACCATGCACCACTTGGGCGATTGATTCCCGGCTGGTTGTTATGCTTAAATGGTTATGGTTTATGGTGCATGGTGGTGTTGTGCTGGTGCGTCGCAGTTTACGGCGCTTTGAGGAATTTAAAGCTCGTTAGAGCAATCGGAGTGCCGATATGGAAATGGGTACTTCAACTTGCATCTCGTTGACACTTGAGGCCTGAGGTTTCGGGAATCCATGTCATTTCAATTAGAATGTGGGATCATTTGTCGATTGCTCTAGATTAAAATGTGTCTGAAGTGTTTGAGATTGTTTTGTGGGAATTGTGGTTCCATGTCCCTGGCACTTCCTTCTGTAGCGCCTATTGCCAACATTTAGGCGCGATATTTTACCTCAACTGCTTTCACGTCTTTTCCGTTCGGAATGGAGAATGTTCCCGGGTGCAATCATTTCAGATATAATAGACCCCTAACGTACCGTAAAAGAATTAGAAAGGCTCAAAATCTTCAGCTCCCATCAACGCAAAACTACAGCAGCAGCAGCAGCTATCACATGCTTCCGGTGGAAGATCACGTTCCGATCCGAGGCTAGCCCGAAATTTCACACACCCAATCGATCGCATTCGCCTCGTGACAGACTTTCGTTCGCCTTGTGTGTGTGTGCGACCATCCCAGGGGGGGCGAGAAAAGGGACCGTCCAAACTTTCGATTCGCGATCGCAACACAACGCAGAGCGCCGTGAGAACGTTCCCATCGGTCGTTCGATCGATCGTACCGCAAGCAATCAGCTCTACCGAAATTGGGATCCCGAAATCTCGCCCGTTTTCGGGGCGGACAGTGTGAGCCAGCAAATTTTCAATTTTCTCCTACCAATCCGCCGGTCCGGGTGTTTGCGATCGAACAGCGAACGCAGTCGTCGATCGATTAGGCGCGCCACAGTGTACATGATGATGAAAAATGGCCCGAGCCCGAGTGGGCTGAGATGGGGCCATTTCTCTCCCTTTTATCCCTCCCGTGGGACGTTGCTGCCGTCATCGAACGGGGTACCGCCCGTTGGGTCACTCTGGTCCGCAGTAGCTGGCGGAATGTTTGGGTTCTCGGAGTCAGGTGCCTCCGCAGTCGGGAAGTCGCCGGAAACCTCATTTCTCACGTCGATTAAGTGTACGAATGAGGTTGAGGGCAACCTTTGGAGGAGGCACCCTTTAATCTTCGACCCGGGTACGAACGTGTCTAGAGTGTGTTTGGACAAAGTGACTGTGTGTGTGTGTGTGCGTCTGGTCGCCTGCCTGCGTTGCTTACCCACAAGCTTATCACCTCAAAATGCGACCCAAATGACTGTTCAAGGTCGCGCACACAGGTCCTTTAGCTCGCACACTCATTAACCCAGACACCGAAGCCGACTTTTCTTCGCTTCGGGACCGCATTTCGGCGTTGGCTTGTGACAAATGGCCCACAAAGCCGTCCAGCATTCCAGCAGCGTCGGGACGGTGTGCGTGACTCCGAATTCTAATTTTATTACACGACTGGGCGAGCGGCGTAATTGTTTCATGACGACTGCCCTGACAGGCAGGTTTGACCCCACAGGTCCAACATCTGATTTTTTTGGAAGCCTTGATTTCCGTTCTCCCGCTCTCTGTCCCGTAGCCTGGTTCTGCGTGTTACTTCAAGCTTTTTAGCAAACGTGGCGGCAATGCTGGAGATCCAAATCCAGCAGTAAATACTTGACCCAAAAAATCATCCCATTTCATTACCCCGTTGCGATGTGTGTTTGTATTGGTGTGTGTGCTTTGCCCCTTTTGCAAAGTCCTTTTTTACCCTTGTGTGTTCGCATGGCAATCGGTGTGATGTTTGGTTGCCTCCTTCCATCGAGCCGACGAAAATTCCTCTCAGCCAGCGTGCTCCTACCCTGCCCCCGTTTCCTGTTCACCAATTAGCAACCGCTACCGTTATGTTGTGTACCTGACCGGCGGCAACGGCGGCGGCGTCATCGTCGTTTGAGGACCCCGCATAGCCGTTTTATGTTTCGTCTGTATTTATGCACGATTCATGCGAACGATATGAAGCAGCATAAAGAGGGAAGAGCGAGAAAGCGAGATAGAGAGAAAAGGAGACCGTCGAAACACACGCACACACACATACCCGCGTTCTTTGAGGGTCCGTGCTGTAGCGTAGCAGGCCGTGCATACGAATCCTTTGCCGTTGCCTCGCCAGCCATAACGAAGCATCTAGTCAGCCTGGTCAGTCAAAACTAAGCGCAGCGTTTTTCGAGATCAGAGTTTGTGTTCGCAACAAATAGACATCCCAGACCAAGGAAGATTATTTGAAAAAAGTTTGAAACGAGTGACCGTGCTTAACTTGAGATATTAAGTTGTTCGTCGAGTTTCGAATTCGCCCAAGAATCTAGTAAATCAAACATAGTTCAACGTTTACGACGCTTACGACGGGAGCTTGAGAAGCCTCCGAATTCGTGCCCCCCCCTTATTGCTCGTGTAGGTGCTTCCGGCCATCGTGGCCGCTGGAACGCTGACTCCCGAACATCCGTGATCCATTGCATTAATCCATGCATTCCGTTTTGTTTTTGCAGAGTTCTGAAGCCACCGGGCGGCGGCAGCAGCGATCTTTTCGGTGCGGACCAACTCGGACCGAACACGCCGCGCACCATGAGCAAGAACCGCATGCAGTCCAACATCTTCGCGGCTCCCTCGGACGCCCACAAGAACGGTAAGTCGGCTCCTCCAACAAATGGTCCCATCTCCCCATCGGTGGAGCTCTGTTTCCGGCGTTTCTGGCTGAAGAAAAACGGATCAAAACGGCCCGCGGGTACAGTGTGTGCGTGTGCTTGTGCGTTAGAGCGTGTGTGTGCGTGTGCGTGTGCACTATGCTGCTGCACCCCTCGGCGAGGGTCATATTATGCTGCTGGTGCCGCCTGTGTGCCTGTGCGAACATGTTCCAGCCATGAGGAGAGGATCTCTTCGCTTACCTCCCGGATGGCGGCGATGGCGGCGACGGCGTACTCGACGCGGAGGTCCTTGACAAAGGCAGGATTCATCTCGGAAGCGTGTGCCTGTGTTTGTGTGTGCTGCGTGCTTTTGGATGATAGAAGTGCAGTTTTATTTCGTTTGTTTGTTTGTTTGAGTTTTGCAGTGCGTGTGTTTGTGTTGGTGTGTGATGCACACGCCCACGGGTACAAACGTTCCCAAAGACCCGGGACTGAACGCATCCGGGATTTCCCAACGCTTCTCCTCACCAGCTGTGTCTCTTCGTGTCGGGCTGTTTGGTTTATGAGAAGCACGAGGATGAAAAAGACTGCAGCGCAAAGCCATAAAGTTTTGTTTGTCTTATGCACACACACTGCCGAAGAACAGGCGGATAAACGTTCTCGCAAACATCCCCGCTTCTACCGCCGACATGTGCTCGTAATCTTATTCTAATCTCAATCTCTATCTCTCTTCTGGACGTGCTTCCACGGTGCAGTCTTTCGGCAAGGAGCACACCGATACTATTTTCTTGGTACATTTTTTCAAAATTCTTGCTGACATCCCTCCGTTTGCTCTCGTTCTCGTTGTTCTGCGTTTGTTTTTACGTATCTCCATGTTTCAAGTTTTTTGTTAAATGAGCAATTGAGTAATGTCTTTCGCTAAGAGCCCCCTTTAGACTCGTATTATCAGAGCATTTTTTATCCAGTTTTTTGCTTGCAATAATTGATTTTTTTTACAATGCATTTACATGTTTCTCTTATATTGTTCGTAAAACCTTCCCTGTTTATGCTAGAATTCAACCCGGTAATAAGCCCTTATTTTCTAGCCTGTTATTTATATCAACGCACCATAAAGCAATCATCAAATTACACTTCGTCCATCATTCCCACTTGCGCCCTGGGGTCCCCATAGCAGTGATTAGGCCATCTTCTGTTGTACTCCCATCGCCTTTCGCGTTCTCATGATCATGGGGGGCACGTTTCGATTGTTCCACCAGCGACGGAACGGAACACGGACAACATCACCGCGCGATCAAGTGTCGTATTGTGTTTTTCGTTGCCTTGAAACCATCGAAAATTACTAGCGATCACCATTTCTTTGCGTGCTCACCACATCTATCGCTTCAGTTCAGTTCAGGTTGTTCGTGCACGATCATTTTCCACCTCCGCGGCGGAGCCAAAGTAGTTCGATACAAAAAAGGTGACAATTGTCTCGTTTTCCCGGACGACAATGGGAAAATGGGTGGGTCGGGTTGGGTTGTCACCTTTTTTCCCTGTTGTTTGCTACAAGAAAAAACCCAAACCCCCGGGGGAGACCAATTCTCTTCCTCTTCATAGCCGTGGCGCGGGTGTGTGCTAGTTAGTTTAGTTGGCGCTTGTAATCACATTACACGTACCTCTAGAGCATTATCTTATTATCTGTGTCGGGCGTGAAATGCGTGCTCGTGGAGCATTACTTCACCGCTCACGAGTGGTAGAGAAGAAGAGACCCGTGCGACATTTGCCCGTAATTTGCTAGCTGTTGTAATTTGATCGCAATTCGACGACTCGTTTGTTTGTGGCCCTGTTGTGTTGTACCCTTTTTCACGTTTTGTAACCCTGCCTGTGTCTGTGCCAAGTAGGTGGTTAGTAATTTGGTTCTGTTTAGGAAATGTACTTAGTTAGTTACCTCATTGTAGTACTTGTTATGCTGGCTCCAATTATCGTTACTGTCGTTTAAAACTTCTAGCTATTAGTGATCGTGTGTTGAGCTGCTCAGAACAATCTAGTTTATTAATAATTTGGTCGAACTAAAGGAACTTAGCTTGCGTATTGCATAGTATTCAATATTACGCCTGAAATTATGCAATCTGCACTGCGTATTACTATAGAAGATCAATATTGCTATCTTGTTAGCACCGTCAATGGTACACGATCTTATATCGGACATGTCTGAGTACCTCATCACACCTTTTTGCTCTTAATATCTTCATCACTGCGTGACGAATGGAGACTTTGTTCCTGTTCCTGTCGCTCGTCTCTTGTAAACCTTATCTAACACCCCCTTCTTGTGCTCTTCCAATCCCCGCAGGCTCGGAGACGCCGCGCCGTGGCACACAGGGCCAGGACTCGCACAACCGTCTGTTCGGTGAGCTGAACCGTCCGTTCACGCCGGCCAAGAACCACATGAAGAGCAACCTGCCGATCGGCGGCGATCACACGGACGGCGCCAAGAACGGCCACCAGAACGGCAAAGCGAACGGCGTGGCCCACCAGAACGGCAACGGCTCGGCCAACGGCCATTACAGCAACGGGCACAGCAACGGCAACGGACACATCTCTTCCGCTTCCTCGGACAATGGATCCAGCCACAGTAAGTATCCGACCGAACGGTTTGGACCGGGGTGCCCACCTGTACAGGATCTTCCTTGAATGTGTGTTTGCGTGTTTTTTGTCTGTTCCGTATATGTGTGTACGTGCGCACTGCTGTGTGTTGTGTGATGTTTGACAACAATTTTGCACCACAGGAATTTGTTTGTAACACACCGTGAACTTCACGCTCGACTGAGAAGGTCGCGTTCGGGGTTGCATATCGAATCCGGCGCGCCAGTGAGAGGCGATGACAATTGCATGCAAAAGCGCGCCCGTTCATGTGCAACCGTTCCGGATCGCCGATCTCGCCGGGGTGTGTGTGTGTGTGTGCGTCAAGCATCCCAGATATCCGATCGTCACCTTCAATTACCGACACCCTCTCCACCCCAAAGTGACATTGAAGACACTTTGATTCCTTCCCGGATTCGAATGGCGCCTCGGTTTTTGTGTCTTTTGTTTCTGGACATTACACACGCATTATTGTTTTGCCCTCGGTGTGTGTGTGTTTTTAATCAATTTTCACGATGCTCTTCTGCTCTTCCAAACCGCCTTCCAACTCCGCCAGTCTTCCTGAGGAGATTAAGTAAGTTTGTTCGTATCCGTTTCCGGGTGTGTAATTTAGCGTACCCCCGGTACCTTGAAGTGTTGCTTCCTTCCATTCTTAGACGCTTAGCTTTGAACTGTCACGACGGCACGCATTACTGTACAGCTCGCCTCCCCATCATTATCATTAGTTCACAAAATTACATCCCGATGTTTGCTGCTTGTTTGTGTTCCATTCATTCTCGGTTTCGTTCCTGAGGCCTAAATCAAATTAAGATCTATAAACTACGATCTGCTGCTACTTTATTATCTCGTTGATGGTTTTCTTTTTTGTTGCTAGTTCGAAAAATAATTATAAATGTTTACCCTCCGCTCTTCTTATGTTGCGTCCCGGCCCGGGCCCGGCAAGTCATAATCACTTCGCTCCGTGTCTCGGATCATGTCGACGTTAGCAGCCGTTTGCCGAGTGAACCATAATCAAAATTTCGCTTCATTTTCCGCTCAGGTGCGCGCACCCATTGTGGCCGAGTCGGCTTTCAAGCCACAGTCAAAACAGTGCGCAAAAAGAACTCAATCTCTTCCAAGACACCACCACCCGTTAATCAACGTTCTGCTTCACTGTGATTCGTGACGCTTTTGGGTGTGTTCTGTGCGAGACGATTTATTCCTTGGGAAGAAGCTAGACTCACCGGTAGGCGGTAATTATTTCTTGATCTAGATCTGGCCGCTCTAGACACCAGCAACCGACCAAACGGCGGGGTCTGCCCGAACGCAGAATTATGATGGAAATATTCGACCGTAACGATGACTGATGTCGTCCTGTTCGTTGCCATTCTTTTGTAGTACACTGTACATTAGCATTCGCGGCCATATTCGCTCATTACTCTGCCATCTCGTAGGCGTAAGATCAAGCACGACTCATTAGCGCAATGTGACCTCTCACCCGGTGGAGCAGCTCTGCACACCACGACTGTTGGGGATCTGTGTTTGAAGCAACCGTTCATCCTGCTGCACCGGAAGTAGTAGATTAGCAAAAGTCAACCATTATCGCTCACGGTCGTCTTACGAAATCGATTCCTTTCTTCTATCTTCTTCTTTCTTTCCTACTGGCTTGACCTGGTTTGATCTGGAATGCGCTTGCGTGAATATACTCTCCCGTGTGTGTGTATGTTTGTATTACCTTTGCGTGTATCTGCCTGCCCATCATCTTCTGTGTGTTTTGTAATGCATCATGCTCCTCGCCTACTAAACCACACAAACGCCTAACGAAAAAACAAAACCGGCGCGTCAGGTAATGAGGAGGACGCATCGCCGGATTCGGCCTACTCGTCCACGCAGTCGCAAACGCAGCACGCGCTCCAGCTGCACCACCACCAACAGCAGCAGCAGCAGTCGGTGGCTGGTCCGGGCGGCATCTGGGCACCGCATCTGGCGGCACCGCCATCGCCCAGACGCCAGCCGCTGTTCTACCCGAGCGGCGAAACGCTGAATCCGACCTATGCGTCCAACATTAATCTCTGCATCAGTGACGACATCATCATCAGCGTGACCGAGCACGACGATGCCGACGGCACCGGCGAAGGCTCGCTGAACGGACTCACCAACAACAACAGCAACGATGGCAAAGGTAGTGCCATGCGGCGGTTCGGGTCGAATCCTTCCCGCGCGCGCGAAAGCACGATCAAGCTGGCAGAGGAGACAGCGTCGGTGATGCGTTAGCGAAGCGTTTTCGGTGCGAGTGCGCATTGCATACTTTCAGGCGTGAAGACGCTTCACGCACGCTTCGTTGACGCATTACCAACGCTTGCTCTGGCCAGTCTTCCTTTTTCAGGTGGCATGTGCGATCGAACCCAAATGTAGCCCACTGTGTAGCGCCCCGAGAGCGATCCCGCAATTGGATGTTAAACATTCCCCTTTTTACGTTCTAGTTTTGTTGTGTTTCCGTTTACTGTTCGATTCGATGCGTTGTGTTTGTGACCCGTTTATACTTGTACCGATTGATTGTGACATTTGCTTGCTTGCTTTCCGCTTTTCACTCACACTAACCCGAACGTTTTCATCTCTGAACCTTTCAATGCTTTTCCTCTCACGAAAAAAAACGAAAAAAACACACGAAATCGAAAACGCGCACCGCAACATGCACATTGTAGCATCGCCGAGGTCACCACGCTCACCACGGTTTGCGCAACGGAACCCGGTTACCGGCAACGGAGTCGACGACTACGCCGACAAACCACGGAAGCTCAGCTCGAGACGTGGAGCAGCTGGAGGTAATATCGCCCGCGCAAGTCTGTCGCATCTCACCCTCTATCCTTTCGTTCTTTCTTTCTTTCTTTCTTTTTTATTTCATTTTTTGTTTTATCTAATGCAAATGCGAGCTGGGTGGGTGGGTGTGTGTTTGTGGCACTCTTTTCCTTATTTATAAGATCATTTTTCGCACTCTTCTTACACGGTGGTTACTGCCTATCGATTCATTTTCTAACATTGTAACGCATTAAGTGGAACATAAGGGCTAATAAGGTTGCTCGCGATAATTGAAGTTCTTCATGGTCAATCCACATTACAATTACAAACCGTTTCAGGTGATTTTGTTATCCGATTCGATATGAGCACACCAGAGATATTTTTGTTTCTTTTATTATTTTTATTTTAGCAACGTTGAAAAAAACCAACAAACGGTTCCTTCTCCTGTCGTAATGCTTACTAATTTTACACCCCATTTTGTTCTTCCCCACAGACGGCAACCCGGTAACCGGCGAAGGATACAGCAAATCGAACGGTGCAGCGGAAATCAACACAACGGTGCCGTCGCTGAACGCAGGTGGCCATGTTATCAATAAGAACCGCATTCCGCCCGGTGGATTCTCGTCCGGACTTTGGTAAACGCTTCTCGCCCCCTGTGCTGCTCCCGTGGCTCTGGTGACGGTTGATAGCATAACTCGACCGTACCACTGAACCGGGGCCCCAGGCAGAGGCAGGACACTACGGTCTACGCCTTCCTTCGCATCCATTTGATACCGTCTCGTGCGCGCTGGCGAGATACGGAAGCAATCGGCTCTCGGCAGCAGCAAACTCAAAAACCAGAAAACAAGCAAAACACGCAAACGAAAGTCCAGCTAAACACGGTTGTTCGTCCTACGGAAATGGTGGAACCACTTCCATACAAACACATACACGCGCACGAACTGTGTATGATGGTAATACTAATTGAAGAAGAAGAAGAAGAAGAAGAAGAAGGAAAAAACACGATACGAATCCATCGCAGAACAAAAACTGAACTATAGTGTCTCTAAAGTAAAATGGTACACATTTTCCGCGAGAAAATGATTATGCAGGTAGAGTAAAGAGCGATGCGTGTGTCGTCTGCAAAACATCCCCCCCCCCCTTCCCGATGAGACGAAAAAAACCCCAAAAGCAATTAAGGCAAAACAAGAGCAAACTCAAACGAGACGAACGATATTTGAAAAGCAAACGAAGGAGCAGAAGGAAAAGTAAGTCACATTGTATAGAGCGAATGTGGGAATGAAGAGCCGGTGGTTTATACATTATACAAAACAACAACAAAAACATACGAGATTTCCAGATCGAAAAGAAGTCGAGCGAGAGAGAGAGAGAGGGAGTAAAAGTGGATTGTTGTTTGAAAACAAAAGTAGAAGAAAGCAGATACCTAATATGGCACTATATCCACAGCAAGAAATAAATTGTTTGTATTAATGAACCTATAATAATCACGAGTGCGTGAGGACATGTGGTGTTGCGCATTAGGAGAAGCGGAAAGTCGCCCCGCCTCACAAGGCGGAAAAATGAACGAACCGAACGAGAAAGACGGAAGGGGCTGGGTGAAAAAAAAAACTTAAATGAAACGAGGTTCTAAAGTTGATAAACGAGATGCGAACGACGAGTTGGGTCGTTTGTTGTGTGGGTGTGTGCGTGTTGGGAGGAAAAGGAAATGTATCAGAATGGAAAATTTATACACACACTCACGCAAAAAAAAACAGCAACACACACACACACCCCGCCCATTCTCCTCTGCCTCCTTCCCCGTATTTATCAGAAGCAAAGTAAACGTGAGCCGTAGCTGTGTATTTAGAGGAGGTTGTCAGGTGTCTGAGGGTGAACTAAACAAATCAAATTCATTAGAGAAGAAATTATTGCTATAAGACGAAACAAATTACAGACACAAAACAACACAACGGACGTGGGCGTGGACGTGGGCAAAACAAGCGATCCTAGGGGATGCTTGAGAGTGTGCGTGTAAAGATTTGACAAACAGAAAGGGGTTTTGTTTTCGGTTCCGAACCTGAAGGGATTTGCGTATCGTAAGCAAAGCTGAGCCCTCTTCAACTCCCATTTGGCCTTATACCTTCCGTCTGAGAAGAGCCTCTAAAGTCCCCTCTAAGGTGTGTTTTGCAATATTGATCGAACTTGTTTCTGCTGGAACGTGGAAACCGAACTATTTTGTGTCCGTTTGTAATGCTCTCCCCCCGCTCGTACATGACCGCGACCCGCGTGTGAAACATGGAAAAGTAATCGAGCAGAAGGAAAAAAAAACTGCCGTTCGCGCATTTCGTTCGATTTGTTATTCCAGCTTGCGATTATAATTTTTATAAAATTATCCAGCGGCGAAGCAGGAAGGATCCGCGGCACACCGTGCAGCGAGGGCGTGGAACGAGCGAAATTTAGTGTTCACTTTTTGTTTGTTTGTTTTTGTGCAATGTCTGTTTGTGTCTCCTGTCCACTCTTCACTCTGTGGTCTACTACTTGTAATTTTCTTTTTTCCCTTTCTTTTTTTTTCTCGTGGTGTTTGTGCTGTGTCTGCACAACAGCTATCGATCACCAACGTTCCATCGTTCTTCTAATTGCATTTATGCAACGTAAAAAATCATAGTTTCGTCCAAACGCGTGCGTGGGCGTGTGCGACAGTGAAAATGGATAGCGCACCATGAAGAGAGCATGTTTGATTTGTTGTGCCTAAACCAACCACACACATACACACTCATGAATACACCATATATAAAATGAAAATGTATCTCCTAAACATAACGGATTGAATTATTTTTTTTTCTCTTTTGTAATAATACATTTTAATTTAATAAAACATAATTTGTGTTTTCTTTCGCGGAGAGTGAAATAACGTCCGAAATCGTGTTCGAATTGAATTTCGAAATTCGAATTTCATTCGATTGTTCGAAAATGCCGTGCGCTTCGTTTAGTGCACCTGGGTTCAATACTTACATTTGACAGCTGATGTTTGTTTACATTGTGTTGTGAGAAAACACCGGCATGTTGGTGGTGCCGTTTCATTGTAGTTTAATTTATTTTCTAGCTTAAAAATCGCACATTTACAACATGAAGGCAATAATACAGCGTGTGACGTGTGCGAAAGTGATGGGTAGGTCTTGTTTTCTAGTACGTTTCCTCCATCTTTACTCCCCAGTCTTCTTTTGCAGTGGGCGACGAGCTGGTTAGCTCGATCGGTCGCGGATTGTGCGTGCTGGTAGGCATCTCGGCCGACGACAACGCGAACGATGTGGACTGGCTGTGGGTAGGCTTGCAGGAAAACTTTAACTCGGTACCACCCTAACGCTGTCCGGATGATCCGGCTTCTTGCAGCGCCCGGAAGTTACTTAATCTGCGGCTGTTCGAAGAGTCGAGCACGGGCAAACGCTGGATGCAATCGGTGGTGGACCAGCAGCTGGAGATTCTGTGCGTCAGCCAGTTCACGCTGTACCACCGGTTGAAGGGCAACCGGCCCGATTTCAGCCGTGCCATGCAGGGCCCGGAAGCGCAGCAGCTGTACGGAACGTTGCTGGAGAAGCTGCGCGCACTGTACGTCCCCGAGCGCATCCAGGACGGTCGGTTCGGAGCGATGATGCAGGTGCACATTCAGAATGATGGCCCGGTGACGCTGGAAATTGAATCGCCCGTGCAAAGCGAACAGGAGCGTCAGAAGCTGCTGAGAGCGCAGGGACACAAGGCGAAAGCGGTGGCTGGGACGAAGACGACGGATGGTGTCGTTGAAGCAATGGACAAGGCTAGCATTGAAGAAAAGTGATTTCTTTGAAAATTGAAAAAAAACGGCTTGAAATTAAAAAAAAGTGCGAAAAATCATGGTTCTAACTCAATTGCACCATGTTCCCGTTTACGAAAGACACATACAGTAGCAGATAGTTTATTTTGTTTCAGGTCTGCGAGATAGAAAGAGACAAGCAGTAACAGCATCAATAAAAAAAACACCGATCAGTTCAACAGTTCATATTTTCCATTTATTTTTTCCATTTCGCCAACCGTTTGCGCTCGCAGGCCTTATAACTTTCTCTTATATGTTCACTTAAATTCACGCTCTTCCTCCGGTACACTCATATATAAATCGATTTTTTAAATGATTTGCTTCAGTATTGCGGATAGTTAAAATTACAATAAAAACACACATACCTAAAAAAACGGGGGCACCCTCGCTAATCGATCCGTAAACGTACATGTAAATTCACTACTTACAACTAAGAAACTCTCACTTTACCGTAACGTAACATAAAACCATCAAACAGTGAGAGGAGCGCCTAGAGATAGAGTAAACGGTAGTTAAACGAATATTTTACAATCTTTCCAAAAGGGCACAGGAGAATCAATTCCACAAAGCAATCTTCCATTGACCCGACTGTTGTGTTCTTTCTCGGTACTTTTCAGCACAACATGGGGCAACCTCTTTGACGCGGTCGTTCTGCAAGAAATCTATCTACTTGCGCCGCAAGATGTCATATTCTCCTTCTGTACACGATTAATTCGTGGAAATTAATCGCGTCCTAGCGATGCTAGACAAAAAACGAAACACACGTTTCATCCGAAAGCGCGTTAGAATGAAACAAACCTTCCTAAAACTTGTGTTCCAGTTGGATGATTGTTTGAAAATTACCCAAAACTTCACCTCACCACATCGAGTGCCCTGTTGTGTGGGCTGCAGGACGATTAATGTGAATCCTTCTTGGAATCTTAAAACAAAAATGCAACAAAACCAACCGCAACAGAAGCTGCGCCCCGAAACCCCATAACCTTCTTCTTTAGGCGTCTTCCCGTTTGTTCAATTTACAGGCACCGAATTTCTTGCTCCTCGTTTCGTCTGCTTCGTTAACTAATCTATTAACCGAACGCTCCCATAAGGACGATTTGTGTTGTTTTGCGTTTTCTATTCTTCTCTTCTTTTGTTTGCTGCTATTAATTCCATTTCAGTGGCGTGTGTGTCTTTTATAACATTTCTTAAATGCCCTTATGATCTGTATTTGTATTCGTTTCCATATGCGCGCTTGTGTCTGTGTTGTTTTGGTTTTTTTATAATATGTTTAAGCTCTTGTTTAAGATTGTTTTTCATCCGCGTTTCTTCTTTTCTCGTTTGACCGTTTTTGTGTGGTTGATATTTTCGTTTTATATATTCGCTCCAAGCCTTCTTTGTTTTTCACTGCGTCTTACTGTTATGTTATTTAGAATTATCTGTATGTCCTTGCCCTTTCTCTCTCTCTCTTTCTCTCTCTCTCTCTCTCTCTCCTTCTCTGTGTCGGGATAGTTTGAGTTTTTTAAACTCATTATGTCTTTGTTTGTCTTTTCTCGCTATTTACGTGATTCATCGTTCGTGTGCTGGAGAGTGGGATATAGTTGAAAAACACGAGAGAATGTGTAAGTGTAAGTTGAGATTGTAAGGTGTGTGTGTGTATGTATGTGTGCTTGTAAAAAAGATAGATCACACCGCTCGTAAATATATCTAACCATCTTTCTCCTGATGTCTTGGTTCATTATTGGTGTATGTGTGGTTTGTCTTCATGCCGAAAAAAACTCCTTTTTGCACGGGGACTCCTTCCTTCATCTAGGATGAACGGAGCAGAGAACCGATCTTTGATCCATCGCTAATCCTGGTTTTGATTTTGCTTCGCTTCTTACATTATTATTTCGCTTGTATTTTTCCGTCTCGTTTCCCTCGTTCGGTCTATTTTCTCGTTCGGAAAAGGGAGCGCCAAAAACTTAACCGAAGCTTCCAACAAGTGGCGCGTGTTTTCTCTGCGCGACAGCGAGTACAGCACATCGAGATAGTGTATCGAGAGCGGGAGCCGTTTGTGTGTAAAAGTATTGTCTCAAACTTTCATGTTCAAACTCTCGTGCTGGTGTGGGAGGAGAAAGTGAGTTTGAAAAGCTACAGTTAAAGCCGCCTGCCGCGCTGCCCACGATAATAGTTGAATAGGTGGCTCGGGAAACTACTATTTTTGCGTTGTTGCCTCCTCGCCCCTTCAAAACACGATCGAGGAGCTGTTTTTTTTTTTGCTTGCTGTAAGATACCCGGATAGCTTTATTTTTCGTCCTGAGGCAACGGGGGTTCGTTAGCAGATTATGGATACATTTTTGCAACACTTTTCGTTTTGTTTTGCGTTTGTGTTTGCTGTCCTCGTCAGGCGCAGTTTCCGCTTCGGAGCTCGTGTCTACCGGGGAGTTGTGTGCCTTTGAAACCCGAAACTTCTGCCCAAACTCAACAGTCTCCAGTCTACTCCACTCGGCGTGTAGTAAATATTTTTATGTGTTGTTTTTTCTTCCGCTTGCACATCGAAATATATGTTCATTTTTTTTGCATACAGCTTCTCGCTCTCTCGGCCGCTCGGTTTCTAGGTTTGGTGTTTCATTTTCATGATATATATAAATACAGGTTGGCTTTATGTGATTTTTTATACGTCCTACAAATAGAGCAACGCAACTTCCGGAACCCGTGCGCTGCTAGTTGAAATGATTTGCTTTCCACAGTTTATAAATCTCTCCCGCTCATGTCGTTGGTTCTGTTCGCGAAAAAGAAAACGAGAAAAGTACGACGTTCGTTCGGCTTTCGTTCGCCCGGAGATCCAAATGATATGTGGGGTGTATCGGTCGTTCGTTCGTTCGAGAAAAACAAGTTCTTCCGATCGTACCGGAGCGTGGTCGAAATAGAATCAATTCCTCGTAAATAAGCTTACAGAATGAATCGATTGAAACCGTTTTCACGTGGACTTTTGATGGAGAGGATAAGCTCGTCCGGGGGAGTCAGTTTGTTGTAAATCTCACGCTGATCTAGAGTCCAGTTGAGATCTCCCTATTCATTTCATATTCATTTTACTACCAAATGCAACAAAACATAAGTTCATTTTTATACTTTCTACAACACACACAAACAGAAAAATAGCTCATCTAGAAGCCCATTTCGCGATCGAGTGAAGGTGAAATTCAGTTTTCAACTAATATTTGCCTTAATATCCATCGAAACATGGATTTTTGAACACCAAAAGATGAAGAATCCCCAATGTGTTGGCATTCAAATAGTAAATCGAACATTAATTTAACAAATTTCCTCGTCATACCCATCGTTCAACAGTCAATTTTACGGTAAAGTTATCGATAATGTTCGGGAAATACATTAAACATAATAGTTTTTCCACAAATTTGGAATATACACAAGCACAGAGGATTTGATTTCTTGTCTTTTGGTGTATAATAAAAAATGTTTTGATGTGTATTTCACAGGTCATAATTGAAAAAAAAACTAAAATTCCACATTCATCTCCACCCGATCAGATCTGTAAATGAGCCTTAAGCAAAATTGGGAGACCTAACTAAAACTGACTTTTGCCATAGCTCGGCTACTTCGATCGATGCGATTTTGATTGAGTCGAAGGTAAAATTGAAGTTAAACAGTTTGCTGGACACATTCAAACATACACATATACATAGATACGAAGACACACACACACACATATACTGTATGCAGGGAAAAGACACACGTACATGATAGCAGAGAAGGAGAGGAAAACAGCCTCGCGCCAATATCTTCGTAGGTGGTTTACGTTTCGTTCAACATTGATACGTTTGTTGAAGTGTGTGTGTGTGTGTGTGTGTGTGTGTGTGAGTGTGTGAGAAACTGTGGCTTAGAATACTAAACGAGCCGTGGAGTTACCTCTATATTAATATTAACAGCTTAGCGTACTAAAAGATAAGAATTCATCTTTCTCTCTCTCTCTCTCTCTCTCGCTCTTTCCCTTTCCTTCTTCAATTCTATTAAGTGCACATTAAATGAGCATCCATTCCTGTTAGCAGGTGTGTGTGTGTACGTACAATTAACAAACAAATTATATAAAAGGGAAAATAAAAACACTACTAAAACGTTAGTAGTGTCAACCAACCGTTCCCTATCGGTAGCAGCATAAAACAGTGGGTCACTTAAATGTATGAAATCTACTATACCTTCACTATATTGCAATGTTTTCTCTCTTTCTACCAAACGTAATGTTAACTCTCTCTCTCTCTCTCTCTCTCTCTCTCTCTCTCTCTCTCTCTCTCTCTCTCTCGCTCGCTAGCTCTGTGCACTTTACACTGTATAATAGAATGGACAATCCCCACTTTGAAGACTTAAAATCGACCCCACACTTACACACACTCCCTACTTTTCTCCATCTCTTTCTCTTGTCCTATCGGAGGGGGATGTTTTGTTTAAACGAAACGCAACACAACCCGGAGGGAATTAAACGAGATGGGGACTACCGCATTCAGCAGCTTTACCGAATGCATTAAAAACTCTTTCATCTTACCGAACTAACAGGTGAGTGGGTGGTACATGGCAATGAAATAAGTACAGTTCCGTTCCCGGTCCCTCGTCCCTTTCCAATTCCAGTTTGCCTTTTCGAGAATTAACAAAACGAAAGTCTAATCTGCGTCCTTTGCGAGTGAATAAATATAAAACTACTGCACCACTGCCGGTTTCCCTTGGTGCAGCGTAAGGGGCAAGAAGATATGTTTAAAGCCTTCATACATGTAAGTTGATATCAAGGGGAAGTTTTCATAACAACAAAAAAACTATGTAAAATGGCAACCACCAACTCCACGCTCGGTGCGCGTTTCGAGTTGTGTCGGATTGGCTAAAAACAACTTAAGATCCTATTATTGCCGGATAGTTTCAAACCCGGGTGCTGGGCGAAAAGACGAGCTCCTTACTAACTACTTTTTATTATACAAATCTAAAGGTACTCTCTCGCTCTCTCTGTCTTTTTCCCTCTCTATCGTTCCTCCTTCGCATTCCAAACTATAAACGCAAACAAACAATTTGGACCCCGCATGTCTGGAATGTGTTCTTCCCCTGTGCTATTCCTTTCGCTGTGCATCCTCTCCATTATTTACGCATGAATGACAGTATGGCTTCTTTTATTTACTGGGGCAACAGCGAGAAAGGACAGAGAAAGAGAGGAGCGAGAAAGGTTGTGTCTATCGCGTCCTGTTCCTGCTTTCGTCGCCTCCTAATCGCATCATCCCTTACCAACGATTATCACATTTGAGAATGGTTACCATATTTTCATTTTGATTACGAAGTATAACGCTTCCCTCCGCCGCGGGCCCACCGCCTATACCCAAACGCCGTGCGGATTTTTGCTCGTCGGTACCGCATTCTCCAGCTGCCGCGGCGAGCCAATCATGCGACGGGTGCTGCCGGGTTTCACCGAACCAACTGAAAATACACGTCAAGAAGAAAGTTACAAAGATATAGTACTCAAAACACCACAGCCTAATGCGGAAGCAAATTCGATTCCCATCAAGTAATATGTGCAGCCCGATAGCATACCTTGCGGCGCGTTCGTTAAAAACCGCCTAAAGGTATGCAAACGCAGGTTCGCAACAAATTACTTGGTCGTGAGCTTGGCTAGCACACCAAAAGAGGAAAGTGATTAGCACCTGAAGACTTATTTTCGATTAAACGCTCTGGAATAGTGTCAGTAAGTATTTCGTGTTGTGCGGAACGCATACTTTGTGGTGGGTGAAGTAAATTTGCACCGGAAGCTATACAATTTGCTGCGAAAATTACATTGCAAAGTTATTGCTGTTTATATACAGCGAGATGTTTTGGAAAGAGCCTTGTTTGGAAAAATTGGAATTTGAGAATGATTAAAGTGATATTTTCCGAAATATGTAAATATTTGAACTATGCTGTCACATTTACGTCCGTAAGCAATTTCGTCCGTAAGCAAGTTGGTTAGTTTCACAAACAAGGAATGGCGGCGCACGCATCCACTCAACACTTACCTTCCAGCAGGTGGCGCACCTCGTCGGCCGGTGGGACCACCGCCAGGCTCTGCAGGTTCACCTCCTTCATCTCGTGCACCAGCTTCTCGACCTGCTTCTTCTTGTCCGCGATCGCGCCCTCGAGCAGCGTCACCTCGCCCTTCAGCTTGTCGTGCGTCTTGTTCGCCTGGTCCGCGCTCTGGACCGCCAGGTCGATCTCCACCTGCAGCCTGTCAACTTCACACATTAGAGCCCGCTCCAACAGCTGTTGTCGGTTCGGATCGTACTGTCGGCTATACTTGCGCTGCTCGACGAGTATCTCGTCCATCAGCAACCGGATCTTGTTCTTGCACTGCAGCAGCTCCGTCTCGCAGTTGGCCAGCTTCGACCGCAGCAGCGTGATCTCCGACTTCAGTGTCTTCTCCTGCTGCCGCACCAGCTCGCTCTCCTCCTCGACGTACTGGAACGCCTGCAGCTGGTCGCCCGTCTGCCGGTACTGTTGCTCCGTCTTGCTGATCTCCTGGGTCAGGGCGTCGAGCTGGTCGGTCTGCTCCCGGCTTCGGCTCTCCAGATAGCCGATCTCCGTGTCGTACTGGAATGGGAAGTTGGAGTGCGTTCTATTAGCATAAGCAACAAAAAAAACCCCCCGAGTGTATACTAACGAACAGCGATCATGGCACAGCCGCACGGATAAGCGTTATTACATTATTGGCATTGAGTGCTTGTACACAACATAAGGGCCACCACCGGCGACCATTTACAATAACACTCAACAACACGGTGGGGGGTCGTGCGGAAGGAAGTGAACCACGCCGGAAAGGCACACTCGAGCGGTGAAGTACGCCGCACTAAAGTGTCATCAGCTTCTCATCTCGTCATCATTACCGTCGTCCTCGCGTGCCTGTGCGGTTGAGGGATGCCGCAGCACAATAGTTCGCTCCCTCTTCGTCGCGGCCCGTTTTCGATCGATTTCCGCTTGAAGAACTTTCCACCAGAACGCGTCCTCGAGGGCCACCTCCGCGCGCACACACTTGTGAGGGCGTGAGGGGTGAGGAAATGCCCGAGAGTTCAGGTAACCGAAACGTAAGTGATCCGTCCCGGCCACCGGTGCACGTCTTCGCATTGTATTCTTGCTTAAGGGGGGCGTTCGCAATCGATATGATTTTTCACCTGCAGAAGTACAGGGTTTCGAAGGGGTTTTTCACAAGCTATCCGGTAGTTTTTGTTATTTTTTAAACTTTTGTAGTAAATTTATGGCAATAGAAGCAATAGATCAAACGATAAAACTCTATGCACTCAAATAAAAAAGGCCGGTCCCTCTTTTTAGTGTACTCAGAGATACAAATTATACAGGTCTTCGATTATTTCCTACACTTGCACATGATTGCTATATGATGTTATCCAGCGACGAGTTCAAATTGTAATTTACTTCACTACATAAGTTCATATTGTAATCAAAAAATTATAATAATTTCCAAACCATTGACATACGTGAACAAAAAGTACACAAAATGCATATCCCAATTCATTTCACTATAAAAAAAAAAAACAAAATAATGACATATTTGGGTGAAACTAGCTGATTTCCTGTTTATGAAAAAAACAATCAAATATGCTCCATTCGAATTAATTCGAATTGGAAAACATATTCGATCTTCAAAATTCGTAAATATTGCATAAGCAATGTTAGAAAAATAATACAAAATTGAAATGAATATGTGACATACGGTAATACTTTGCAGTGTTATTATCGGAGTCCAATAAAACATGCAAGAAAGCATAAAACTGAACTTAGATAATGCGTTAATGATGCATTTGCAGTGTAGATTTGCTTGCTGTGGGACTGATTTTTCAAATTGGCCCCACCAAGTATGCAATCCGCACTACATCAATACGCTGTATCAATGCTTTATTGGCCAGTTCATAAGCGAAGCATTCCCACCGATCGTGCTTTCTTGCTGGAAAACCCCTGTAAACTTCGCGAAACCAAAAACCGCCACTTCGGGGGCAAAACCACCTACCTTCGAGAGGTCCGCCTGCTGGGTATTGATTTTCTCGCGCTGTAACTTGATCAGCTGCATCAGCTCCCGGTAGCCGGTCACGTGTGGCCCCCCAACCGGTCCGTCCGGTGGTCTGCCCTCGTCCTCGAGTCCCCCGGGCCCTAGCACCACCAGCGACGATACGGTCGACGAGGCGGACGATGAGCCACCGGTCGGACCACCGCCGCTGCCGCCCCCCTCCTTTTCGTGCCGTCTTCCCGTCGACCCACTGCCCGTGCTGCTCAGGCTGGTGAGGGTGTTGTGCGAGAGGGGACTGTTGCGCGGCGGCGGTGGATCCCTGTACGGTGGTGGCACGAGCGCCCCGTTCGAGGAGATGCCCGTGATGGGCGAGCTGGTCGTGGAGCCAGCGCCACCGGCACCGTTCAGCAGCGAGGCGTGGCTACTGTTGCCACCGCCGATGCTCGAACCGCTGATGCTGCTGACGCTGCTCGTGTCCAGATGCTGGTGCTGATTGTCCGTGCAGAGCAGGTTCTGCAGCTGCGTGTGGTGGTGATAGTGCGGTCGGCCCATCGTGCCACCACCGTGCTGGGGATGCTGATGATGGTCCTGCTTGAGCGTGGCCCCGACGATGATGCTCGCGGGCGGCTGGCCCGGCGGCGCCGCTGCCGACGGGGACGTTGTGACGCGCTCGTTCAGCCCGTTGCTAAACACGAGCCCATTCACCTTGCGGTCGAGCGAACTGCGCAGATCGGCCGCGTTGAACTCGCCCACTACGTTGCTCGAGCTGGCGGACGACGCAGCGGCTGCTGCTGCTGCTGACGCGTTCGCTTTAGGCTTCTTGATGACGCTCGCGTACGTTGCTTCGACGGGTTGCTGCTGCTGCTGCTGCTGCTGCTGGGTTTGATGGTGGTGGTGATGGTGATGGCCGCTAGATCCGGATGCGCCGCTGCCGCCGCTTCCCCCGATGCCACTGCTCGTGCTGGTGTTGTTCGAGGAAGCGTTCGAGCTGGAGCTGCTCGTGCTGCTGGTGCTACTGCTGCTGCTGCTGCTGTGGTCACTGGTGGGGGCGCTGGTGTTGGTGGCGGTGGCGTTCACCGTCCCGGAGGCACTCTTGGAAACGTTCGCGGCGCTGTTGGGCGAATGCCGCTGCTGGACGGTGCCGCCGCTCACGTGACCGAACTTTTCCTGATGCTGGACAATACCCCGAACGACGCCAACGTTTTGGTTCTGCTGCTGCGCCTGATGGTGGTGATGGTGCTTCTGCTCCGTCTTCCCTCCACCCGATGACCTACAACGAGACACGGAAGCACACGAGCGAGTGTAATTAATTGTTTGTGCGATTGGTTTTTCGGTTTTGTACACCCAACACACACACATCACGGTGACGGTTGATTAGACGAACACGCTGCAAGAAGATGCAAACACGCGGTCGGCACATTGTACGCGCCGCCGCTGTGTTGCAGCAAAAGCAATTACGAAATCGCAGAACGGCATGAGCGCGATAAACGGGAGCGCGTTTCTGTGCGCACCATCTGCGTCTTCGCTCGCTGCGAGCGCAAGAAGACAGCAACGGACGGGTTGGGTGTTTTGTGCACAAGACGACAGCGCCAGATTGTGTTCGCCGCCCCGTTCGGTCGAGATGAAATGAGTTTTAAACGATATCCGAGATTTATGGACAAATGCAGCCGCGTTCTGCTGCATCAGCACCTCCCGCAGCCCATCCCGCCTGCAATCGGTGGTGGTAACGGACGTGTAATCTTAAAGCCGAACGATTAGAATAAAACTTGACGACCGCAGCACAAGTGCTGGTGCAGTAATTGAAGATTCTTCCTTCAGAGTAATACAGAGTTTGTTATGTAAGGCACAAATTGGCAAACATAAAAGCATATTGCTGTCTTTCATTTCATTTCAATTTGTTTTCAACCACTCAACTGATAAATAGAGCTTTCATCAATCATTAATAAAGCTTTGATGTATACTTTTGGAAGGAAGTTTAATGTATCCGCCCAAAAGTATGCAATTCGTACGCATAACGCTTCATTAACAGATTAAAAACTAGTTATTTGCACAGACTTTATAAACGTTGCGCCGCGCTGTGTTTTATCTAACCTATTTTCATTATTTATCAGAGAAATGATTCCGATGGTCAATCGAAACCGTTTTGACGTACTTAGATCCAATATATTTGAACTTTCATACATAATAAGGAAGATGTTAACCACGAGCACACATTTAAATCAAATAATTTGTTGCGCACCTCGGATGTTTGTTTCATAAAACGTATGCATCCTACGGACATGCATAAAATAATCGTAATGCCAACACGATTGCATACATTCCGGCTGATTAACGCCAACATCAATGCGAGCTACATAATAAAAAGCTGTAATTATGGGTTATCCAGTGAATATTTCGTATTTCCGGATGGGATTTTATTTATTATAAGCATTGTTATGAGTAGAAATAAAAATTGAAATGAACTTTATTACAAGTGGGAATCGATCGATTTGCCTATAAAATACACCATTAGATATGTAATCCTCATTTACAAACACAAAGGCAAATACATCAACAATAATGTATGATTGTGGATTTATGCTCAGCCGATTGCATACTTTCCGGCTGATTGGGCACAATTACGCCAACAAGCATGCAAGCCGCACAAACATAGAGCTTTATTAAAGCGTCTGTTGTTTGTTCATTTTTTATCACGACATTTCTGTATGTACCCATTTCTGAGATGCGTATTAACGTGCTTTTCCCAATGATATTAAACATTTCCGGCTGAGAATTTTCATGCTTGCAACATTATTTTGAATACTTTATAAAAAATTAACAACAATCATGATAAAGTTGAAATGACTTGTTGATAATCGCACTGTCCAGCTGTAAACCGTGCAAATATCAGCTTTTCGGCAGAGACACGATCGAACCATTCCCTCGCGAACCAGGTTGCCACCACTAGCGAGAGAATTTATAATCGTGATAAAACGGAAGCTTGTTTACAGCAGGTTACATGAATTTTCCGCGAAGCATGAGGTGGGCAACAAATTAGAAAAGAAGAGCAAAAAAAAAAAACACACCCAAACACATATTTCAACACCGGGGAAGCCCGGCGTTCGTGCAAATTCCTCTGCGCCGGGTGCAATAAATCCTTCAGCTGTTCACTCACTGCGGCACTTCCCCGGGGGAATTTGGGCGATGTGTTCGGTCCGCGGGAACAACGGGAATGAAAATAAAAAACATCCTTTGCACGCGCCTCAGAATACAAAGCGCGATGAATGGTCCGGGGGTTTTTTTTCGTTCGCCATTTTTCTGCTGTGACTTTCGCTCGCTTGGAAAAGTGAAAGTTTATTCACCTGGGAAGTTTTAAGGGGGGGAGGAAAAAGAAATTTCTAAAGAAAGGCGCACCCACTCCCGCTATAAATTACGTTTAAAAGGTCACCAATTTGTCACTCATGCCGTGCAAATAGTGTGCGCATCGTCGTGTGCCTGCTTTTGTTGATAACATATAGTCCCCTAGGTCAGGATCCAATACTCTCGCTTTGTGTTCGTCGTCGTGCATGGAACAAAAAAGAAGGCAAAAGTATCGAGATCGCACATCATCCCGCCCGGCTGGCGAACACGATTTATCAATTTTCACACCCATTTGGGTTCGGTCGTGACAAGGTGGCAATAATGTGTGCGCACCACCCGCCCGGTGCAGTATTAAATTCAAATCGAATTTAGGGCACTCCATCACACTTCCGGAAGTGGCACTCGTCATCGTCGCCGTCGTAAAAACGATAATGTGTTGATATCACAGCAGCGCGCCCGAGAGAGCCACCACATAGTGGAGCGGCGCTTTGTGCTAATGGCGGAAGGTAGGCGACAAAGAAAACAGTTTCCTTTTACTTCTTCCGGGCAGGGCTCGTTATCAGGCAGGCAGGCAGGCAGGCAGGCACGGGACGACACCGCGTCGTCCGCGTTTAAGGTCGCGTCGTTAGGATGCATAAATTTTCCCTCTAACTGAATTCCGCGTACGCGATGGAATGTCGTGGCCAACGGCACACACAACAAAAAATAGTTAAATGTGTCTTGTGAGCAGAATTTTCCGCAAGTCTACTTCTTGAACATTCCATCCTTGTCCGCATTTTTTCCAACCGGGATAACCTCCAAGCAAACACAAAAAACATCAGCCAAAATGAAGGAGAAAAATGTTTAAAAAAGTCTCAACTCCCTACCCGGCCTTGCAAGCACTGTTACGGAAATGTATCCCACTCGGCAATTGTCGCCTCACGGCCGTGGGGTCATTTTCGTTACCGTTTAACATATTTCGTCTTCTGCTTTGAACTCATTAATGCGATCTGTGTGCTACAAAAAAAGCGTTCCAATGGAACAAAACAACTAGCGCAGAAATATTGAAATGGAATGTAGCAAATCGGGTGACCAGAGAGAGGTGCGAAGGAATGAAGCGATGCGGAAAGTTTAACACATCACCAGGACGGTGGCAATAGTTGCGGCGGGTTGTCCGCTACTCGCGGGACAGCGAGCGCGGCATTTAATGCGATTATAAAACATTCGCTGGCCACAGATTCAATTAACACTTTAATCAAATTACGTCCAACGAGGCGAACGGCGCCTCAACCACCGACATGTCCACCCCGGGAGGTGTGATAGCCTTGCATGTGAGCGTTTGCAACTCTTTCCGCGAAAAACAAAACATGTGTGCAAACAGACCGGAAACACACTCCGCGAGGAGACTAACCAGCAGCGGCATGCAGCAGGAAAACATTCGTTTCGCGACGCACGATAAACCATCGAACAATACACACATAAAAACACACATACACACGCGCATACCTGTCGCCTTTCGGTGGGTGTTGAGGGTTTAGCTACGCACACACCACCACCATCCAAACTAACCACCACACCATTTACCAAACCCGCACCTTTGTGCGCCACCGCCGAAATGGAGACGCCTGGTGTTTATCCTTTTTCTTGCACTTCCGAGCTCCGCCACAAACGCAAACACACCAGCAACCAGCATGCATGTCTCAATTTTACGCACCCTAGCGTCGCCCGTCGGTTTAAGCCGCTTCCGAGTGGGTGCTAATCCAACTGCCGCCGCCGACGGCGCCGCAGCCGCCGCCGCCGCCGCCGCCGGCACCGCTAATCCACCCAATTCCGGCAGACAATATAATCAGTGTGCGGAATTAACTGCTGGTTTTGCGCTTTTCCTCGCGGCGTGCAACCGCAGGCCGGGAAAGTGATGTTTAGGACGGGGATTAGCACGGAAATGGGCTGCCAATTCGGGCTGGGTTTGTGATTTGAACGAGTTTGTATGTTCGTGCGTTCTCGTGCCATCGACAAATAACGATGCGGACAGCGGAGCAACTACTACCTACCAAATGCGAATGTTATCAGGTTTATCGCGAAGGATGGAGTGGTTCCGGTTCGCGTAGGATAAAGCCACACTGTACTGATGCTTGCTAAGCACTTGATTGATCTAGTGAAGTGAATTTAGCCCTTTTTCATTTGGGTTGTTCACTCAGAGGAGGTGGTACCGGTGTTTTAACACCTTGTCCGCCATCGGGTATCAACAATGTATGGCCGGTGCAGATTTTAAGCCTTCATGTGGATTAAGTATTATAGCTACTTAATTTTTTCATTGTTTTGGGCTCTCCGTTTGGAAAAAAAAATCGTTCTATGGAACTTGTTCCTATTACTGAACATAATTTCTGTGATTTATGGCCGAAAAAAAAAAATCCAATATCTTTGGCAACATAAAAAGTGTTGAACCTATTTTGGGAAATACATAAACAATTCTGTAATATTTCTCAACCAACAACTCGAAGGAAAAACGTCCCGAGGGCAAAGGGTTAAAAATGTTTGTTGTGTTGAATAATTAATGAAAAATGGTGAAAAAGCTGTAAATAATCATCAAACTGATACGTAAAAAAAATGTGAAAGTTAACGTGATATTTGTAACAGACCTATCAAAAAGAACAATCATCAAAAAAATCAGCACATTGATGCCCGAGTTATTGGCATTGGCACACGACGATGATAATATTCATGATAATAATAATAACGAACTGTTGAATGGAATTCACTTGTGATCATAGAAAATGAAAGGCAATACTTTGAATTAAATTATTTGAACCAAATTCGAATGCAAACTCTGATGGAAATGGATTTATGAGTATTAAGTTATGCAAACAAGAACATCACGTTTACTCACACTCTTAATTGATCACCCCTTGAAACGTAAATAAGCCATTGAAACGTAAATAAAATTTGCTCAATTAGCCTGAAGGCATGCAACGTGCACGATTGAATGCAATATGCTTTGAACTTTATAGTTACTTTATTATTGAGTGGACGAATAGTTTATTGTATATTTAAGACAAACTATGCAAATACTCACTAAAAAATACCAATTCACATGACCCCATGTGGCCACTTTAAAGAGCTAGTTAAAACTGAATATGAAAATTTAATACAGAAAAACTAAACCAAAATTAATTTAAACCTTGAGACACGCTAATAATTTAAACTGATTTCTCCCTTCAAGCTAAAAAAAAGCCCAATTATAATCGCGAGCGCGTGCGAATAATGGCTCGATATCTTCCAGCCAGTGGTAGAGCCAACAATGGAAACAAAACAGTGGCCCAAAAGCAGCTGAGAAGATCGCTTTATTAAGGAAATGTATTTCACGGGAGAAAGATCAAAAGCTAATGTGCCCATCACAGTAGTGTTTTTCCCGGTCGGAGAAGCAAAAAACGGCCACAAATATTGGAGTAATGGCCGTATAACGTAATGGTGGAAAACTGCACAGCACGGGTGATTTATCGATGTCGCTCGCTCTGTTGCTCTCTCTCTTTCTATCATTCCACACGATCAGCGTCGTGGGTACGAAAGGGACGGGTTTTCGCCCGAAAGAGTCCCACAAACAACCAAACGAACCGACCGGCCGCGCCGTCACAAACTACGACGGAGCCGGATGGAGCCAGAGAGCGAACCGAAGGGCCAATAAGTCAACCACAATGACCAAATCCGTCCGAAATGGTGCAATGATGAAGTGGCTGCCTGTGGTAACGGAAGATCATCCGAGCCCGCGAAGCTACTTTTACCATAAATCAGCACTCGGTCGTTATAGTTGCGGCGCTCGTTGGAGAAAGAGAACGGAGAGAGAAAACAGCGCACCAAAAATGCGATGATCCGCCACGGAAATCCGCCACAAGAAGCTTTTGCGCTGCGTATCTTGCGAATGCAAATGCACATATAACACACACACATACACAGCACTCACAAGCTGGTGTTATAAGCAGCTAAGTAGCTACATTAAAAGCGCTTTAACGACGCTGACCACCGCTCGCGATTTTATGTGCGGATGGGTAAACAGCTAATAAAGATTGTGTCGCGATTAAGACGATCGTGCGGCGATAAAATGAATGCCCCCCGTGTGAAGCGCATCATTATGGTTTTGTTTGGATTATGGTCAAGCGGGGGGAGGGAACTCACAGCATAGTAAGTGGGTGGGAGCTGGCGGTGTTTGACCGATGCGTATCATCTGAAGAGATGCTCCATTGTGAACAGCAGCGAAGATAATACATCACATTAGCCTAATGAATTGCTCTTTCCGCTACCGTGGCTGTTCAAACACATCATCACAAATGCAAATCACACACCAACACCGATGCACAGAATAAACAACATCAAACACGCGCGTACACACACAGCCACACACACACACACACACACACACCGCACACGCGCTAAAGAAGCTCTAAGTATGCTGTAACGAATTATGTGTCATAAATTCTCGGACCCACACCCGGACACTTAAATTCGGCCGGATGTAAGCGGAACCGGACGGAGGACCGGAAGCAACCGTACCGTGTTTTACGAGAGGTGATAATGGGGCATGAATTATTCTTTTCGCCCGCTTGGCTTGGACCGGAGCTCCTTCAAACGGGTGGTGTGGTGTTAATGTTTTGCCGGGTCCGCGGCCACGTTTGTTTATTGTGCGAAAAATGCATTGCAATCGCCTTGATGGAGCAGTTTTATGTGCTTCTTCGCTGTGGGTTTTGTCCGCAGCGATGGTGAAAAAGATCGATGCTGATAACAATATTCTTTCATGGAGTATTACTATTACCTCGTCTTCATTCCAATGAATTGATCGAGAACATGAAAAGTTGTGTAGAGCGCTCATTGCCTAAAAGTTGGCGTCTAATTTGGTTTCATTTCCCAAACAATCCGAAATGGATTTACCCTATTTAATTTAAGCTTGTCGGCAAGATTTCAAAAGCAAAACATTTCTAAACATTTTGGTTTACATACGACAAAAGACTTAGAACCTTTCATAACAAAGTTACAACAAAAGATTGCATACTTTCAGGGGTAAATTTGAAATCCCAGCATTCTATCAATCTCTTCTTTTTATAATGCGTACATTCCTATCTTTAATCATAATATAATTCAATTTTCTTCCCATCTGACAAAAACTATTTCAGAACGGAGAGGATGCACTATACTATAAATATGAGAAAATAGATAGAAAATCTTGCCCGAACAAAAAGCACGAACAAACCAAACAAAACGCACCGAACCTACACGCAGTAACCTTATTTGGGCTCCGCTCCACGGAGGGATCGTTTTTCAAATCAAACAAATTTGTCCCACCCAGAGGAGGTCCCACACTGCCATATATTCAATTTATGGATGTTGATGCGATTCCTTCGCACTTCAGAGCACCGGGAGCGACAAGCAGGAAAAACAGGGAAAATGATCTCCACAAAGGCAAAACCCAAAAAATTGTAAACAGCAGCAAGCAACCGAAAACAATTGATGAAGTGTGGGACTTACGTCCCTGTGTGGGCTGTTGGAGTTGGAGTGGGCCCGAGAGTACGACCGCCAGAAGGCAAGCGGGGAAGAGATTTTTCAACCACACCACTCCCGGCATGCGAAGGGACATCCAAAAACTTGCGCAGAAACGCAATCCATGGTAGCTGGCGGCACCAACTCCTCCATTTTGGCTGTCCCTTTTGCAGTCTTTGCTGCTTTTTGTTTTTCAAAATCCCCAGGTGAACTTTCCTACAAAATAATGGAATATGAACGGCGTCACCGTACTTTTGGGTTGACGGAAACACACACACACAAACATCGAGGCACACAGCACGCCAAAATCACCGAATCACAAACCATGAACAGCGCTCAGCTCCGGAGCACATCCTCTTTACCTGGAATCCTTTACATATTTCATATTTCATGCTAGGTCAAACAGAATTCGAAAGCCAAAAAAAAACCCAAATGCAAAATGACATCGCAATGCAAAAACATTGGATAACCAACACAAAAAACCGACCTTCAGCAAGTAGATAGCGAAAATTCCTCGAAACAGCAGTAGATCGTGACAGATAATAGTGTGTGTGTGTGTGTGTGTGTGTGTGTGCGCGCGCGCGCGTTTGTGTGTGTGTGTGTGTGTGTGTGTGTGTGTGTGTGTGTGTGCCGGTGCATTCCGGCTCGTTCGCCCATTGCAAAGGTGTGGGCTGCGCAAACGAAGCTGAAGAGGATAGTTTTGTGTGTCTCGTAGAACGACGGATCCGGATGTAAAGAGGATATGCACGAGTTCTCCGTTCGATTTGTATGCTCCAGTTGTCAGCGAATCGTTTACCTATACAAAACACCACCCGAACTCGATGCAATGCAATGGAACGCGACTGAATCAAGCCCTTGGAAAACGTAGCTAGATTTGGAAAATTACTATCAATGAGAAAACTTCGTTTAGTATCTGATGTTTTGCCATGATCACGGAGTCTCTTATGTTTGGAGGCATCCATGAACATATTGTGGATATAATCAATAAAAACGGTGAATGCTGCGCATACTTGGCGACATATTATGCCAAAAGCGCCTTGAAGTATGCAATTGCAAACACAACTTGTCCGGGAGATCAAATTCAAACAATTCAAGAGCTTAAATCTCGAATATATGAAAAAAAATACAAAAACTCAAAAACATATTTGGAAACAAGAGACAACTAGGTAAGAAAGGTAAATAAGATAGAAACAAACACAAAACCACCCAAACAGATAACACCGTTCCCATCAACCCATGGGCGATGAATTGCGACAGATTGAAGGATCGCAATAACAGAAAAAAATATACTCGGGTGATAATGTCGAACCGTGACAACTCTAAGCCGTCCAGACCAGTCCAGAGGCTCCATTGCTGTGGTCCCAAACCCAAAAGCGTCGTACGAACGAATGGACAAGTTGTTGGAATTTCGGATGCCCTCTCTGATGATGCTTTCCGAGAATTTCGACGCCTTCCTCGCGGATCGACGGAAGCCGGGAATGGAGCCTGGCCAGAAGGACAGACAAAAACGAAGCGGACAAAAGGCATCACACCCACTTGCGGGGACGATGCTATAAGGAAGCTAAAAACGAAGCAACCCAGCAGCGCGCCGGCCGAACCCGGTTTCGGTCCAGAAAACCGGTGAATGCTCGCCCGAGGATACAACTTTTATTGCGCTTGTAATTGTTTCGGTTGTTTCGGGGGCGGTCGACGGTCCGTTGACTTTCATTTCCGCTTCCGGTCCGGACAGGAAGAGGTCACCGCGAGCCTTTTACCTGCGCCTCCATCTACGCGGCGTTGTGCTCTTTAGCCTTTTTTATAGCCTAAGCCGCCTGCTTGCTCTTTCTCGCAAGGTGACCTATCACCTGCAGAACAGCGATTCTGAAGTGAGTGTACAGATTGTCAGGTGTGCAGTTTTGTTCGTTGTTTTTTGTTTCGTGCGAGGATTTCGAGATCAAGTTAATAAAAAATGCTCCCGAAAGGCTGGATGCCGCTCCGGAGTGGGAAGGAAAACAACACGGACATATAACTTTGATTAAACATAGCGTCGTTGTGCCCGTCTGTTCGGCGTACCGTGAAACGTAAGGCACGCAACCGGATCGAAACGAAACCGCAGAGAGCAGGTGATAGCACAGGGAAAAAAAGGGGTCCAACCCGTTCGGAGGAAAACGGGCGAAACGATGCTTCATGAAATAATCATTAGCAGAGCACAATTTCGTTGAAAACTCTTTCATCTCGCACCACGAAATAGCGAAGCGTTCATTAATTAATAGTTCATTTGGGCAAGGACTACAATGGCTCGCCCATTAGCCAATTTTTAACTCCAGCTAAATCCTATCGCACGCATGTTCCGAGGAGCACAAAAGCTGCGGGCGGCATTATCGAATCATAATCTCCAGATTAATGTATCTCAACATTCCTCCGACTCGGGGGAAGCGGCCAGGACGACACGCTGCTCCCATTCCTTGCCCGTATCTCATCCCTTGGGAGTACCGAAGGATTCCATTAAAGTTCGGTTGGTGAACGTGTGTGCGTGTGATCCACCGGCTCGTTCGTTAATAATCGTTAAAGCTGCAACCGTTGGTCGGGGAAAAGCGAGAAAACTCCCGGAGAAAACAGCAACAAAAAGGGTACTCGATCGGATGTGCCGCGGCTGCCGCTTCCCCGTCAAAGTTTTGATTATGCACGAGAGGCTATTGAAAAGTAACTCAAAACGCGCACATTCCGGCGCCGGACGAGCTTGCGCCGGCTGGATGATGGGATGGGAGGTGGTTTCTCTTTACTTTAACTTCGGAGTTTGTTGTTTTTTTTTGCACTTCTTCTGTTGCTCTTGGCGGCGCTGCTAGTTTGTCTAATGCCTTATATCGCGTTGGAATGTGCGCCTAGCGTGGGGCGGCCACTGCGCGGCGCAATACTTTCGTCACAACAGATTACACTGGTGTCAAATTATATTTGATCATCATTTATCTTCGTTGAGCTCGCTGGCTGTTTTTGCTGTTGCTTCTCTTGCTTTTCGTACTTTGCCCTGCCTCTGCAACAACAGTTTCCTCACTAGAAAGAATGGCGTCGATGGCGTTTACGCGCTGTGGCGGGGGTTTTTGGCGATTTTTCATACGGGGGAGTGTGCTTTTTTCCTTTTGCCGTTGTTGGCCGTAATCGATACGGATATGACTTGCTGGCTTTCCGGCTGACGACGGGTACACTTGCTTTTCTAGGACGGAGCAGAAATAAATGCGTTCTTAAAAGTGCAATTGAATGTTAAAATTGTGATAGATTGAGGTGGGATTGAAGGGTTTCTTTTCTAGCGATGGAAAGGAATTGAGCTTGATCGTGTAGGCAGATCTCTTATTAGACTCTTCTAGGAAGAGTTCTTGGGGTGCGGAGGTAAACCTTTTAAAATCACCCGAAAAACCTCCATCAACAGCCAACATCGTGTAACACCCGACATATTCCAAAGAATAACATCGAGAAAGTGCTCAGCTGCATATCCAAGAATGTAATTCGCCAACATTCCTCGAAACATCTAGCTGTGATGAACGTTCACATTACAACATATATTAATAAATATTTAAAAAAATACATTAGTTTCGTTGTTCTATTAGGAAAATGCTTATTTATAATTTTGACGAAGGACGTCTGGCGGGTACCCATTCGAGAAAATCATAATAAATCCTAGAAAGTAACAAATAAGTGTTGATAAACAGTTAATCATGCGTTCGTGTAACGTAGATTGCATACTTTTAGGCGAAAATTTGCTATAGAAGCTCAAAACTAAGTAATATGCATGGCAAATACTTAATGAGTGTATAATTATATGTTCGTTTGTCTAGTCTTATTTCCTCTTATGATCTAATTCATCCGATAAACTACCCCTAAACAACACAACACAACACATATTGTGTGTGATGATAAACGTGTTGATAAACCTCTCTGATTAGGACATATTGATAAAGAGCATAACTTAAGGCGTTAACAATAGCGTCACTAGTGTCATCACTTACCAGAACTCGAGCACTGAAAAGGGTAAACTTTAGTGGTTGCTTTGACAACAAAAACCTGATCCAAACCAAACTCAACATGGTGCGGTTGAGTTTGGTTTCGATTAGGTTCTCCACGTCAAAGCAACCACTATAATTTACCTGTTCAGTGTAAATTCACTGTTCGGTAAAGTGATGACGTCGAAGTCGAGTCGTCGAAGTGTGCTAAACTGTCGCTTATTTAGGTTTGCTTGCCCACACACCAATTCCACCGTCTGATTTCCCGAGAAACCCTCCCAGCTTTAACCAAAATCTGCTGAACGCTGTCTAAGTTGTGAAGGCTAAAGTCTGCACCCGACACGATGACTCTTTTGGGAAACTTAAAATGTTTATGCTTGTTATCGCGAAATTTTCACCTTTTAATGGGTTCCTCGCGCGTCTCGGCGCAAATAAACTTCGGGTATCACTCACCAGAAGCGGCCATAAGGAAGGAAACCGAAAAGAGACACTCATAACCGCGCTGGAGAAAAGTGGCCCACGGGAAGCGATTCGTTTACATTTCCACCGACACACACACACACACACACACACACACACACACACACACACACACACAGACACATATGTACGCCTACCGTATCAGGCAGGCGGCACGCGCACCGGAATGTCTCTGCTATTTTATTTTCCTTAAAACGACTTCCGCTCGCGTCGTTATCTCTGTGCTCATTTCTCGGTCCCCCAACACATTAATCGGGTGGCCGCGGTATGACTTTTTAGTTTTTTAGTCCCTTGCCGGTGTGTGGTGCCCACGTGGACAGTTGCAAGTGCATGTGGCGAGCAGCAGCTGCTGCTGGAATTGAACGCCCTATGGAACATGTGTTTCTTTCATCCTTTGCGGCCGCAAAGCGAACATCGTAGTAGCCCTTTTTTAGCGAAAATGCGAATAAAAGCGCTTAACGGGCTTTATAAAGGGGGGGGGGGGGGTGGAGGCTGGCGTTCCCACTCCCGGATAGGCGGCTGGGGCTGGCGTTAGTCATCTTTTTGCTGCACACCGATATATTACCGACCGGCGGTATCATCCTTTCTCTCCCGGGCCGTCGAAAGCCCGGTGTACACCTTAATTAAAATTACCTCAATTAAATTATGCATCAGAACACACGGTGCGCCAGCAAAACTGCACACATTCTCGCGGGCGGGCTTTTCTTTCCGCAATGTTAATGAATTCCGGTGTGCCAACGGAAGAGCATCGCAGCATCGCGCTCGCCACCGTGAATAACAACAAAAAAACACAAACCTGCCGGCCAGGTGAAAATCGCTCGACACGTGTGTGTGTGTGTGTGTGTGTGTGTGTGTGTGTGTGTGTGTATGTGTGTGTGTGTGTGTGGATGTGGGTGTGTGTGTGAAGCGATAACTGGCTATGGGCCCGGCAATGGCCGTTTTAAACATTTACCCACCCAACACAGGGCGGGGGTCCGACTTTGGGCGAGCGGCGCGCTGTAAATATTTACACAGTTTGTGTGTGTGTGTGTTTTCACCCCCCCCCCCCCCCCCCCCCCCCTGTTCGAACAACCATCCCCCAGAGTTCGAGCAATCGATGCAGGCAATTTTATACACGGTTTTTTGTGGGTTTTCAGATGAACTGAAGCTTACTCCAAAAACTAGTTGTTCCATTCTTTATATGTCTCGGCGATGGTTAGCTCCTTTCCCCGGGTGGATGGAGAAACTTCCTGCACCATTATGAAGCATTTTATGGGCGTTTTTTCTCGTTGCTGTGCTGCTGTTCGTGCAAGCCTTTTGTGAGCACACGCGGTGTGGTGGTTTTAGTGTCCCGGCAGTGTAATATTCGCTGCTCGCCTCCCCGGCGGCACGTGCGGAGGAGCACGGCGGCCTTGTGTTTGTGTCAATCGACACGTGAACCCCTGGGCGGGGTGGGTGTCGCGTGCGCTAGTGTCGCAGTAGCATAAAACATAAACGCTAACATTGGGCTTTTAGCGAATTGCGGCCGGAGTCACAGCACACACACACACGCCACACACTGTTCGGTGGGGAGAAGTTTTGTCCTCGATTCGGCATTCGGCAAAGTGCTCACCGATGCCCTTGGTTTCCAGCGCTACAGTAGTGTGTGTGGTGGTGGTGCTGCTGCTGCTCCTGCTGTGTCTCGTAAAAACAATGATTTCATTCTCATAATTCTCATTACCGCACACCGGAAGCGGCAGCCCGTGGTAGCGGAAATCGTGTTTGCTTTGTCCTTGCTCTCTCTCTCTCACGCTCTGTCCATGCTCGTTTCTCCGATGGCGTTTGGCAGCGTGTAAGCCGCTGGAACTGGTTGGATGGCTCCCGCCACGTGAAAGTGGTGTGCAAGCGAACACGTACGGACGGACGGGAATTCCGCCATTCCGGGCGTACGTCCGCCGTTTGTAAGGCAGTTGATATTTTTGGGCCGCTCGATAAACTCGTCCACTCTGGGGGCTATTTAGGGGTCGCCGGCGCACAAAGGACACCGGCGTTCCTTACGTGGCTCTCTGCGTGGCTAGGGCGGGCCTACGCATATTGCTTTGTCTGACGTGGGTTGCACAATGTTGTGCCCCCGGTGCTTATTTTCGATCCGAGAAAGTGTCTTGCGTTGGGGAAAAAATGGCTGCAATGGCAATGTCTATGTCTATTTCGGAATCGTTGCCGATCGTAGGCCGGACCCGAAATCGATAAAGCTTGAAATACTGCAGATTAGTGCTTTGTGTGACGATTTTTTCCTTCATTTTCATATTATTATTTTTTTGTTTTAGGAACTATCGAAGGAAGAAAACAATCAACCTAACATACGAGCATCTTCATGCACTGATGGAGGTCGGTGTGTGCTATTAAAAGTTTTATTTTTTTTCAATTGAATGCTGGCAATAGACTATTTTTGGATCACTGCCCTTCTGTGCCGGTACATGAGCTTCGGACTCCACAAATGTTTACCCATAGCTTTTAGAGTTTTTAAATATGGAAAAATACTCGAGGTTTGATCACAAACTCAACGTATTATAACACTAGAATAATTAGGGCACAACTGATAAAAATATCAGCCCAAACGGGCAAGGATTACCAAAAAATTTCTTTCTAGGTGTCAATTGACACCAAATTTCCAAATTTCCAGAAATTGACGGATTTTTTTCTTCAAAACTCTTTTAAAAAAACCTTGAAGAAATATAAACCTGTTTTCCAGTTATCGAAGCAGAATGTTGCAAAAGTGTCAAAACTGTCCGTATAACCTGTATATTGATATTTCATCGATTTATTTTTTCTCATTTTTTTCTTATAAAACTGGCTTCATTTCAATAAAACACAAAAAAGCCGTTCAACCATTCGCGAAGGTTTCACATTGTTCCTTCTTAGCTAGGCTCCTCTCCTGACGTACTGATACTGTCATAAGGACATGAAGTTCACTGCTAGTTAGGCGAATTTCATCAACTCCGGCCATCCACCAGGATATGATGATAAAACTCCGACACAAGTCCTTCCCCTCCAAAAACTTCGCGGTTTTACATTGGAGGAGCGATAAGGATATCGTTTGTCCCGTTCCACTTGAGGTTCTGGTCACTTCGTTCCCAAAACCATCACGACAACACACACACAGACACACACACGCGCGCATTGTGATGCTGTTGCGGTTTTCGGTTGATGGTGGGGTGGGCTAAACTTTCCTCTAATCGGATGGGGGAAGGAGCACAGCCTCGCCGTCGGAAAGCGGAACGAAACGCCCGAGCCTGGGTGGCCCGAGACCCGAAAACTGCGAAAGGTGGTTTGATTGGATTCTAATTTAAACTTTTCCATACACCTTTTTGCCTATGAACCTCACTCCCTTGCTTCGGTAGAAAGGTTTTGGGGAACATTTTTAGCGTAACTGTGGTGTCCTTCTGCGGGCGTGCGGTTCTTTTTTGTTGCCATCCCGAATTTCTTCTTCCAAGAGGGGCATGTGACCTAACGAACTGGGTGTGTGTGTGTGTGCGGCATTATAAACTCGGCATTTGACGCAATGTCAACCGTGCCCGTGGAAGACGAAGAATGACGAAGAAGGATGGGGCCACCAATATCTCCACAAAACAGCACCGTGGGAGGGGCGGTGGGTGGAAGGTGAGGACGAGGGGAGAAAAAAAAACTAAAAGTGACCCCATCCGCAAATCCCCCGTCTACTGGTTGCGGTTTTCGGGTACTGTGGCATTTTGACCTCAATTTTTCATTTACCAACTTCATCTCGGCTTTCTTGGCTTTCCACATCCTCGCAGCTCGCCGCATCATCTCCCCCGGCTTCTTGAACCCACAGCAAGGGTGGGGAAGGGCCAGGATAAGCGGAACCGAAAATCAAATTAGGATCGACAATTTTTCATCCTGCTCCGGTGCGCGCGGGAAGGTTCACAAAGGCGCAAAGCACACGAGAGAGCCGCCACGGGAGGAAATAAAGCCTCATTGGATTGAGTTTTCCTGTTCACGGAACGGTAAGCTCGCCGACACAACACACGGGACCGCCGGCCTCCCGGAATAGGAAACAGATGGAAACACAAAACGAACATTTCCACGTCTGCTGTTCTGGGAGCGAACGGCGAACAGCGAAACGAAAGGAAAAGAACACGCCGAATCTGAGTCTGGGAAAACGGTTGCTCCAAATGTAGCAGAACCTCCGGCTCCACAGGCTCCATACGATTCCCCACCGTGACACGAACCACTGATCGGTTTACGATGATTGATGATTTACAGGCTTTGCAAGCATCGTCGCGACGATCGAGCTGGGTGTGTAATAAAATTATCGAATGGTGGTGGGTATATTTGACTCCCTTCTTTCCGCCGCGCCACGCGATCCGCGTTTGGAGCACTCAACTGGGAGTGTCCTTATGGCCCCCTTCTTTTGGTGTGTGTGTGTGATTTTTACTGTTTTTTTGTTGTTGTTGCTAGAAAGCCAAACGTTTCGCTCACTTTCTTCCGTTTTCCAATTTCCATTAGTGCACCATTTATTTATCGAGTAACGAGCAACGCGATCATTACCGCGATGTTCGATAAATGCGGATGGATGCGGGCATAATCACTGGAACCGAGCGCCGAGAAGAGGATTCCGTACACACGCAGACCGTGAAGAAAATAAGGGTCCGGCCGTGGTGTGGCGATAGGAAGCAGTGAGCAAGCGTCTGCGAAACGAAATCGGCGTAAAACGCGAGAATTCGCACGGGAGGATTTGCTGGTTTATTTTTACGAAATCTCAAACACTTTTTGTTATGGCCCAACCTGCCAACGAAGACAGACACTCACCGATGACAGGCAATGGTCTTCGTGTGATGTGTGAGTGTAGGAGATCGGGTCAGCGAGAGGGCCGAGCGGCCAAGGGGACACTCGGTTTTTTGGGACCCCGCGCACACGGAGATAGAAGAATATAGAAGAGTACCGTTAAACCCAAAACCCCAAGCGCGTTACCTTTACTGGCATCAAATATCACAACA